>VXAY01000162.1:206194-268602 GCA_013399855.1 Oxyruncus cristatus
TCTTATGCTACGGAAATAACGCGAAAGTCAAATAAGGCTTAAATATCTGTAGACTAGTACACAGAATTGAAAGCTGAGAAAAAAAGAATGGTCAGCTTGCAAAGTGCAAGGAAAAGTAAAGGGAAGCAAGAACTGGATTCCTAAGAGATAAGTAAATTTGTGAGTATGGAAGTGAAAGTCTGAATGTGGAGGAAAAGGAGCAATGAGGATTAATTTTGACTTTGCAGTCTAGTTTCAGTGATTGATTAAAAGAAGGAAAAAATACTGAAAAATATATAGAGGCATGTCTTCTGAAGTTCAATTTTAGAGTATCTATTTTAATGATTTGAAAAAGTTAAAAAGATAATCTGAGGAGAGACAATAGTATGAATCCTGACTAAAGGCAAAGTGATGACAGAAGTCGACAAAAGGCAGTGGCTGAATACAAAACTAATTATTTTCTGAGTTCCTCCCTTCCTCTGCTTTGCATATACAAAGCAGAAAACTAGTGTTAACTGCAAGTCCAGGTAGTCTGAGGAATTTGGCTTAACACTGCTGTGAATCTAGAGTATCAAACCAGAAAATCATCAAGCTTATAAATATATTCAAAGAGTTTTGAAATGCCCGTGCCTCCTAGGCATACTAGCTGCTATGTATGTATTTATTTATTTATTTCTAACTAATCAAGAAATAGCATGGTATCATCTCAGAGGAAGAGTTTGGCAACTAGTCTATTGTGTAGTCAGGTTCAGATTATACTAATGCAGCTTCTGAAAATGGCTGTCATAAACAGGAAGATATCCTAGGAGAGAGAGAGAGAAATAAAGAAGGAAAGGCCTAATTCTTGCTGCTCCCTCCTGGAGCAACAGCAGCAGCTTGCTGGAGGGAGACAAGGCAGATCTGCAACAACTCTGAGGTTGTTCACATCTACTTCTCTGTTACTGCCCTGTTTTATTTCAGGGATGAGTTGAGATGGATTTGGACTGTGCATGTAGTGCCTTGGGAAACTTCAAAAAGTGGAAACATACAAATAAAAATAATCATTTTTGCTATTGAAAGAAAAATTATAAGGGTGTGCTTCACCATCTGGGAATGCCTTCTGGTGAATTAGTCATGGCCACCTACAACAGATAGTCAGAAAGTCTATTCCTGGCTTCCGCTTTCTTTCTGATTTGGTCCCTGCCAGTACCTATTTCTGGTTCATAAATTCTTCAAAAGGCAAAATGAAGGCAGTTAAAAATCTTGATACTTCTCCTCCACAACGGCCATTCAGCTAAAAGTGCTGGGAGACAGATCAGGACAAATGGTTGCTTTTTCAGATGGAGTTCTGCCCAGTAGATGACTGTTTTATATCTGTGTTTTTACATCAGTACTTTGTTAGTGATCAGAGAAAAGTACTGTTTGGACTTGGGCAGATGACATAATCCAAAATTATTTGGGAGGGATACTTTCACAGCACAAACTCCTCAGAGCACAGAGCACTTGAAGGGTTATGTTTTCATTGACATTCCATTAGTGCCAACAGAAGCTGTACTTGTAACTCCCTGTATAATTCAAGAAACTTCAGTAAGAACTGTAAACAACCTGTCACCTTCCTGATCTTTAAGAAATCTTTTATTCAACTCAGCAAGGTTTTACCTCACAATCTCAGCTGCTGATTTGTCTTTTTGCTAAAAGTTTATGGGGTTATATTTCTGTAAACAAAATTGAAAAGGACAATTTGCCTCTGACTAAACTTTATTAACTTTTTGTGTCTATCCTAGAAAAATTGATTTTCTGTGCAGAAAGATTTAACAAATTATATTAATTTAAATACACTCAAAGCCATGATGTTTATTAACGATACAGCAAATTTGCCTCTCAGCTGGCAAGATGTAACTACTTAATCTTGCTGTTCTCTGCTGGACTGCTTGCCAAAAGCAAATACATGTTCTGTGAATTGTATAAAATGTGTAATAGTTATTTCCCATTGCTCATTATTCCATTGTAGTTAATGTCAAAACAGAAGTTTAGATGAGTTTGTAGGAAGATGGAGAAATCCTGGTGTGAAGTCAAGGTGAGCTACAGCCTGTGCCTAGAAGATGTCAGGACAGCTGACAGGAACCCAGAGATAATCATGGGCTGGTACAGACCTCAGCTGGGGACCTCTTCCTTCCCCAAATGTTTCTCTTCTCTCCAAATCTTTGTGAGAATACCTGGTCCAGGCTATTCTTACCCTTTGCAGATATTTGAAATGGTAAGAACTGCTGAAAAGGGGATATTCCCGAGCGAAACAAGAAGGAATGAGCATTTTCCTTGTGCCAGAGCAACAACTCTTGTGACTCGGAGAAGAATGTATTGGTGTTTGAGCTGAAGAGCTGAAAAGATGGGAAAGATGCTATTATTATAAGATTGGGTTACACTTTTACCATTTGTAGCCACAAAAATATTATCAAACTAATATTTATGCCTTGGCACTATTGGACACGTGACTGCCATCTGGAGAGAATATTTAGGATTAAATAAACCATTTTTGGTTATTTAAGGCCTTAAACAATTTCAGTATCTTTTTTTTTTTTTTTTTTGGGGGGGGGGAGCCTTTTTCTTTTTGAAAGGATAGATAGGACTTGCAAACTAAAACCTGAACTGCTTGTGTATTAACTTGCTAAAGAGATTACGGTTTCTTATGCAAAGGAATGACTACCTGAATAGGAGAAAAAAGAAAAAAAAAAAAAAAGAAAGAATTAAATGTAATGGAAATTTCAATTAGTGCTCAGACAAAGTAGGACCAGTGTCTATAACATGACTCAGTCAAACTTCCATTTGTTCTCTCATTTCAGTAGGATTGAGTCTGATGGGATTTCAATACTGCCTAGTCATGAGGTCGAAACTGTAAGCTTTCCTTTTTCTGTGAAAACTGACATTTTTCATTGTCTTCTTGAAATAGCATTTTGAAACTGTACTATATGTAATAAAGGGCTTCTGTGTTCTTTTCCAGAGATAGCTAGAGCCCACTACCCTAGGGAATGACCTCCATGTTTATTTTTTAAAGTACTTTGGTATTTTGA
The DNA here is from genome assembly GCA_013399855.1 of Oxyruncus cristatus. Lineage (NCBI taxonomy): Eukaryota > Metazoa > Chordata > Aves > Passeriformes > Cotingidae > Oxyruncus > Oxyruncus cristatus. The sequence goes on from VXAY01000162.1 coordinate 209,221, forward strand.
AATACAACTTGCTGTGTAGGAATGTCAGTTTCTGTTACCATTGAGTCAGGATCTTGACAGTTTCTCACTTCTGCTGTTTCTGCTTGCTATTGTTGCTAAAAAAAGGAAAAAAGTAGGTAAAATGTCGTAAATTTCACACTCAGAGAAGGATGGACAAATCCTTGTGTCTGGGTTTGTAAATGCTCATACAGAACCGACAATACGTCTTATATGCTTGTGTTGCAGAGGCTTTGCTTCTGGTCTGACATAGTCAGAAACTGAATCATTTTGTATATAAACATTTTTCACCCAGTGAAAATAAAGGAAGTTCATGAAAATCAGGAGCAAATGTAATTTTATACATTAAAGAAGATAAAGAAGATTAACTCACTGACAGAAACTGCAAAGCTGTATAATGCTCACTTGGAAGTAGGTACTGCTACTGGTTAACCATGCTTAGGTGAGAGATAGTTAATGAAAGGATTCTTCTTTGAGTAAACGGCCTTTAAGGAGACATTTAGACAAGAGAAATGAGCTCCTGCCTGATTGCCCCACAATACACTTGGTCCAAGGAGGAACTGAGAATCAGTCCTGAATACAGCTGCGTATTGGGTCCGGCTGAGATGGAGTTCATTTCCCCACAGCAGCCCTCAGTGCTGTGCTTTCTATTGGTAGCTAGAAAGGTGTTGATACCACAGCAGTGTTTTGGCTGCTGCTGAGCAGTGCTGGCACAACATCAGCTGTGTCTATCAATATTCCCCCATGCCCCATCAAGGGTGAGCAAGATCCAGAGAGGGGACACAACTAGGCCAGCTGACCCAAACTAACTAAAGGGATATTCCATACTCTATGACATAAGCTCAGATATAAAAGCTAAGGAAAGGAGGAGGAAGTGTGAGAATACCCAGTCCAGGCTATTCTTACCCTTTGTAGATATTTGAAATGGTGAGAACTGCTGAAAAGGGGATATTCCTGAGAGAGCAAGAAGGAACGAGCATTTTTCTTGTGCCAGAGCAACAACTCTTGTGACTCTACCCTGTCTAGCTTTGAAGGGGAGTAATAGAGCGGCTTGGTGGGTGCCTGGCATCCAGCCAAAGTCAACCCACCACTGTGTGAAACAGCATTTATATAAGGTTGAAATTTAGCTGGGCTCAATGGCTTCAATTATTTATGTTTATAGTGTATTGGTGGCCAGAGACCTCAGTTACAGATCACAATAGCAATGGGATGAAATACTTCAAGCCAGGACCAATTTTACACACAAAAGGGAAAGGCAGGATCTATCTAAGTAGAGTACTGCTGAATGGAGAGTTAAAAACATGTGTTTCTCTGCATTGTATATGAAAACCCTGTAGGGCACAAAACTTCGTGATATCAGAACTCCTTGAATTCTCACTTGCCATTCCAAACTACTTACTCTTTCCTCATTCATTTCTGTGCAAAATTATCTTTATTTCCTACACAAAGACATCCTAAATTTTATCCTATTCCAATACATGCAAAATCTTGACAGAATACACCTTAGTCATGAAACAGCAACCACCTATTCCAACCTCAGCAGTTAAGGACATGATATAGTCATATCACACAACACTTTTCATTAAAGCTTTTTCTCATCTATGAAGTCTTTACACTTTAATTACATGATTGTCATATTTTGTCTTTTTATGAGAAAGAATATAGAATCAAGGAGAAAAATATTCTTTGAAGAATAGGAACCTGTAATAAGTATTCTTGTGATTCAATTCACATATTAGTTTTTGTATATGTAAAACTGTCATTATAAGAATTCTCGTGTGGAAAAAGCATAAGCAATTTTGGTTTCACAGCCCTGACTTTCTATTTAGTAGGTTTTCATTTCACATATATACATACATACTTATATATTCATATATACATATATATATATATATATACACATATAGATAGTTCACACTATAAGGACATACTGAGTTTAGTCACATGGATTAAGAGCTCAAACAAAAAAACAAAACAAAACAAAACAAATAAAACTAGGAAAAGGAAAGAAAAAAAGGAAATAAAGAGGGACTTCATGTGCGATATTTCACTGACTTTCCCAAATTCATTTGTGCAAGCCTTTGCTTCCAAATTACAGATTAAGAAAGCATTCAATCTTGAGAGTAGAGAAGGATAGTTTGCATTCAAGGAAAACAAGTGCAAATTGAAAAAGAAATTGTGCTCATCTCTTTGTGAAACATGATTTTTATGATCCTGTGCATACTTTGTAGAAAAGGGCCTTTTGATGAATCTATGCTCCCATTTGGCACATGTAGAGAAAGACTTAATCTTCAGACTAAACCGTTCCTGCAGAGAACAGTCTGGTACTTGAAACTAAATGTAGACTCAAATTTACCCAACAAAAGGAAGGTTCTGCAATTTCTTATCACACTAAGGATTTATTCTGCAGCACTACTGTCTTTGTCAACTACTAAGAACATTGCAGTTGTCTATTACCAGCACAACTCTTAGCACTGTAGTTTGGGATGTGTGTGTGTGGGAAACCAACAAAAAGACATGTTTCAAGTTCGATGTTGCAGTTCCAAAATGTAACTTTTTGACTTTGCAACCGAGGCAATTAAGGAAATTCTGTGGTATTAGTAGGTTATTAATTCCATTTCAGTTTTAAAATTTGCTTGCATCCTGGAATACCCCAGAGATGAAGCCAACACTAAGGTGTCAGACCTGGTCTTCCTGAGTTAGGGAGATGAAGATGTTGAGAACCTCTCGAAAGAAAGGAAGTTCAACATGCTGGGATTCCTTCACCCACACCTCTATTTCTGGAGGTAGCAGCTGGACAGATCCAGAAGTTTCACAGAAGTAGAGAAAGGTCAGGCAGGGGTATATTTTCATAGTACAATAAATATTTAATTGTGGGAGCAGTGTAGGGAGAAGGAAACTGATTACATACAGAAGCTGTGCTCTTTGGTGAAGACATATGCACAGCTGTAGGATAGCCACATGCTGCTTTTTAAGAAGGGGTCATAAGCCTCAGAGCCTGGGTGTCTTGTCGGGTTTTGCAGTGGGAACTGCTGGACGAATAGCTGTTCCTTACTTTGTGCATATACAGGGTGGAATTACAGATTCTTGGACAGTAGTCATGAACCATTTTGTAGCAGCTGCTAAGACAAAGTCTGTGTGGCATCCTTTGGGAATACTTACCCTGGAAAAATGTTGCCTAATTTTGCAGATCAAAAAAAACACATTTACAAAAGTGCACATGGGTGTTATTTTCAGTCTTTGTTTAAAAATATTTTCTAATAGGAAAGAGTTATCTTCAGAGCCTTTGTAAAATCTTTATACTATGGCTCTGAAGAGGTGAACTGTAAAACCAAAGTACTTCCAAAGTTTCAGCTCTATAGAATGATATTTAAACTAAGAATTTGGGAATGGGCTTGAGGCACCTGACTCAATTTGTTAATTAGATCCTTCCTTACAAGACTGTTAACCAAGGTATATGCTGTCAAAATTGGACAGGGATGGAGAATAAACTGTTTCCCATGTGAGATACTCCATTTTATATTCATGTGCACAAACAGTATTTGCACGGTATGCTGTTCATTTAAATTTTATACCACATTGTAAATGCTATCATTAATAGTAAACCTGGTATTAATATTGATGATCTGCTGCTTTGAAAAAGTGCTGCATCAAAACCACTCCAGCAATAGCCCCTTAACACTTCCATCACTTTAGAAGAGAATATCATGAAGGTTTCAAACACAAAATGACTCTCTGGTTTGGTTTAAGATCTTAGTTTAAGATCTTTAGTTTAAGGTCTTTCCTCTCATTTTCATTGCTAAATTCATCCTTGGAGACCTGGGCAGGCAGAGAAGTAAACTGCTTTTAAACATGTACTAATAAAAGTTTTCATGCCGTAAGCCCTATCTAGGATCTACCCCTATCCTCTGAAGTCACTGGGAGCTGTATGAGAAGCTGTAATGGGAAGAGGCTTCATATATTCTGTATTGTCAAGTTCACTTTCATTGGCACGGGATTTTGCTAAAGGTAACCCTTGAAAATCCCTGAGAAAAATGACAAATATAATGATTTGCAGATTTACTTTGCAGATTTAAGTCAGAGACCTCTGGTGCTGTGATACATACATGTTCCTTTTCAGAACACCAAAGAGAAATTTTTCTAGATATTATACTACATTATAAGCAATGGTAAGATTAAGTTGAAAACAAATATCTGTAAGATATTCATGATTACAAGCAGAAAGTTACAGAGAGAAATGTGACCTTGGCTGAAAGAGAAAATGCAAACATGAATCCGTATGAAATTAACTAGGATGGTGCTTACATGGTCATATGAGGCACTTATAGGACATTACAAACCAGGAAATGGATAATTAATTTTTCAGTAAGGAGATGGAAACTGTATTTTGCATCTCTTCTCAGCTAAAGCATAGACTTAAAAATTATCATAAGCAAGAAGTTAGCAGTCAGCATCCTATTCAAAGCATAGTTAAAATAACAGAAACAGCGAGTAATTAGAAAGTAATACTCTCATTTTGCAAAATGTTTTCCAGGTATTTGATTTTGTGAAATGTGGGAATGGAACAGATGTTTTTTGAATTATTTCATGGAATAAGAGACACACCTCACTCTTCAATAACTCCAACCTTTTCAGGCTTACCTACTTATTTAGATATGAAATCCCCAAATTAACTCTTGAGGGGAATAAGTTACTTTTCAGACTGGGAGGGATAACAGAATCTGGTCTACATGAGTCAGAAACTTAAATGTTTACTATTAATAAACTGTATAAAATTTCTGTACTTCAAACAACTTCAAAGGAATCTACAAAGTATTGTTCCTCAGGAAAAACTGTTGCATCTTGCTGATTTCTCTCCTAAGTTCAAATTAAATACTCTTTTGAAGGTATAGGTAGTCTTATACATTTGTCCCATGTTGATATATATTTACAAAATTCCTAATTTCCTAGATTAGCTTGTTTTGCGGAATATGTTAGCTTGAAAAATTGTGCCTAACATCATAAAAGAATTTCCTAATATGGCACCTCAACAATCTGGAGGCTAACCACTTTCTAGATGGAGGTCCTTCTCTAGGTGATCCACAATTTTAATCTTCATGAAACAACTAAAGGAGATTGAATGAGCACAATCTTGACACTCACTTTATACAGAAAATATAAAGTATGCATATCTGAAATAGAACTAGTTATGGTTAAGAATGAGGTATCTCTATCCCTTGGTACTAGGAAGAAAAAAAAAATAAAAGCAAAGATTGGACTGTGGTCTAAATTATTTTAATGGTATCAGACATATGGACGTTAGAATATTGAGCTAAACATCTTTAAACTTATTCAACTATATAGCCTAGGAGTAAAAATTACAAGGATTTTTCCAATCTAATATATTATGTACTTATTTACATAAAATATCAATATTTATATTCACTGATGGAACAACAACATGACTTGGTTTTCTAAATAAAGATGGCATATATCAGTTTGACAGACACAGCTGAGACAGCTGAGTTTATGTTTCTTAAAAAGTGTTCATTTTGTACTTTTTTATAGACTACTGACAAGGGAATTGCTAATGAAGATAAAAATTATAAGGGTGGGATGTGTAACAGACATGTGGTTCTGTAGAAACTAGGAAAAGATATAAAACTCTGTTTTACTTTCCAGTACTATGCTGAATATTGTCAGTGTTACTATTTAAAAGAAATGAGATGCACAGTGTGCTGTAAGAAAGAAAATTTGGGATTTTTAATTCTACAAGTTACAAACCATATCCCAGAATTTTCTAATTTGTATGTTGTAATTAGAATACAGACTTGATCTGACAAGTGGCTTCCAAAAATTTTGCAAAACCTTTTGCAAAATTTTTCATGTAGCTATTTAAGTTATCTTTTAATTTCTTCAATCAAGCCGTTACTGCAAATAACTACATTTTGATGATTTTATTTTCATAAAAATCTTGGGGTTTAGAACCAAGGAAACAAATATTTCAGAATTTGGACCTTAGCTTTTGTTGCTGTAATATAAGCTGTTAAAAATATTTCAGAAATTAGAAAGGAGAATTATGTGGTGTTTCCTTCACTTATATGGATTTAAAAAGTTTTAACAATGTGCAACTGACAGTAGGAATTTTCTGTCAAGGAACAGTTACCTCATTTGTGCTAGAGTAAATCCAGACACCTTAAGTCTTTCACTGGTTTATATTGGAGTCATAATAAACAACAATGAAGTTACAAATATCTTTTTTGTTTTCACCAGTGAGAACTTCAACATACCATCATTTCAAAAAAAGAAATCTTCCTTGGATTCATCAAGTAATGTGTAGATAAAAATAATGACCTTTCTGATACTGCATCAGGTTTCATGTCATGTTGTATTACCTCACACAGGCTGCTTAAGACTGCATGAATCAGGCATGATTCAAGCAATTTGACATTCTTTGATAGAACTTGACACTGTCACCACATTCTAATGAGTCACATAAGTAATTAGAAAATAGACTTGCATAGTTCCAGAAGATTGTAACTATTTTTTAAGTGCCTATATTGGTTTTGTAAGTGTCAAAGGACACATAAACAAGTTGAAAATCCTAATGAATACAGCAATTCATCTTACTTGAATTGATTCTATATATTAAATGAAGCACATGACAACATCAACAGCCTCTAGTTGGCAGCAGGGGAAAACCATTTCGTATTATGTCCTAATTGGCTATTAAATTATAATTCCAAATGCTTATGTGTGACTTCCATGCCTAAATTAATAAAAATTTAGATCCCTCAACTCTTAAATACTCCTGAAAATGTATCCATTGTCTTCAAACAGCAGCAATTTTTTTTGACAAAATAAGATTTTTTTTTCCCCTTTCTGGTATTTATTTAAAAGGGTAATAAACCAGTCATTGAATAATTTAAAAAGAGTTTTCTTTTAAATGATCTACTCTAAGTGAATGACAGTTAGGAGTTGCAGGATGACAGTCTACCACTTCTTTCACTTTACATCAGAGAATAATAACAATTCTGGTTCTAACATCTGTAAAAGAAACCGTGTCTCGAATCAAACTGGTGAAAGTGCTGTCATTGAGGCAAGCAAGGGTTTCAGTCTGTCAGTCTGTGAACTCTACCAAGACTGCTTTTCTTTGTCTTTCATTTAGCACATTGTCGTGTTCCTTACGGAAGAAATTCTTTACTTGCTTGAACGTGTGCAGACTGACTACAAAGTTGGGTGACCAGCAGAAAATAAAATAGCATTGCTCACACTCTTGTTCTAAATAATACTGCTCACACTTTTGCTCTATGGATGTGACTATGTACACCATAGGCAAAACAGTGCAGAGTCAGAACTTCTATTCTCTTCCTAAGCAAGGTTTTGCATCTGTTTCACATGTCCTCTGTATGTTTTAGAACTAGATCTTTCCCTCTTTTGCCTCACAATTGAGAACTGCTGTAAGAAACATTGCATAATAGAAACAAAAGGAGCTTTAGCTCAGCTTTTTTGTTTACCATTCTAGAACCATATCCAAACAGACACAGAACAGCTGCTTTATTCTGTAGCAATTTGATGTTTTTAAAAGGCATTAATTGACCTCTAAAATGTAGGGACAATGCAACGTGTGTATGTGTGTGTAAGGTGGGACAAGGGGACATGGTGTCAAGTTGCACCAGTGAAGATTTAAACTGGATAGTAGGAAATTTTCTTCACTGAGAGGATGGTCAGGCACTGGAACAGGCTGCTCAGGGAAGTGGTGGTGTCATCATCCATGGAGGTAATTAGAAGATGTGTAGGTGTCGGGGGTTGAGGAACATGGTTTAGTGGTGGACTTGGCAGTGCTGGGTTAATGGTTGGACTCAATAACCTTTAAGGTCTTTTCCAGTCTGAATGATTCTGTGGTTCTATGATTCTTTTCTGGTAACAAAAAAAAAAGCACTATTTAATTTATTATAAATAGTTTGGTATTTATTAACACATCAGCTATTTATTTTCTGCACTTATCTATTTCTAAAGCTTTTTAACAACAACCTCCACCAGCATTTAGTATGTTTTCTCAGAAAATGTATTAAAATATTAATTTAAATATTAATTTATAGGGAACAAAAATCCCTAGCTCAGATATTGTCTTCACATATTTAACAAGAATTCATACTTTTTAAAGAACTTGTCCCCACAGAAATTCTATTTTTCCAAGCCATGTAATGGTGATTAAGATTTCATTAACTACCTCAGGTACAAACACTCTGCTACATGGGAACTATATTTCTTTCCATTCTTTTACAAGTGATCGTATTTGCAACCATATAATTTTCCAGGTTCAAAAGTTAAAGTCCAAACAACTTGTTTTTTCTTCTCTGAACATTTTAACTGACAGGTTAGAGGTGATCTTCATTGGTTTTTTTACTGGGGTCCTCCACTTCTCCACCACGCACCCCATTAGTCTACTCCTAAGTTCCATTTTGAAGCATAGCTCTTCCTGGAACAATTAAGGTTTGATCTCAGCCACTGTTTATGCCTATATAGCTTAGTAGCTTGCATATATTAGGTACTGTACCCCTAAGTTAGAGACAGAAATTGGCACTTACTTACAAATGACCTGATGATCTAAGAAGCATAAGAAGTTTTGGGATGAAAGGAGGAAGGCTGTGATACAGATTCGTCTACTGTCAAACACTGCAGTCTGGTCCTGGTTTCCATAGTAGATACCTGAATTCTGGAGCTTTATGTGCATCTACTTCAGCACCCATGACATTGAAAAAGCTGAGAAAAAGGGTGAGAGAGTCCCTATTTGTAGTCATGTGCCTTTTCCTTCCCAAAAAACCCCAAGTAGATAATGGTTCATGAAGAAGTTATCTTTCACTGAATACATGTTCTTAACATGGATACTCATATTTGTGTTGGTAATTGGTTGAGAAAGCATAGTAAATGTGATGTCAGAATAGGGACTGACACTTTTTAGATAGTGGGCAGCCCTTGAAATACAAGAGATGTTGCCACCAAGATAGACATCGTTAGGTGGGAAGCTCATCACCTGTCTGGGTCCTACATTAGTCACACAGAAAGGAAACACATGTTATTTCACAGAATCACAGAATATGCTGAGTTGGAAGGGACCCCTAAGGATCATCGAGTCCAACTCCTTGCCCTGCACAGGACCATCACCAAGAGTCAAACCATGTGCCTGAGAGTACCATGCAAATGCTTCTTGACCTCTGTCAGGCTTGGTGCTGTGACCACTTCCCTGGGGAGCCTGTTCCAATGTCCAACCACTCTCTGGGTGAAGAACAATTTTCTAATATCCAACCTAAACCTCCCCTGACACAATGTCAGGCCATTCCCTTGAGTCATGTCACTGGTCACGACAGAGAAGCGATCAGTGCCTGCCTCTCCTTTTCCCCTCACAAGGAAGTTGTGACTGCAATGAAGTGTCCCCTCAGTCTCCTCTTCCCCAGGCTGAACACACCAAGTGACCTCAGCCACTCCTCATACAGCTTCCCCTCAAGGCCCTTCACCAACTTTGTTGCCCTCCTTTGGATGGTCTCTAGTGGCTTAATATCTTTCCTATTGCCCAAAACCGCACACAAGTCTCAAGGTGAGGCTGTAAGAGTGTTTCCATGTAGTGGGCTTGTGCCTTCTTGGTCCAGTGGTCATCCTGCAGATCTGTAGTGGGCATCTGCTTCTCAAAGTTAATATTCGAGTAATGCCTAGACACATAGCCTGGAACTAAAAGTAGCCTTAGTAAATAAATCTGTAGACAATAGTAAAAATCTATCACTTAAACAAATACTCTTTACCTAAATCAACAAGACAGTCAAAGGTGAAACAGAAACAAAAAGAAGTTAACATCACTTGCCCAGGACCATAATGCAGCTTAATGGAAGAGCTAAGAATTGCACCTGGCTTCCTAGAGATTTAAGCACATGCCCCTCAGTATTCATTAATCTATGTTGCAGCATCACATCATAGTTCCAGCTGGGATGTATGTGTCAGAATAAAACAGTCCTTGAGCTTTCCTGCATGCAAGGAGACTTGACAAAGCTCAACATTGCCCAGAGAAAAGGAAATAAAGTCAGGTCTCAGCTTCTTTTCTGTATGATTTCTCCCTATTTTTAGACACTGATGAAAGGTCTTAGTGACTAATTATATGTACTAATCAAACAACCACTTTGTTGCTTCCCTGCATTTCAGTAGTAGTCTTCCACAAAGTGAGAGTGAGATTTCTGAACATGTTTTAGAAACACTTTTTGAAGAGGTATGGCTTTTTAGCAATTTAAGTTATTAAGAGAAAGCTTTCAACATCCCTTTTAAATGCTTGCAGAAAAACACATGACAAATACACATAAGATATACTGTTGAAATTTCAGCATGAATTTTTAAATGTGAAGGGTTAACCTTAGAACTAACATATATTAAGGATTTCCAGTTAACTTCACTCCCTTCCTCCAAATGACTGACAGGTATCTTAGTTGCACTTTAAAAAGATTTTCAAAATTTTGAAATATTTACAAACCTGGAGTTTGTAAAACTTTGATAATGAGTTCTATCCCACTTCTTGCTGCTCTCCTGAAAGATGAAAGATTTGAGAGAGAAGCTGATGATGCTGCATCACTGCACATTTTCCTATGTATCAATTAAAGAACAGTGAGTCTAGTGTTCTGGAGGTTCAGCATCAACAACATACAGGTTTATTATGAAACTGCTGTAGAAACCTGGGGAAAAATCCTGTAAAACTCCTAAAAATGACTGAGTGGGAAATATAAGAAACTGGCTATAATGAATTTATAACTGCAATATTATTTTTGCTGGTGATATTAACAATGCTTGTAAGAATACTTAAAGCACATATTCCTTAATCTAAGTTAAAAATATGTGTATAGAAAGAAGGTTATATCTGACCTCCACTGAATGTTGGAGTCTTTTTTTTTTTTTTTTTCCACCAGATGTTTTTGACTAAACTCTAGCTCAAACTATAAGAGTAAAACAAGTCAAGTTATTCTGGTGGTACAGAAAACTTGTTCCTTGAAAGAAATTCTTCAGGGGAAGCATCACTGGCACTGAACACGTTGATAGCTCTGACAGTTACCAGAGAGCAATTGGAAAAATCTGGAGGCAGCGTGTTACTTACTCTTACTAATAGCTTCACTGGTGACCATTTTTATTGAGTATTAAACTGAACAAGGAGTCTGGGGATCCCAGACTTCGGGTATTTGCGATTTTAGATTAGTCAGGACTGCACAGAGTGGCACAGAAAGGTAAATCCAAGAAACAGAAATGACAGCTTCCCTAGACTTGCCAGCACACTTGCTCATAGATGCTTTACTTTTTATTTATTTTTTATTTTTTCTTAGTTTAGTGTTGTGTCACCCTGGGACGTGTTGCTCCTGCCTCAGATGAAACGTGCTATGCAGCTTGCTCAGCTTCAGCTCAGGGCCTTTCCATTGCTATAAAGAGAACAGATACCCTCATCCTTTTTTATTATCCCTTTAAGAAAATGGGATTACAGTCTCATTCCATGACACAAATCAACTGAGAAAAATGTAGGGAGCAAAAAGAAAAAAGATGCAGATCATGCAGATAAATCTTAGGAGCTGTGGACCATCTAAATGCATACACTGGGCCACTGGTGTTCACTGTTACTACCAATGACTGCAGGATAATTCATGCTCTTCCAAATGTCCTAAGTGCTAAATAACTACTAATTCTTTGTGGGACTTCAATTTAAAAATACGGGCCAAAGGCTTTCTTAAGCATGGTAGCAAATGGGAATTATTGGCAGAGAGCTCACTGCTGTCTTCACCGAGGAAATGCACAGAGACACACGGCTGTCCTTGAATCGGTCACTTTCTCTTCCTTGGAGCAGGGGACTGAAGAGGGTTGTGCTGTTGTGCAGCCACTGGTGGGAGCACTCACTCTGAGGCAGTCAGAACCAGGCCTCCAGTACTGTACCAAATGTAATGACACTCTGCTACAGTGCCACAGAAATAAATTTTAAGAAACAGCTTATTTTCCGTAGCAACTTTGTCGCAACTTTGTCTAACACATGGTATATTGTAGCACTTAACAAATGCTTGTTCTGAGACCTTCCTGCATTTCTCATCCAGTTTACTTCACTTTTTGTAATTTCAGCTTTAGTAAGTGCCTCACTGGCTGAAGGATGCTTACCGCTTACCGCTTCAGCTTTTTCTTTGGTAGCACTTATGCAAATATTTAAACCAAAGGAAGGGATCTGTGGTCAGAATCTTCTTAAAGCACATTCACATTTCCTGATTTCCTTGAGACAGGACAACTTGCACTAGAGTAGAACAGTAGTAGGGTGTTCTATACACATATACACATATGTATATTTATATGTATATATATTTTACAGATTTCTTTAATCTGGAACTAAGCGTGTTCTAGATAATGCAATGTACTATCAGAACTGCCTGATTAGTTGAGCTGCTGCTCTGCAAGACCTGCGCCTTTTAAGAGGAGTAGGTGTGGGTTTACCCATGCCTCAATAGGTATGTTCAGAGATTTTTCATTAGAGGGGTGGGAATACCATTGGCTGGTTTTAGACTCTCAATTTGGAGGAGCAGTGGAGGCACCTAGATGGAGTTAAGCTTGGTGGAAGTGAAGCTATAGCATGAATGATGGTTAACAACTAATTTGTACAAATCTGCAGAGATGTAGAGGTGAAACCCTGGTGTACTTTTTTTTTGAGTGAGGCTTTAAAAGGAATGCTCTTATGAAGAGATTTTGAGACTAAGAGTAAGAATAGGTAACTGAGAAAGTGGTATACACTAATATAGGGCTGGATGATCTCTCCCAAAGGAATTATTGGGAGTTATTCATCATCCTGAATGATAAGGATGTGTTGGTAACTTCACATCTTCCCTTCAAAAGATTGGTTGAAGAAAAGCAGGGAGAGTTCTTCATTTAGCTGTACGTTATAATTTTTTTGCTATGTTTTTGCTTAGAATTAATGTCTTAGCCTGTATCTATCTAGGTGTTCTAAGGGAGACCCTGAGCCAAAGAGGCTAGGGTTGTGTAGTCACAGCCTTATACTCTACATAAATAAAATGTGAATAATATTACTTAATATTATGTTTGAACTTAAATATTGTACAAGTAATGGTGTTAGTGAAAAATGATAGTGTAAGCTGGAACTCCAGCTATAGCAATTTTGGTTCCTTCTAACTCCACACAGTTTATATGAAGTTGATAGAGAACTGCTTCCTAATTTCACGGATGGAGAGACTTAGATACAGAGATACAGGCAAGCACTTTTAATTTTGACAAATGGGAATTCCACATTTACCAAAACGGTTTAATTTTCATCGTTGCAGTAAACCTACCAATAATTTTAGAGTCAATTCCTAAACTATTTCTTATTTGAAATCTTACCATGGTTATTATAAGGTTAAGTTTCTTAATCAGGACCACAGCAGATTGAAGATAACAAAATGAAAGTAAAACCCATCCCTTACAATAATTTCTGTTGCTTACAAACTGTCAGTATTCCACCTTGAATTCTTCCCAAAAAGCATAAGAATATTACCTATTGAAAGAGCATTCTAGTTCTCATGACTGTACGTTCTATAGCAAAATATTCTGAGTCAGTTTCTATTCCCCAACTCAAAGTAGTTTCAGTGCCCCGGAACCCAAACCAATTTTTCCTCCTTCATATTTATCCTCTGCTTACCCTGGAGGGTAGGACTGAATTTGTGACAGAATTATGCTATTTCCTTGTGTGCTCTGGGGACTGAACTATCAACAACTCTCTGCTTTGAGAGATCTTTACAGTTGTGAGTCAGGGATGACCTTTTCTGAAACAGACTGGAGGCTTCAGCGGGGGTGTGAATTTGACCTTGAATTGTGAGCTAAATTTTTTTACTATGATTTCTTGTGACGCTTATCACTAGGATGTGGCTCTGCTTGTGAAATTCTGTGACATGCAACTTTTAAGCAAATATGGTACTTATACCTCATAAATCTTGGCTTCATCCTGTAGAAAACCTCCTATAAAGGGTATGTGCAGGTAATTATTTGTTTCCTGTCTCTACTGAGCCAGAATCTTGAGCTTTCCAAGTAAAATTTGTGCATTTGAGCAAAAATACGGTAACAAACAATATCATCAAGCAGAGTGCATCCTTATAATGTGTTGTATTTCATGTTCTTGTGGGTTCAATCCCTGTACAGACCATTCACTTAGGAGTTGGACTTGATGATTCTTGTGGATCCCTTCCAATTCAGAATATTCTGTGCATGTTTCCTTTTCGTGTAGGTGAAGAGATACACTTGGCACAGAGTGGGGGTGGCTGCCATGAAGAAACTTTTTTTAAAAAGTTCCCTTATTTTTAGGGCTGATTCCAGCTCATGATCCATATGGAAGGTTCATCATAAGATTGTAAAATCTGTCACTAATGTAGGCTTCAAGATGATCTGATGTAATTGTAGGATTGTTCCACAGTCTTTCACCATCAGCAAAGTGAAGGAAATTCACCATGTGTGTACGCGATGAGAAGAAGTAGAGGTCTGCCTTTATTGTGTGGCACAGCATACAGATGTAACAACATGTGAACGGCATTGGACAGGAAATGCTCTTCAAGCATGTACTTTGACTGCATTAAATGTTGGAATTTCATAAAGAGAAGAATACTTCAAATAGGATTCTTGTAGTTTTCCTGATACGAACAAAAGAGATGAGTAACTTCTACCTTTGATGAACTATTTTCTCAAGTCAAGAATATCGATATTTATCCTCAGAGCGAACACAACCTGAAGAAGCAGTAGTTAAATGTGCTAGCAGCAGTAGTGATGAAGCCATTTAGAAGTCTGCAGCACACTTTTCTGTTTCTGTGAAGCTTGGGAGCTAAACTGTGTATTCTCTGAGGATCCATTAAATAATGCTTCTCTTTTAATTATTCTTATTGAGTAGAACATTTGTGTTGCATTTTTTTAATGTCCCATTTGTGAATAACTATTCTAATTAGATATGTACATTGTTTTGTACATAAATCCTGAGTTGGGGTTTATGTGTATATGACACAACAGTGTTACACAGTGGATAGTAATATAAAAGTCTACTCAAGACCATTTGGTCACGTCACTTCAACAAGTGTTTAATCAGTTGAAAACAGTGTACAGGAGAGAATCAAGAAAGGTCCAAAGCATTTTTTTTTCTTTTTCTTTTTGTTTAAAACCAAACCAAAACACAACAACCCACCAAAAACCCAAATAAAAACATTAAACAAAAAACCCTCTTGCTGTAGGAGGACAGATTGAACAAATTTGTGATATTTTTAAACTATATAACAGAAAAAGGCATTAATTTTTAGATAGAAGAAAAACTGTTAGAAAAAAGAAAAAAAAAGGTCATCTGTTTCTCAACTCCTGATGGTATGACAAGATGCAGTAAGTTTGTAATTCCAGTAAGAAGAATTCAGATTAGATAGTGAAGTCTTTCTAGTCAGGGAAAAAGTCACTGCCTATGAATTTGCCATCACTTGAAGGAGGGAGGCATCTGTCAGGAATGGAGCAACTCATTTTACATTGGGGCAGATTGAGAATCTCAATGAACTCCTGAGACCCTTTTCAGTCTGGTTATGCAACATAGAATCATAAATCTATGACAACTCAAATATCTTGTACTTTATAAGCTCTGCAAGCATAATGTATATGTGCTTGCCTTTGAACTGTGACCCACAGTGTACAGAAATGCCTGAGATTTGTCTTGCTTCACACCAGGTATCTCTCATAACCAAAACCTATAAGGAATAGAGATTACCTTCTATTATGGTTATAAGACAAGGGAAGGAGTTACAGTGATGAATATTCATGGCACTACATCATCTGAAGGAGGAGGTTGCCATGCATAAAATTTGTTCCGGGGTCTTTGCCATGGCCAGCAGCAGTCCCTGCCTGGTTGGGACAGAGGACAAGCTGGGACCCGCCAACTCAGTGCAATGTGCTGCAATCAGAGCAGCTTGGGGGTCACCTCTGCCTCAGTGGCTGGGGTCACGGCCTCAGCTGCTGGAGACGCCATAACCGCAGCTGAGCCACACCGAGCCTGGAACCCCTGTAGAGCCAAGTGGAGCAGCAATGGTGCCCAAGGCAGCTGCACAGGAATAAGCCCCAGCTGAGCCATGTGGAGCCCAAGCCCAGTTGAGCTGCACAGAGCCCAGCCCCAGCCAAGTCAAGCACGCAGCGTGTGCTGCTGGAGGCAGTTGTCAGGGAAAACCCTCTGCCATCTTATTTCCTTCCCCTTTCTTCCTGGGGCGGGGCCACCTGGGTGGTGGATTCCCCTCTTTGTGGGCAAACTGTTTCCTCTGTATCTTCGTAGTTGCTGTTTCCTTTCTGTAAACTGTTAGTTTTTCACTTACAACCTCCTTGGTTTTTTTGTCTCTATTTTAGGGAAGTGAGTTCATCTTGGAGTTCCTGCCCCCAATATTTGTCTTTAAACCAAGACACCTCCCCACTGTATCCAACCAAACCGAACCACACCGTTCTTTTTGTAATTTGTCAGTACACAAGGTTGTCATTCAATGCGTATAAATGAGTAAAGAATACACCTTCATCTGTGATACAGTTGCTTATCTGTCAAAGCTCTAGTTTTGTCTAATCCTCAAAATTGTTCTTTTTCTAGGGTCTTGCTGTTACGATAAAGTCTTTTTTTGCATATCTAGTGAGTCAGTGAATCATTAAGCATAACTACTTTTTTTCCCCTGGAATTTACTGGTGTTGAAAATTAAGGGTTTATTCCTGTAGTTGGTCAACTGCAGTTACTGTCTTCAAAAATTTCAATGCAGCAGCTTGAAAGCAATGCAAAAAATTAACTCTCTGCACTACTTGGTAGAGTCATCATAAGTTGAATCTACACATTTATATCCACAAATGTTAAATGGTAATATTGTATCTTGGTGATCAGAAGCACTGGCAAGAATTTAATAAGCTAATACTAGGCACTGCACTATAAAAGCAGTTTTGTAAACATTTTGTTAAAGTTAGTAGAAGGAGTTTCAAATGAATTATTTATTAAAGCATAGAAAAAGATATTTGCAATCTTGCTTGTTTAGAATAACGCCTTAACAACTTTATATCTAGAGGTGGAAAAGAATACAGTTATTGGAAACACTGAATTTCACATTTGCAGAGGTCTTTATTAAAAAAAATGTAACCATTAGCAATGGTAGTTTTTAAGGGCCATAATATTCACCTTTTCACTGCAGCTGCCCTTTTCTGTCCTGAAGCTTTCGTTAATGATTATCTAAAGGTAGAGTAGACCAATATTAAACTCTACTTACCAATAATCAAATTCTGTTCTCATGGGAGATAATTCTTTCTAGAATTGATGTAGTAGAGTCAGAGAAGTGTTTTGTAAAGATACTTCTATATAGTAATAGCTAGTTTTTCACATTTTATTTCACATAGGGTAAGATAAGCAATCCAAGTTTTAAATGATTTTCAAAGTTTGCTAAAGACAAAACCGAACAAAAAAGTGCTCCTTTTAAGTTTCCATACGTTGAATAACATCAATATAATTTTTATAGCAGATTTTACTCATATAAATATAAAGTTGATTGGGATAATACTTACTTTGTTAATATTGTATTTATTAAAAGTGGTTTATTGAAGCATTCACATAAGATCTTTATTTCCTACTAAGACAGATATTCTAGTCAAAAGAATATGAGATGTTAAACCAAAATGGTGTGAAATATACTCGTTGAAGATTTGCTGTTTCTGCTTCATGGACAATTCTTTCATTCTCCACAGAAACTAGTCATCCAAACTGACATAGTAATTTTCTGACTGGCTAACTGAGGATACCTTACATTTCTGAGGACAGCATGACATTTTGATACTCATTAGTTTAAAATGTCATCTGGAAAGGAATTGCTTAATGTTTGGCACTTACAAACGTTTGAGGGTTATTGCAAGTGAATATTTCTTGGTTAGTTTTTATGTCTTTTTTACTCTTATTTAATTAACATGCAATTATGTCATTATGAAGAGGTTTTCTATAAATATATGCAACAAGTCAGAAATGAGGATCACCTTAGTTCTTCTGTGTGCTGGTTAAGAGGAAGTTTGGATCAGGATAAAACAAAACAGCTCACTTTTGAATTGTTCTCATTGTCCTCAGGACTTCTTAGTGTACTGTTTCAGCATCTGTTATAGTAGAACTAAAGAGGCATCTATACCTTCTCCTACATCAGAGGTCCGAACTTGGACCAGACATGTTTGCTTGCTTGTTTCTAAAACTTGAATATATGATTAGTTTGACTTCTGTATGATCTAAATCACTTTTTTTTTTTTTATTGTGTGTTTTATAGGTTATGTTCAATGGCAAAAGAGAAATGTGCTCACAGCATTTTGACTTGAAATAGGATGAGTGATGTGATGAGGAGGATAGCTGTCTCCCAAGGAGTGAATAGCAAATGAGACTTTGCCAACTAAATCAAAGGGTTCTTCCCTGGAATATTGTTGCATAGAGTTGGATTGAGACTTTCTACAAAAAATGTTCAAATTCCAAATTTTCCAAAATTTGTGTGGTTCCTTTAATAAAAGTAACACCGAGCATGTGCATGTGTGTGCTGGAGAAGCTGTCTAGGAGGATATAGTCAATTATTCACTCCTGAAAGCCTTGGGGGTCATGAAAACAGGAAAGAAGGCTTATTTCTGTGAACTGTCTCGCTGCGTGTTATCAATGCTCAGAAGCAGAGAAATAGGCTAGGTCACTGATTCTCTCATTAATTTAGATGCAGACTTTGTTAGTCAGCTGACAAAATGAGCTTGATATTTATGATATGTTGGCCCAGCTCCCTGTACAAAAATAGCAAGGCTCTGAATGAAGAACTTTTAAAAAGATTGTAATGATCTTGCATTAGTTTTTAAGCCTTGCTTTCTGGCTTTTTTCCCCACAATATGGAGTTTGTTGTATTATCACAGTAGTTCAGTATGACCCCAAGGCCAATATATGATTTGTTTTATCTTAAATCTTACAGCTGACAATGTTTTGTTTATTAACACAATATTACTTTAAGAAATCTATAATAAAACCAGAAAACTCACATAATCTTACAATTAAAGTTTAAAGCTTTAGGGCTTAGCTTTAAATTAAGCTCAGAGTGAAAAAATAGACTTCAGTGATGTGGGTTGGTATCCTGGCTCTTGTTGGGGAGGTCGCTTTTACATCTTTGGAAGATCTTCAGGTTATTTCAAATTATAAAGGTATGAAACATTCAGTGTGAGGAAATGTAGTCTTCTCATACCTCAGGTTTTTTACAAACAATCCTTTTCTCTATCAAATTTTCAGGGGAAAATATAAATATTTAAATTAAATTAAAAACACTATCATATCACAGAATCACAGAATATTCTAAATTGTAAGGGATCCACCTCATGGAATCCAGCTTTGAAGTGAATGGCCTGTACAGGGATCAAACCCACGACCTTGGCATTATTTTAGCACCATGCTCCAGCCAACTGAGCTAATCTCAGGGTTTTATGGAGTATTTTTATGAATATAGGGGATCTTAAATGATCAACCAACAGTAAGAAAACACCTAAATTAATGCTGTCCACAAATCTAATTGGTTCCTCTTCCCTCAGTTAGGGAGTATTGGGTTAGAGACCATTTAATCCAACCTGACATTCACAAGTCCATGGGACCTGATGGGATGCACTCAGAAGTGTTGAGGGAACTGATGGACACCATTTCTAGACCATGATCAATCATCTTTAAAAGGTCACAGCAGTCAGGAGAGGTAGTTGAGGACTGGAAGAAAGGCAAAATATCACCCAGCCTTCAAAAGGGTAAATACCACAACGATATATTCATAATTTCTTGGAGATTCTTAGTTTTACTTCCATTTACAAAGACATTTTTTATGTAAGCAAGTCAATTGAGAATAAGAATGATAGCTGTGACCAATGTTTAGATTTTAGACCTCATTCTAATTTTAAGATTTAAGGCAGCATGTCTTTCTGTCTCAGTTTAATGAGACAGAAGTGTTTTGCTAAGGAGGATGAGTTACAAGTAAGACCAAACCTCCTCCTTCTAAGCAATTGTAAATCCGAAATTAAGAGGGTCCAATTGAGAAAATGTGGAGAAAAAGAAAATAACAGCCCTTTATTAAAGGATATATGTGTATTGGCAGAGCAACAAAAGAACACAAACCAAAACCCCAACCAAACAATAGCCCTATACCCAAAAATCCCTTTCAATGAAAAATGAACACTTCAGTTTGTGCTTTTTGGTGGAATTCTAACCACAGTCAGCAGGGGGCGCTGTTGGATCTCTGGGTGTGTAGAGCCTGCAGTGCTTGATGTTAGTCGGCAGGGGGTGCTGTTGGATCGCTGGAGGTCAGAGCCTGCTGTGCTCAGGGTCAGTCAGCAGGGGACGCTGTTGGGCTCTGCCGGTCACCACGTGGAGGCCCCCCCCGCGTGTGCCTGGGGGGCGAGGTGGGCGGGGGCAGGTGGAAAGAAGAAGAAGAAAGAAAAGGCTCTTCCCAAAGGGAACTCACGATGTCTGCTGCTGGCTGTGTGACTCCCCCTTTCCTTCGTGGAGGTGCACCAAAACTGCTACCAAAAACACAGGAGCTGGGGAAGGGAAAAACAAAGGTAGCTCTCTCTCTCTTCCCAAAAACAAAGATAGTTCCTCTCCGATGAAATCCAAGCAAAATCCACGCAGGTGGGGCGGGGGCAGGAAAAAAAAAAAGTGCTCGCAAACTAGACAACCAGCCTGAGAACCGAGCAGCCTCCCAGCTCTTGCCACACACACACCCTTCCTTCCCCCCACAGCCACCAAAAACTTCGTGTCCTCTTTCCCCTCTCCCCAGCTATTAGCTTGGAATGTCAAACTGTGGCCACTTCTTTTGTATTTTCACAAATACCCAAGGCAAAACCAGCCTGACCATTTAAACACCACCCCAGCCCCCCTCACACACACACACCGTGAGGCAGGGGGAAGGGAAAAAATTCTGCATTCAGTTTTAGAACAAGTAAACCCATGACACTTTCATACTTCAGCAAAATGTATGTTCTGAAATGCATGTGCTATGAATTTGTTTACTAGTAAGTTTATTATACCTGTATATTGCTTCCTGTTTATGAAAACACTCTTCAGACAAGCTGCTTATTTTAAAACATTTTCAGGTTGCTCCAAAGAAAGTCAAAATATTGGAAGGCTAAATATTGTCAGCAGTGATGGACTACTCTGATGAAGTGATCCATTATTTTAGTTTCAGTACTTTCAAACTTTGCCAAGAGAGTGGCATTCTGAATGGCTCCCTAACACGTTGATATGCTGATCTGCCTTCTAGACTGGTGAAAGCTGTGTTTCCATCAAGTATGCAAAAATCACATCTCTTTGTAGAAGTAAAGATTCCACAGAATGGATGAATTGAAGAAAGTATTGCCTTTAAATCAGGTAAAAGTCTTAAAGTTTGCTCACAAATCATCAGGGCTTTGTAAAGAAATAGCATAGTTTTCATAAGGAAGTGATTCTGAATCCTAAATGTTAACTTCTTGGGATTTGTAAACTCTTAGAGGGCAAAGTGTAAGATAGAATTTTCAAAGGGGAATTACACACCCAGTTTCTGTTAACTAATTCTTTAGGCTGTATTGAAATTCTCAGCCTTACATCACAAATGCCACTAAGGAATCAGGTTGTTAACATAATGGGTTCTGAGGTGAAGGGTATTGGAAAGGAGGGGCAAGACTTCCACATACAAAATGCACTGTGTTAATTAGGGATTTTGTTTTCTTGTTTGTCTCCTTTTATAACATTCTTTTTCTTAAGGTTTGTTTTTTTCACACCACGGCAGACAGTAGTGGGGAGAGAAGGGCATCCTCCTTCTTTTGCTCTTACAGTGGGTAGCTGAAACTGTCTTGTGTTGTCCCACTGTCCTTGAAGCTGGGAAGCAGAGCTCCCTTCATCTTCTGGCTGCTTCTGCATACCTCTGTAGAAGATGGTCACAGAGCTAATGTGTCTTTGCAATTTAGATATGAAGAGCTAAGGATAAGGATCCTGACAGGAGTTAGGAATAAATTAAGTTTATGCTGTTAAACTTGGTCCCAAATAAGACAGAATTCTTTCACCTCTACTTGACAGTCAGAGGTATTTATCTTAATGTCAAATGAAAAATGTAGGCACCTAGGAAACTGCGTGTCCTCAGAAATCCAAGCATGATGTAAACTTTGGACTTTGATAGTGATGAAGTAACTAAATGATGTGTAAGTCTCTTTGAGGTTTTATCTCTGAGTTTTATAAAAAACCCTATTATGTTGGGGGCATGGTCCTTGAAGGTACCTTAGAGCTCTCCTGGAATCCATGTAGTAAATGGATACAACAAATCTTTACTAACATGCCAGAAGGAGAATATCTGTGTGAGTAGGAGAATAGATGCCTTCATCTCAGTGTATTTAAAAGTATGCCATGTATGGAAATTTCTGGCAGTTGTCAGTTGAAAACTCATGCCTAATTTAATGGCAATGTTTAAAAAGACATATTTAAATATATTCAGATATCCATGATTGAATTCTTTGGCCCCGGATTGACCTGAGATCAAGGTCCTGTTTAGGATGTAATTTTAAAAAAAAAAAAAAAAAGTTAGTTTTTCTTTTCTGACACATCCTTCATATTTATTCACTGAAATCTAAAGCTGAACCACAGGAAAGAGAGTGGAGAGAGATGTACTGAGAAAGTCTTAAAGATGAAAGAGGAATTGCCATGCATGAATAAAAGTGGCAATGCAAGAAATACTGACATTCAGGGTTCATTGGTAGTGAAACAAAAGCAAAAATTTATGAAGAAAAATGTGCAGAATGAACAAAAGGTAAGTATAGCAATGATGTGAGATGAGAATTTTTAGCATTATCACCCTAATCTTATCTGGAAACCTATTCATAGACAAATACAATTGCACAAACAAAAATGAATCAAATGAAAATGACATCCAGGTCAATGAGGCAGCACAGCCTTCAGCAGTTTAACCATGTGACAGTCCCAAGATCCACTCTCATACTGCCAACACGGCTGCCTACAGCCCTTGCCAAGCAGCCAGATGCTGCTGAAAGATGAGGACCTTCCACAGTTGGCATTTAACTCTTGAGAGGGCAGTAATAACATTCAGGCTTCATTTTAATGACTGAATTACAATTGAATAGTTGAATTGAAATTCTCATATGTTCCTACAACTGTTTTAGTAGTGATTTTTGACGTGTTTTGTAGTACGTCCTGTTCTAATAAGAGCATTGCTTTTTCTATTAGAATGTTAGTATCAATGTAGCTCCATCCCAGCTTCATCGCATACTACTTTAATTAAGTAGCATTCATTTTGTGAGGAAAAACAGCAAAGGTTTGATTTTTTGACAAAATTATTAAAAAACCCAAACCTTCATTAATGACTGAGTTAACATCTAATAAAGCATTATGAAGTTACAGAACCTTAGAAACCTCATAGAACTTATCATCTTGCATCATAAACTTCCCAAGCACAGTTTCTCTATTGCAAAGTAAGATATGCAGGTATCCCCAGAAATTCCAAGGCAGTGGAAAGAATTCAAAAAGTTTATTTAGAAGGCCATAACACAAGAAACTTACAAAATACCTAACAGTGTGGTTTACGCACTGGGCCCCAGGGAGAAAAAGGCAAGTTCCTGCCCTCTCAGGGCCTCTTTATCCTCTATGTTTCTCCCCCACCTTCCCAAGGCCTCTGTACATGTCTCTTAGGGCTATTTCTCTCTGGCACAGAAAGAGAGAGGCACCATAACTCTCTCCTTAACCCCCTCTGGACTTCAGAAGGGGAAAAAAAACATCCAACCCTCTTGAGAAGGGACTTTGGAGGCTTCCTAAGCAAAGACAAGAATTTCTAGCTTTCCTGTTACAAATTCTTCCAAAAGCAAACTAACTCTGCATCTATATATTTTCAATGTTCCCCCTTTGACTTTTTTGGAAATGAGATTCTCTCTGTAGTTAAGTATAAGAATCTGTTCTTACACAACCTATGTGATATTTTGTTTAAGAGCACTAGCATATTAGATGTCTTTTCATCAGAGACCTTCCAAAGCATGGAAAAAAACACCTGTTACTGAATCAGATTTATCGAAAATACCCATTAAAGACTTCAAACTTTTCTCTGGGATTTGCAGAGAAGCCATTTGGTCTCAAGATGCATTGTGAGTGACTCCAGCTACTTTAGCACACTCTCAACATTTACAATGTGGATGGGTTTTATTTAGCTGTAAATCTCTATATTGCCTCACTTTAAATTAACAGGAACTGGCTACAGGAAGATTTATTCTTATTTAAGGGGAACAATGACAGGAAGATACTATACTCATTGCGTACAGAGAAACACCACATGCAGAGGTTTTGGTGGTTCACACATTGTCTGCCCTGCTACAAAAGGGAAGTGTCTAACTATCCTTGAAAATCACTAGCTATTTGACTCTAATATGAACTGTATCAAAGATATAATATACAGTTGTCCTCCAACATCAGTCAAGAAAAATTGACATTCAAAAGTCACTGTCTTGATTCAATTCTATGGCAACATCCTTTAGAATATTGGTTTCTGTAAAATAAGAAATAGAACAATTAAGCATGGTAAATCAGGCAATATTCTGTTTCTAGGTTACTTGATAAATGCTATTGCAGTACAGTAAAAGGTAGGAGTAAGGAATAAGCAGGAAATAAGGGAGAAAATGAGTCGTTCAGTCTCTCTTGTGAGATTCAATCTAGTCTTGTACTTGTGTTAGTTTATCTCTGCTACCCTTGGCCAATGTAAATCTACAAAGACTACAAGGCAGAATAGTAACAAGTATGTTTCTATGTTTCTATCCCTTTTGTTATGCTGTTTGGTCAGACCTGGTGAAAAATAGCCTTTTTTTTTTTTTTCCTTTTAGTAAAGAGGAGCACATTTCTTTCAAAAACCTTAATTGAATAAAAGATTTTCTTGTTTTTCAATCCTCTCCATATCTTTAACTCCCTCTCTACAAGTACCTCACTCTCACATTCTTTCTCCCCTAGCTGTATGTCTACATGATAACTGCAGAATTTGTTGGCATCTATACTTGAATACTACAAGTATAGATGAATAGGGAGAGACCTGGAAAATGTCACTGTTGCCTAAGGGTAGTAGACAGACAAAAGAAGTCAGAGGTGATGCTTAGATTTTTCATCTGTTTCATCTGGTCCTTATGGGAACAGGACATAAAAATCAAGAAACTGAGAACACGTAAAAACTTACACTAATATTTTAAATTTCAACTTTTCCTTCCTTCACTGTATGTGACGTAAATATTTTTCTGAAATTGCAGTGATAGCAAAACCTAAATTAATCAAAATATGAAGAAGAAACTATGCCTCAGGGTAAATATTGGGTGAATTTTATAATGGATATCTGTTTGGTAAATTTCAGAAGACTGGAGAGAAAAAATATGATTTTAAATAACTTTTTAAATGACTTCATCCAGCTAGAACAGCCTACCAGACTAAAAGTATAAAGCCCTCTGCTATGGTGATGCTTATCAGAAGAACTTCTGATGCGTTCACTAGAGAAACTTCTTGGGAATCTTACCAAAAATAATAGAATAGCTTAAGAATTCAAAATCCTGTTATGCAACATTAGTTTATCACTCCCCAGGATACTGACCTTGTAATGTTCAGGTAATATTTCTCCATACTCACTCTCATCACAAAGCAAGCAAGTAAAGGTATTGGCAGGTGGTGATAGATATGATAAAGCCCAGAAAATGCACACCTTAAATCCAAGTATTTTTCAGCATGCCCCAGAGTTACCACCTGTAAATATGGGTAGGATTTTTATGTTTCATTTTCAAAATATCGGCATGTCAGATACAGATAAGACCATGCAGAATGAGCTTCAGTTTTCTGCCATCATAAATAACATCTTATTGGTTTTATTGGTTTGTTTGTTTGAGGATCAGTTACATTAATCTTATTTATATGTGTGAGAAGGATTCATTTTTCAAATGAAGGTGAATTTTTTCAGTTCTAACCAGAAAGCTACATAAAACCTTTATGGCAACAACAGTGTCTATTACAGCTTTACAGTAGTCTTATCACTACCCAGAAGGGAAAGGGAAAACTGACAGTATCAAAGGTAAATCCAAGTGGAAATTGTGATGAAATTTTACTGACAGAACATGCTTTTAAAAAAAAAAATGAAAGTAATAAGTGATTGAAACACTGAGCACTCATGTAGACAGAAAAACTGTAACACTCACTGTAGCTGAAATTCCAATGCAAAGGACTCTTTTTAATCAGTTTCGCACATGTACATCATTTTTGTGAATCTTGGTGCACTAAAAATTGGACAACTTTTGGGTAGATTATTGCTGAAATATAGTTGCTTTGTGCTGCCAAACTTTTTTTGACAAGTTAAAATCATAAAGTGGCATGGATTCACTGCGGTAACTCATTCTTGGTATAGCTTTAGCCAGTGGTGAAGAGGAAGTGTAGCCACTTTGTCTTTCAAACCAGGGGATTGTTTTTTGCCATAATAGGATTTAGACAGCAGAGAGTCAAGTAGTACAAAGATCTGGTGTTATTTCCAGCTTTAGCAGTGGTATGTGTGTCTGTTTTGCTTTACATAAAGCCAGCCTTAAATTCCCTTTTTACTTCCCCATTTCTTTTCTGCATGTAGCTTGAATTCAGAGCTTGATCCAGTAGCCAGGATCTTGACTTTCTTGTACTGATATCTGCCATTAAGGATCTTGTGTGTACACATTAAAATGTAACCTAGAGCTAAAACCAATGAAATCGGTATTCTGCACATACACTGAGTTGCAGGAAGAGATGAGGAATAGAAAGAATTAACCCTAGGACAGATGTTGATTTGCTTCCAAATTTATGTAAGTTAAATTTTTCAAAATGCTGCTCTAAAGAATATTATATAATACGTAGTCTTTAATATATGTATTTCAAACTGAATGTAAGGATATGAACTTCCACCAGAGTTTAATTCTATGTTTTACCATATCATTGTCTTGTTTGTTTTTTTTTAAACCTTTTAGATGCCATTACCTTTAAGTTGCAAAACTTCATAAAATTGCTATATAATGCAGATTCTGGTTCGCTTAAGGCATGAGGTGTTTTCCTTTCATGTTATAGAGTAGTGGGAGGTTTTTTTCCTCATCTTTTACAAATAAAACCTCATCAGTTCATTGTTTAACCACAGTGTCAGCTTGGCATTTATAGAAATGTGGGATTCTTGCTTCTAATTACCAGTCTATTTCATTTATTAGAAACTGATTTATATACAATGCAAGACAGCCGTGATGAAAAAAATCCCTGTATAGATAAACAAAACATCCCCTAGGGGGTTTTTTCCTCCTCTTTTTCCAACAGTTCCAAGGACCTGTGGAATGGTTCTTTCATGGTTGTACCACTAACACATGTAGCACACTGCAATGGCTAAGCCTGCAGATTACATTAACCCCATCCTTCGTAGAAAAACACGTAATGCCTTTCTTTCTAAAACATGCAGCCCTTCTTCCATCCCTCTTCTGTTGCTGAAGAGTCTATGTAAGCTTTCACAGAAAACTTGTTTCTGGCTTACTGTGGGCAGTAGGTCAAATGCTTTTCTCCCCAGCAAAATCAAACCCCAAGAAGTTACACTGGTATTGCGTTCAGTCTAGCATTTTCTGGGAACTCACAGCATAGTGAATAGCCATTTCCCTGTGAAGTCTTGCCACCCTGACTCTTTGTGACCGGTGGGGAGGCATCTGGGGAGCCAGGAAAGCCATTCTGGATGTGTTCCTGATGGCCGTTTAAGCTACTGCCCTGTTTGCCTGTCCATGGATGGTTTACACAGTGTCCCAGGTAGAATGGAAACTTTTGGATAAAGTTTATTAGGGAGACCCTCCTTCTGAGTCATGAAGTTCAGAAAGAACCCTCTTGATTTCTAAACTCCTTCTCAGAGAGGAGGCTAGGTGTGGCTGGATCCAGTTCTAGTCTTAGATTTGGTCAACAGTTTGTGTCTAGAGGGTTATATAAGTGTAATTGAGCCTTTATACAACCTCGTCCCACAGGGTTAAGGATGGCAAACCAAATATATTTATATTAATAAAATAAATTATTTATTTAAATGTATGATGATAATAGTAATGACTAGACCAAAAGACTATAATCAGAATTACTTACTACACAGCATAGATTGTTAAAACTGCTAGTATAATGCACTATATATTGAAGCAATGATATTAAAGTTAGCAAAATAATTATTAAGTAGGGATGGATGGTACTCACCCATACCAGTGATTGGGCAAATCCCTTCCACTCAGCCTCAAGGAGTAAACTTGAGAAGTGTCCCAACTAAATGCAGGAAGCTCCACACATACTCCAAGAAGTGGTGTATTAAAAGACTCTGCTTTTAGAAAGGGGCCTTTAACAGTATAAAGTGGTTGCCAGTTGTTTTTCTAGGCTAGCCACACAGCCTTTAGCTCAGCATCTTTGGATGAGTTATCAGTACTATCACTTGTTAGTTGCTTTATCAGGATTTTTGTCTGCAACATTCTCACTGGTGCCAGATTCTGTCAGGAATTGTTCTTTACATCCCTAACATGTTTAACTTTGGGATTGATGGGTCAGGCTGGTCTTGGCATTCTTCAACACCAAAAGTAGAGTAACCTCCCTTCTCCATCCACCCCTGATTTCAAGGTATTTTACTACTAAGGCAGAGCATTCTGCTACATGTAGCCAGCATGCCTGAGGTCAGGGAGACACCTGTACTAACAGAGGCAGTAACTAACTCACATGTTAAATTAGATCAGGCTTATTAGAAACACATTTTCAGTCTTTTGATTATTTCTCTTACAAATAGGTGCTATGAAGGCACCCTAACATGAAAGGTGGAGTGAGCTCCAAAGTCCCATAAGCTTTAGAATACAGGAGCTTACAGTTGCGGCACAGAACAAATAGGTCTTAGCAGCTCCTGTAAGCATCTATTGCTCAGTTTTTAGGTTTGGGTGAATGCATATGCACTTATTATTGGGAAGTGAGAAAAAGGGGATATCTGGGACCAATTAAAAGAATAATTTGTAAAAGTTAGTAAACTTAAAAAAAAAAGAAACAAACCCCCCAAAACATCTGGGTTGTTACAAAAATCTTTTTTTGTTTTATGGATAGTTAGTCTAACATTATGTATTATAAACTCAAATCACTTAAGTGTAACAAAAGAAGGATTTTAGTCCTGGCTGACCTGTTCAACTCAAATTCAATGCCATCTCTGAGGTTGTAACAGATGTCCATATAGACTGGAAGCTGAAATTCCTTTTCTGATTATATTCAAAGTATTCAGTGTTCACTACACAGAATCTGATATTACATTTGTTGTCTTAAAAGATTTTCTCTTCACTGGAATCAAGAGAAGCTTTACATCACTGTGGCAAGATCCAGTTTCACCTCCGGAATCCACTTGTTATTTTGTATGCAGAATATATAAGAACTGGATCTTAAAAGATAGGACTTCTTCTCCCTTTTCTTCTTTTTTTCAAGATTTCTCTATCTTTCAAGCAGTCCCTTTCCTTTATTTAATTTACTGTAGCATTAATAAGAAATCCAAACTGTTCAAGCAAATATTGGTTTAATGAATGCTTGAATTATACATTGCCAGCTTTTGTACTAAATTATTCAGCTAAAAATAAACATGGACAGTTTGAAAACAAACTATCAAGATGAACTAGACTGAATAGAAAATTAATGAAAAACAGTGCAAATATTTGTTGGTAAATTTATTTGTGAGGATTAAGTAACAGGGGAAGAGATTATTTTTTAAAGAAGGCAAAGTAAACATTCTTTCTCATGTTTGCTTCAATGGCAGATGTACTGTGGCAGTTCTTGCAGGAATTTTGCTAAATATTTATTTCATATTCCTGATGTCTATATGGTCATTTAATAGGTGGTCCAAATTACTCTAAGAAACCTTTGTGTGAAGGCTGTTTTTAACTTGGGTTATTTTATTAATTAGGTGCATCATAAGAAAATACAAACGAGGTGTCACAGAGAGGGGAAATTCCTGCGTCAGTACAAACTGTCCTGTTTTGCACATACAGGTGTACAGTGCCATTTTAGATGACCTCATTTTTAATGGTGGTTCAGTCCAGCTACTCCCCACATGCTGCCTTGGCACCAGATGTGTCTCTAAATCCCAAGTGTGTTTCACCTGTGCAAAGGACACCAACAAATGGAATATTCAGGCTCTGGGCTCTATGTTCCTTGTGCCACACTTGCTGCCTATCCAATCAAGTATTGTGGGAGTATCACACATTCCCCAAGAGGTGTCTACAGCTGACAACTTTTCATGTCCGCAGATGCTCTCATGTAGCTATGCTGTGGTTAGATACACACACATAGTGGCTGCCACAGCTTTCCAGGGACTGCAAACATCCCCCATCACAGCTGGGCTTTAGATTCAAAGTCTGCATCTGTGTCCCCAGAGTAAATAGTCAGGGTAGACAACTTTACTCTATTAACAGATGTTAATAGAGGTTTATATGTGGGGAAAAGGAAGGCATCCTCCTGCAGATATTTATGTTTGATTCGCTGGATACAACCCAATAGTTCTCATGTAAGTCTGTATTGGATTATCCATTTTTCAAGTCTTGAGAGAGAGTATGAATTCAGTCAACTTAGCAAAAATTCACGAAGAGCAGTAGCTCATGAAGATAAGCTAGTTATTTTTAATTAGATGGGCTGAGAAAACTCCCAGAGTAACACCAGTTATGAATAAAAGGGTCCTTCATAGTAAAAGTATGGAGGACAAAGTGATACGATGCTAGTCACATCAATCAGTTCAGACTGGGCAAGCCAAAACATTTTGGTGGGTTTTGGGGGGAGTTGGTTTGTTTGGTTTTTTGCCTGTTTGTTTGTTTGGGGTTTTTGTAAAGACATAGTGTATTCCTTGTTCTGTTCCTGTAAAATAGTACAGAGTACTGAAAGGGAAAAATTTATACCTTGTTGTCACATCATATAGATCTTCTGAAGCAGAAATATGGATACCCCATAGTCCTTAACAGCTGCTGTGATTTGTGAGCATGGTGGTAGTGCCTCACAGTGGTCATGAACTGGGATTCTGCTGTGCTGTATGAAGACGGGACAAATACCTCCAGCTCCAAGAGGCTTCCTAAACTTACCAGTTTTTCCAGATAGAGTGCTTTCTATAGAACCAAAAATCTCACTGCAGTGATTGCTATTCTTTTATACCACAACCAGTCTGCGCAAAATATGTTTCATTACCTATCTAGGAAAAGAAAGACATATATAATTCAATTATAACTCGGTCACATATAAATTTCAAGGCACACCCAGGGTTTCGTTGTGACTTATGTTTTTGATTTAAAGAAACCCCAGCATATTTAAAGGACTATATTATTCTCCTCTGTCTGAATCAAAGATGCACAGCAAAGAACTATGTGCAAGAATTAGCTGTTATTTATTTCATTTTGTTTGTGACAGATCCATTGTTTGCTTTTGCCAGGCTCCAAACCACCCACTGAACAACATGAATATTCAGGAGTTGTCAGCAGCTGCAGCTGGCTTGATTTGCTCAAGAATCCCAGCATATACAATGACAATGAATTCACTTTTGTATGCAGTAGTTGTGCATGAGCTGTTCCCTGATATGGTTATTCTGAAACAACTTAAAAAGTCAGAGGGATGTTCGTGGTTACCCCAAAACCTCATGAGTCCAAAACCCTTGAAAAAAGCCTACAAGTTTTTTCTGTTTAGACATAAATATCTGCTGATTTAGAAATGTATACACTTGAATAATTATACTCATACAGGCAGAAACAGTGAACTCAGCAGGGTACATGAATTAAGTTTCTTGGGTGTGATTTCAGAACAGCTTATCAGTCTTCAGTGACTAAGTACGGGGTTTTGGGAAGGACAGTTTGTAATTGTCAAGAGGAAGTGGTTACAGCATAAGGATAGGATTCTGGATCAAACTGTGACTGTTTCCAACTTTTAATGATATCTGTAAGTGCCATTTATTCTCTTCATGAAGATTCTGGTGACCTAAGGTATGCATATGCACGATGTTCGTGTCATGGTCAGGAGGACTGTGGTGACTATAGTGCATAGAGAGGTCTATGGGATTTGTGGTAACAGAAGGCCATAGCAGCAATGCAGAATTTTGAGGATGGCTGTGAGAAAATCTCCAATTAGATGTGGTCTGATTAATGGGAAGATACTGCTTGGTGTTCTTGAGAATACTGTAGTCCTTCTAGATATCCCAGTTATACTGCTATAGGAAGAAAACCAATTGTTTTCCAGACTTAACAAGGAGTCAATTATATTCAATCAGACTCCTAAATAACTTTGAATTTGCTGTAGCAGCAGCTTGGATTTCCACAAGAGGCTGTTGTTCAATAAGGCTGTTGTTGAACATATGCATGGATAACAACCTGCCTTGACTGTAGAATTTGGTCCATGTGAATATTCTGTTGTTTGCCCATGTGTACTCTTCTGAAGAGCATCACTATCCTTTAAATGGTCAGAGTTAAAGCAGATTTTTGTTCTGAAATAAGATAGTTAAATTAGAGTGGAGAAGCTTTTACGTGGTTTATAATTCAGAACACAGTCTGTTATTTATAATAGAATTCTGGTTTTGGTTATTCTTGGTATTTGGTTATTCTAGGGTGTTCTATACCCTAGCTTACAAAACAAAAATATTTGGGACCTAAAATTTTCCATTCTTGGTATGAATTTATTTACAGTTTTATTTATAGTTTGTTTACAACTTGGGTAACTTTTGAGGAGTTTGATATTACAGAGTAGTGTCTATTTTTGAGAATGGTCTAATCTCATTTTCACACTAAACAAGAATCAGTGCAAACCAAGACTTGGCCAGTAACTAGCAAGGCTTTTCAGAATATGACATAAAAGTCAATTGCAGAGGGCACCTTTCCTTCCTGTCTGAGTGTGTTCCTTAATTTAGATCTCATAAATCCTTAAAGTCTGTCTTCATGCTTCCCTTACAAGGAGATCTAGCTCCCCACATGTCCTTACACAGAGTCCTTGTGTTTAGTTTGTTTTAAATTAAAAATAATAATAGACAAATACAGAAAAGCAAAAGATAAAGAGATAAAGACTTAGTTTTATACCCATGACTGGTCATATGTGTATGAAAAAGTAATTACTTGTGCAGTCTTTTCCAGAGGAGTCTTCCCCAAAGTCTGCATTAAGTCTGGCATTTCCTAAGCAGCCCTATGCTACCCAGAATTTTATTGGGCTTTCAGTTATTAAAAATTCATTTTATATGTTTTTATCACAAAGAAAAGATATTTTGTCTTTTGGGCCTCAACAGAATAAATTTGATATCCCTGGACACCGAGCACTAGGAAAAAGATTTCCTCTCCAAAAGGAGTTATGT
The DNA here is from genome assembly GCA_013399855.1 of Oxyruncus cristatus. Classification (NCBI taxonomy): domain Eukaryota; kingdom Metazoa; phylum Chordata; class Aves; order Passeriformes; family Cotingidae; genus Oxyruncus; species Oxyruncus cristatus. Next base: position 242,589 of record VXAY01000162.1, read on the forward strand.
ACATTTTTCCAAGTTGGACTTACTAGCGTCCAGCATGAACAGTGAGAAAAATAGGCCAATCTTTTTTTTTTTCCTCAGGTAGAAATGCTCCAAACCTGCCTCAAACATATGCAAAGCAGGCAAAAAATAAACAACACATGACTCTAACACCAAAGGTGTGGCAGCAATGAAAGGCTCTCTACTAAGTCTGTTCTGTATTGCTGCCTATTGAAAGAGAAAGAACTTGATCTTAATTGTCCTACAGGTTCCTCACTTTGCAAGGTTTTCCTAAGGCAGATATAGTAAATATTTTGGCTGGGTTTTTTTGCCTCTCTGATGGATGAGATATATAGTTGTATATATATATATAGAGAGAGAGAGTTGTATATAGTTATATATACACGTGTGTGTGGTTTTATTTATTTATTTATTTTCTTCTTTATTTATTGGTAGCAGGGAAAGAGGTAACAAGGGCGAAAACCAATTTCATTAACTTTTATGAAATAAGCAGCCCAAGGAACTTACTAGTGTAAAGCAAGAAGATAGTTGGAATTTGGTTTCTTGTTGATATATCCTCAGTCAGCTTTGTCTTTCTGCTCTTTCTTCCTTTTGTAATTCAATTATTCCTGTGCAAAGAGGTCTCTCTAAAGCTGTCCTTTAAGCTGTGAAATATGAGGATAAAGATCACCTGGAAGTGGAAAACCTCCCACTTTGATTTTACAAAATTGTAGTAGTACCTGTGATAGGTTTTCCCCTGTAGAGTAATTCTGTTTTTCCACTTTGAGCTTTCCTGCACTCTCCTCGCATTGTAGCTCTGAGGGTTTTAATAAATTTAAAATAAGTTTCACTATAGTAAAAATTGATTCTAAGTTCCAGAAAGCTATAAACTCTTGGAGGAGAGAAGGTGAAGTAAAAAGAAAGAAATATGGAGCAATAAAACTATATGGTGTTTGCAAACAAAGCAGAAAAAGGTTTTAAGCAATATATGTTACTAATGGAAGTTAATGACCAAGAGGTAACTGTGACCTTCCTCACAAATTTCTTCTCTCTCTGCTCCCTCTTCTTTAATCCAAATAATTCCTGACAATGTTCTGCAATCTCTTTTTCTCTCATATAGGCCATTTTGCAGCCCTTCACCACCTGTGTATTAGTTTGTGCGGAGAATGGACCTGGTTCAGCTTGAACCACAACAGCATTTAACAAAGTGAGAAAGTGGAAATATTTCATTTTGAGTCTTGGTCTTGTACAAGCAAGGTCTGTAACCTTCTTGTTTATTCAAGTAAGGTTCAGTAGCAAACTCCCAGTTCATACCAGATCTTCAGTCTCTGTGCTTCCCTTTGAGTTCTTTCTTGGAAAGGTTTATATAAGATCTGGTATGAGAGGTATTGCCAGAACTTAAAATTTTACCAGCATATCTTTGAAGACCATAAAACATGTGAAGTTTCTCATTGTGTGATTGCCCAATGAATCATTAGAAAAGAGAAATAGGCAGGTAACTATAAATAAATTACTAGCAGAATCAAAAATCAGGGAAATAAAAAGAAGCAGTCCATTATATAAATATGTTTTGCAAGATTAAAATTGCACTTTTGTGTTTAAATGACCTTCTGAATGTGACATGAAATTAGTTCTCCTTCCTTCAAAATGTCCATCTTGTTCAATGGGGGGCTAAGTAGAAAACATATGTGCAATCAATAGCACAGTAAAAAAAATCTGGGATCTATGCAGTCCTACAAGCAACACGTACCAAATACTTGTGTTGTTAAGAGGTACATTCTGCAAAAGAGCCTTTAAAAAGCATTTGGACTGAATGTGTTGCTTTCTGTCTGTAACCACTGGACACGGTATTTTCGTAAAAGCTGTAGTAATATGAATGAACTAGCTAGCAGATAGCAGTCTTTTGGGATCATTTTGGTTTTAAATGTAAAACCAGGAAGAAGTGGGAAAATACAAGGCAGTGTTACTCTCAGACATCTATAGTATGGTATTCCCTCAGGACATGAAGAATTTCTTTCAGACACCAGAATATTTTTAAAATTTTATTATTAATTACTTTGTTTATGTTTTATAGCATACTTTTTGGCAAATTCTTGTAGATTCAAAGGAAGCATTATCTTTAATGCTTGTAGACTCAAGACCTTTTGTTTAGGTATGAAAAGTATTTCCATTTCCATTTGACTGAACTAATACAGCTCAAGAAATAGTTGAATTCAGATATAGTATCTATTTTTGCCTAAGCACTGAAACAGAAGACAAGAAAAAGTGGAAAGTACTGGAGGAAAAGGAGACATCAGTGGGTCAAATATAATTTCAGTTCTGATGGACATGGTGAGTTATCACACATCATCTTTCTAGCCTGTGAAAATAATAATGAAGAATCATTGGATACTGTTACTTGCTGTAAAAGCTTGACTCAGAAACACCTTATAAGCTAAAGCTGGAAAATATATACGGACTACCCCTATGATAGGAATGTTTTATAGTTCTAAAATTGCAGCATTTAGAAGTCATATACCTATAATTCTAATTTGGTAGTTACCGTTTCACACTTCAAAAATACGTGTTAAAAGGAATATAACAATGTACTTATCATTATGCAATCTTTTTCTATCTGAGGAATCTAAAGATACTTCTGGCATTCCATATTCTCTTATATGTTAAAAGGGAAGCTGTTCTTTAGATGAAATTGTGTACCCCTCACTATCATTCTCTTCACTAGGGAATACAAGGGATGAAATTTTAACTCCCACTGCATGCCATACAGGAGTAAAATCTATAGACACCTGCTTCCAGTCCATGTCTATTTTTCTCCTTCCTCTCTTCCTGAAATATAAAACATAACTAATAACATTTAGTGAACTTTTGCACCAAGCAGTTTTGCCTTTGGGGGGATAGAAATTGATTTTCTTTATCTTCACATGGGAATATTCTGAGTGCATCCCGTTTTCCTCTCCTCAGTAAGTGTTCAGTGAAAGCAGTAGTGCTGTGTAAGAAGCGTTCCTTTAAGGTGGGAGAAGGAGCAAATTTAGATTCAGGTATTTTTCCCTGATTTTGGAAGGCGAGAGCCTGAATCAACCATCACTCATAAAAAAAAGGGACAAGAAGTATACTGTTCAGATGGAAATCAATATATAAATACATGAAATTAGGGGGGGAAAAGTCTATTAATGAAAGACAAAAGGTCAGCTAAACATGAAGTCTATTTATTTTGCTGAGCTGGATTGTGATGATGGTATGCATAATCATTTCTTATGAGCACCCTGAGATACCCATCAGTGAAGGTAAACTTATTACATGTGGACAAAGCCTTGATAGAACTTCCACAGTACTTCTGTCTTACTATTCTGAATAGTTAAAAGGGACTGTAATTGAACATGGACCTTTTCTTGGCCTTCTTCCACAGACTGGCTTTTCCCATCATATCTTCCAATGCTGATATGAAATTTAGCATAGCACGGTAGCATGGTATAGCACAGATTCATGAGTAATGGATAAATTCAGGGAACACAATTATCCTGCTTGTAACTGCAGTTTACAGCTAGGTGCAGTTGACAGTGAAATAAAGATATTTGGACTCCAGATGATTTTCCCCAGTGCCAGTATTAAAACCCTCCTGGATTCAGTATAGGCAAGAATTTCCCTTGCTGTTTTGCTGTATAATTTGTTAAATTCAAAAGAGAGAAGGTTAACTGAAAGAAAAGTGTGATCTTTAGACATGATACCAGGAAATTGAGCAACTCCAAAGTTCCAAATCAGACAAAATGGCCCAAGAAAGTGGATAGATAGGGACTATGCAGAATAAAATTTCAGGGAAGACTTATGATTTACAGGTGATGCTTGTAGATCTCAATATATAGTAAACAAAAGTGCAATTAAATGCTTGACATAAGTTGTATTCAGTGGATATGAAATACGATCATCATCAATGCACAGGGATCTCAAAGAGATGTTTAGAGAAGTGAGAATCGTACCTTGTAGCAAATAGCTGCAAAGAAAATGACTCATGTACCGGATAATGGAAATAACAATTACAGTATAACATATAACAATAAGGGAATGAGTCATAAACCACTTGAATCAGAGAAGAGAAACTGACAATTTCACGTGAGGAGAAATGCAGTGACTGATACCTTTGAAAACCTCAGTTGTGAAAACCAATTCTCCTGAAAGAGGTAAAAAGTCTGGCATTCCAAGTGCTGCCTCTGTCATTCTATGTTGGTGGCTACACTGTGGCATTTGCATTGTTTCCTTAGTGACCACAAAGGAAGGATGATTCTTCATTCATGCTATGTAACTCATGAGCAAGAGCACTGAAATGCCATTGCAATGGCTAAATTAGTATCTCAAAAAACAGACAAGATGCATTTGACTGGACTTTGCTCAGCTCAGTGGAGCTTAGAAAACTGAAATAACTGTATGAGCCCTAAATCCTCTTTCTAGTTTCTTCATTTCAAGGCCAAAGCTGGTTATGTGGTGAATGTCATATGGCAGAAGGCAAGCACAAGTTCTGTGCTCTGTTTCATAATACTGGGTGATGCTGGTAGATCCCCAATATAAAGAGAAGAGTGTTTGGCATCCCTTTCCATTATATCAGACCCATTAAAATTTGGCTGAAATGCCAGGGGAGTAGTTCTTGTGGCAAACTTTTCTTGACTTTCCTCATGCTCTGACTACACAGCATTCGAATTTATGGTGCTTAAAAATTTACACCAGTTTAACCTTGAACTTTAATGATTTAAAATGTTTAAAGAACTTGCAACACGGTGATTTCTTGGAGTGAGTTAGCACTCTCCTCATGCATTCAGATATCAGTGACTTAAAGTTATGTATACACAGAGAGCTTGGGTTAACTTAAGACAGTCCTCAAAACTTCACTCACTGTCATGTACCGAAAAAATACCAGGTTGACTTCCAGCTCAGCCTATTTCTGAAACTTTTGTTTCCTAATAAGAAACCAAGATATTTCCACTATTTTTTTTTTTTCCTGGTTATGGCTGAGACAGAGTTTATTTTCTTCTTAGTAGCTGGTACAGGACTGTGTTTGTGCTTTAGTATGAAAATCATATTGATAGCACACTGATGTTTTGGCTGTTGCTGAGTAGTGCTTACACTGAGTCAAGGAATTTTCAGTGTCTCATGATGTAGTGAGGAGCTGCACAAAAAACTGCGAGGGAGCATAGCCAGGACAGGTGACCCGAAATAGCCAAAAAGATACTCCATAACACAGTATGCCATGCCAAGTATATAAACTGGCAGAGCTACCTTGGAGAGGGGCCTATCAGAGTTCTGGGACAGGCTTGGTCAGTGAGTGAGAAACAGTATTGTGCATCACTTGTTTTTCTTGGGCTCTGTTACTGACTGCCCCTCTCCTTCTTATTAGCATTATTATTATATTTTGTTTCAACTGTTAAATTGTTCGTATCTCAACCCATGACGTTTACCTTTTCTTTCTAATTCTCCTCCCAGCAGGAGAGAGTGAGCCAGTGCCTGCGTGGTACTTAGTTGCCAGCTGGGTTTAAACCACATCAGCTTTTCTCTCGTCTCCAAGTCCAACTGGACTTGACATCCAGTCCCTCTGTAATCAACTTCTACCTGTGATGCTTCCAAGACAGAGAGAGGATCAGGATGCCTGCAGACCAGATCCTGAAAACCAGCATCACATAAAACAAGGAAACCTGGAACACTCAAAAGTTACAGCAAAAAGAAGTGGAATGTGGGAAGTTTGCAATATGGACCAAGGTACAAATGAGGAAGCAGTAACTTACGTGGCTTTGGTAAACTTTGATGTGCTTTAACTTTAAAGACCTAAAATCTCCTCATCTTTTTCCTTACGTTCAGAAAACTGTTTTGTAGTTATGTTCTTGTAAGACATACCAGTTTAGAAACGATTATGCAACTTCTTTCACTTATACTTTTTGTACTGCTGGTTTAAATCTGTTGATAAAACAAATAATGCCTGGAGCTTGGCCAAATATTAATTCCAAACAAGACTAACCATATTAATCTGTGCTATTGAAATAAGCTGTGAAATGCAGTTCTGAGAGTCTTTCAGCCAATGACTAGACCTGAAGGAGTTTCTTTGGAACTCTTCAATCCTCTCAAAAGATATTTGGATTCTATTATCTAAAATTCCATTAAACTCTGAAGAATTTTTGTGTGTGTGGAAAATAAAAGTAGTGTGAGTTTTATTACATGTAGCCTAAGAAATTGAACAAATTCCTAACATACTGTACAATTCTGGAATGTCTACTTTTCTTTCAGCAGCAATTTTGTTTGTGTAAACATCCATAGCATCTGAAAATTATTAAACTTGCTTTTTACCTGTTTCTTTATTGTCAAATATTATCATCACCCCAGGATTATCAGAGAGAAGAGAGGAAATGTTTCAGAACGAAACTGGTAATTGATATATTGTAATTTTTTCTCTGTTGATTTTTTCTTGCTTTCGGATGGATTCCCACTGTGTTTATAGTATTTTAGGGAATCAAATCAGATGGAGTTGATGCAAATCAGTTTTTTATTGTAATAGGAATGAAAAACTCTATGAAGCCGGGGAAAATAGAGCATATCATTTTTAATTTCACAAAGTATCATGTACAGTTCAGGTAAAGCTAGCAAAAACTTCTTTGAACAAAGCCAATGCAAAGAACATCATGCAATTTTCTTTGTTAGTTTTGGCAAAACAGTAGAAAAGCAATGTTAAACACAATGATAATTTTTTTATCCCCCCAAATATAGTAGAAAAGATTGATTTATTTAGTTTTAGGAAAATACTACAGCATCTACAGTGAAATTAAGGGGAATAATAGTCAAATAAAAAAAAAGTTTCTCTTTCTTAACTATAGATCTCACACAAATTTTGAAATCATGTGTATTTACATTTGGTATTTGCCATTATAGATTGCGCTGTGTAGATTATGTTATGCTGCATATAAAAAGACAGGATGTAAAATCTGTTGGAAATACATGTGTTGGAAATACATGTGTTTGGTGAAGACTCAAGAATGATTTTTGGTAGCAAGCTGTATGTTCCTGTTTTTTCAGGACCACATATGAAAAGATTGAGATACAAACTGAAAACCATGCAAACCAAACAGAGGAAGTTAATGAAGTTTGGTGTTACAAGAGAGGGAAGGTGATATGGAAAAGTCCTATTACGGACATGGGTGTCAGTGACATGGGTGTCAGTGACATGGGGTTCAGACACACTTACTACAGGAAATAAAAAGTGAAGTTCTCAGCTTCTGCAGCCTACTCAAAGGATTTTATTATGGAAAAATCAACAAAGCTTCTTTTAGTCAGTCTTGTAGAACAGTCCAGAATTACAGAATGGTGTCTGATGGGGAAAACAGAGTCTGCAGGTCTATAAATTTTATCTCATGTAAACTTCCCGCTCATCATACATCTATCGGCGCAGGAGCTTGAGAGCATGAGAACATACTACTAATACTATCATACATTTCTCTCTTCACCTTTCAAATGTAAACAGGAATCTCAAGAGGGGAAGCAAAGCCTCAAAACTCTGAGAAACTTAGAGACAAGGTAGAATGCTATGCCATCCTGACTTGGCTGGCAAGAAGCTATTGCAAAACTCCCCAAAGATTTCATGATTCTTTATAATGTTAGGATTTTGAACAGAAAACAGATTTTTCCATACTTGTCATTTAGTCAGTGTGCTGTGAATGACACCAAATTACAGGGAACTGCAAAGAGGATGGAGTTAATGGAGGGAGCAGAGCTGAATTAATAAAGAATGCAAGTACGAGTGGGAGGTAGTTTCTAGGCACAGTAGGAAGTCTCAGACACATCTTGTTTTTCCTAATCGGATGAAAAATAGATCACTCCTGCGTGCCCCATGCTGGTTTTCAAAACACTTGTACTGAAGCCAAATTTACCTTTATGGACTAATCAGGAGAAAAGAGTTTGCAGAAAACTCCCTTCAAAATGCAGCTCAGAGAGAGAGAGAGAAAACCAGATCCTCAGTGTATGTAAAAAGCAAAGTACCCATTGCAGGCAGTGAAACTCTGCTAGGGAATCTGGCTGCTGATAAAATTAGCTTTCAATTCTGGTTATCCTAATTGACACCTTTCTGCTCTGAGCTAGAGTATTTTCCTTTAAGAACTAGGGACACTCAAGGCCAGATTGGATGGGACTTTGAGCAACCTGGTCTAGTAGAAGGTGTCCTTTTTCATGGCAGGGACTTGGAGCTAGGTGATTTTTAATGTTCCTTCCAACCCATATCTTCTGTGATTCTTTCACCTTCCTGGTGGGTAGAGCATTAATGGTTGTAGCACTAACAATGGACTCGATGAAATGTTGCATAAGATGTTTGAATGTCTTTGGAGAAATTTTAGGGTTTATCTAGGAAATACAAGATGATTTAGATGCAAATTTTATATGAAATTTCTTGCAGGTACCATATGGCTCCTTCTGTTTGCCTCAGTGCCTCTTCCACTCATATAGAAGGAGTAAAAGCAATTCATTAAGGTTATGACTGGTCTAAAATGGGAATGTCATCCCATGCCACCAGATTGGTCACCAGTACTCTTGCTCTCAGAACGTGGAGTCAATGACTATGTTACCTCAGGGAAAATGATATTGCTCAGGCTAAATGTCTGGCTCAAAAGACAGCCAGCAGGCTTTATAGAGAAAAAAGAAGAGAAGGCAGCTCTTTCTCAGGACAGTTGTGATGGTTTTACAGCTGTCTTTTGCTGAGGAAGCCTACAGAAGAGGGCTTTTGAGCAGCTGGAGGGAAGGAGCACCTTAAAGTTTCTACAAAAGCCCTTGTTTTTGTACATTTTCTTCAGGGAGCTCATGATGGAAGCCAAGTGGAATTTGACCTATAGTCATTTGGGCTCTGGCATTTTCTCTTTTGGTCCTAATTTGCTAAAGAAATATTCTGTAGGGTCTGTTCCTTTATCTGGGCTTGAGCAACAGCCTGAGGTACCAGGAAAGCATCCACCATGCTCCCAACTACCACCTTGTCTTGGTATTGCCTTCTAGGTAAAAAATCCCCTCAACTGAGTTCTTCAGATTCATTGCCTCTGCTCAGAGTCCCATTGTGACTCATAAATACCAAGGAGGGAAAAAAGACATGAATACAACTTTTTAGTATTATACAGCAAATTTCAACATTCTGAGAGCTAGCAAACAAGGAAGAAATGCCTCAAAGTCCTTATTTAGTTTTGCAACAAAAAATCAAAACTGAAATTGAGTTTTGTTGACCTGGGACTACTTTAGGAGGGATAAACTATGGAAATTGAAAGAATTTTGGATTGTTTCAGGGCTTTTTTCACCTACATTTTATAAAAATATATATTAATGATCGTTCTACACAACCCGAATATGTTCCCAGGTGTCGGCAAGACTAATTCAGACAGATGTGGTCAGTTTCCCCTAACTGGTTTCCACTTAGCTGCTGAATCTGTACCTGTACCACTGGCCCTGTTCCTCTGCTGGGTCTGCTCTAGAGCACAGAACACCTAGTTGAAATGAATAGTGTGTGGGGCTGGAGGCGAGAACTCAATAGAAATTACATGGAGAAAAGTCTTGCAAAGTCTTTCACTTCTGTCACTGGTGTGAGTTTTCATGGATGCCCAAATGATTTCTTTGACATTGCCATTGGGGAATTTTGAATGGAAATCATGGTTCACAAAAAAAAAAAATAAAAATGTATTAGTGTTCTGGGTTTCATTTTAAGTCATGAAAGGTTTATATACCAATGATAATGTCAAAACCACTAGGTTAATAGTGCACTGTAATTCCTCACAGCGAAAGTTTAAGGAGGGGTAAGTCAGTGAGAATTTCTTCCCAGTGCACTCAAGATGATAAACCATGGCTGACTCTTTGCTTGGAAACAGATTTGACATGTTCAAATTATATAAATTATGGAAAGAAAACATCTAAAAATTACATTAGTTTCTGTCTCATGTAAAATAGCAGAATTTAATCATAAATTTTCAATCAAAATGAATTCTCAACAGAAAATATGTTCTCTGTAGAACTGACAATATTTGATGTTATGGTTTTATTGTCTTATACATTTTTTTTCTTCAAAAATTTTCTTCATGTAGAAAAGACTGAAAAGTCTTCATAAAAGCCTAAGCAAAGCAAGGGGAAGGATATATTTTTAATTCATTTTGTAATATCATGTAACCACTGCAACTGGAAAATGCACATTAAGAAGCAATTAGACAGTGTTATGCAAAAATTCATTCCATGTCACTCTTGCTGACATAGCTAGCAAAAATGCTAGGCTGTACATACAAATTCTCTGCTTGGTTAGTCATTCCTGAACCTGAAAATCAGAGCTGAGGGACAACTATCTATGAATTCAACCTTTACAAATAACTGTATTTACACTGATATCCAAAATTCAGTGAAATTATTTTCGTTTCTCTATTTTCTTACTATATAGTAATCTGTAAAAAGCATTATGGAGACAAAGAGAAGGTTTTTGTTTGCTTGCAAAATTCAAAACAAGAAGTTGCAAAATTTACTTTTAAAAGAAATTGTACAGAAAATTATTTCCCTAAAACCTTGAATTTGAACAGCTGTCCATTTCTGATGAACAAAAAAAATGTTTGCATGCATAATATCTGGCTAACTCTAAAGAATGCTGCTATTATTAATAGGAATGTGTATGTATGAGCTTTTGTGTGTATGTGTAAAGCAATTGGTGCACTTCTGAAATTGATAGAAAAGATTATACCCAGAATAGAAGTACCAGCAAAGCACAGCCTATATTCAGGATACTTTTCAAAATAATAAAGCATTTCCTGAAGCAGGAGGGAATGAACATGTTTGTCTGACTCTGAGTACTTTATTAATCAGAAACTAACTGTTTGCAGTCATCAGACCTGTGTTGCTCCTTGATTACTACGCTGTCTGACTCCACTAGACTGAATTAGTTATCAAGAAGTTGCTGGCTTTGTTAGAAAGGCCAACCGTTGACTATGTAACCTGCTGTGGAAAGCTGAATTGTTTCTATGGTGAGCAACTGGTTACAGAGGTACATCAGCTGTCTCTGCAGTCCACTCTGGGATGGGGGCATGATGCACAAATCAGCAGGAGAAGGGAGCTGCAGCATCTTCTAGTGTATTTTCTATCTTGGGACTATCGATGGATCATGATGCTTTTCGTGACATGTACCACAGAGAGAATTTGTTAGTGAGGTAGGAAGGGCCAACAGCATATTGATTTAATGAATTGTTCTAAAGAGGTCTGTAGTATGGCATCTGCAATGAAAATAGGGTGACCTTAGGTCTTTAATTCTCATAATTTTGCACTGTAAAATAGTGATCTTTCAACAACTATGTAGACAATTTTCTACCTTGACAGAGGCAAAAAATTCCTTTTTCACTGTCTTTTTTTGCTTTACCCCTCCTGCCTGCAGCAGGGCTCTCAAACAGAAAATAAAATTCTTAAGAATTTGATTGCAAAACTCATTTTTCCTTAGAGCAAGATAATGGAATGCTGCAAAACTATTTCTCATGCCTTTTTGCATTCTTTGGTCAAATTCCTTGTTGAATTCTGGCTCTCTTTGTGCTAATTTGAGCAGAAGAAATAGTATGAGACATAACCAAGGAACATCTTTCAATAAAAAGCATATTTCATTAATTAACAGATTCATCCATGAGATAAGAGGAATTTACTTTTGTGGATATTTCTGTTGAAACTATTGGGTTTTTATACTCCAAAAGGGTGATACGCCTATCTTGTTACTTGTCAGACCAGCATCTGATCTGTTTCGTTTGTTGCTTTACCTTTAGATTGCCAAAATGTTACATTACAATTTGTTGATCCTTCTTCAAGGATATCTAGAATGTCATTAATGTGTTAAATAAACTAAAGCCATCAAAACCTATTAAGTTTTTATAGAGATACAATTTTTGTTGAATTCCTCTTTCTACTGAAATAATAGACTCCATGTTGCCAAGTTGCTTCACAAAGGGAGTCAAATTTATCAAAGCCCAAACTAAGTCTTTTAATTGTTGGACCTCCCTTCGCCTATGTATACAAATAACAGTTTAGAAGTCCTTTTATCTTTTTGAGTAAGGTGTTTGCAAACATGAACTGCATGACTATTTCTTCTGTCAGGGAATAAAACTTCTTCAAAGGCATCAAATCAAAACACTCTGAAGCTTTTGAATTTCTACTCTGGCACAGTTAGGCAAATATGAACATTTAACATTCAAAGCTATGTTACAATTCAATATGCCACTTGTTGCTCAGGTGTCCGACATTTCTATGACATATTCTACCAAATACAAGTTCTTTTGAAGTATTCTGACTTGCTTGGTTTCAGAGAAGTCTTAGTAATGCAGCATGGGCAATTTTTTTCCGTCTTCCATTGCTTTTTTATCCCCTGTACAAAAGGATCAGAGGTATGACATACCAGTATTGTGACAGGAAAATGTCTTGATATTCAACTGTTTTTATAAATGTAAAGCTATGAAATTATCCAAGTAAATCAAATCCCAATGATAATTATTCTATTAACATCTCTTCCATAGGTGTATGGAATAGGAAAACAAATATTGTATTTCAGAGTAGAAGAGATGCAAGTGACAACAGACTCTGCAAAATGCAACATGGTCCTCTGAACACCCATGTGATATTCAGTTCATAACTGTGGGCTGCAGGTACTCAGGAATGCTTGTGAAAACATACTTGTCTAGTTATATTGAAGTTATGATGCCTGGTAGTTCTTCTAAATCCTTGTGTGACTCAGTCCTTTCACTTCACAGTGAGAATTATTCTTACAGTTGCTTAAAATTGATACACACATAACAGTTTACATGATATTTCCCATTACTTTAAACTTTTGGACCTGTTTCAAGGCAAGGGCTTCTGTCTCTCTCTCTCTTTTTAATTTTTTTTGAGCCTTGTATATTTTTGAGGTACTTGCCCTCTGAGGGTGGTTTGGAGCTCTGGATTTCCTAGTTCCTATGGATGTAGCTGTTTGAAATTCCCTATCAGCCCCAATTCAGCCACAGGAATTTAGGTCTTTACTTTGCAAAAGTTATTCTCTCCTCCCACTTGGATAGAATCCAAAAGGTGGGTGAACTGACAGCAAAAAATGTCAGCATCAATATCAAAGTGTCTAATTTCTGTCTGAAATTATTCTGATATGTTTGTTGATATCCTTCTGATTATTTATGTGCATACTTTAAAAGCCTGAAAAAACTAGAACAATATTTTGGTGCTTTACTTGCCAAAGTAGTGATGAGTCATAGTAGCAAGCATTGGTAAAACAAAGGAATTTTTTATAAAGATATAGTCTCGGACATTTTGAAAACTGTCGTTTAAAATCTCCCCAGATCTCAGTACTTCATAGATAGATTAGAAATTAGATCAGGGTGAGATTGGAGTGGGACATAAAAGAAAGGAGGGACTATGGAGAGAAGAGGACTCCATCAGTCTTCTGATTGCCAGAGAAGGTTAGGAAAAAGTACAGGCTAAAATGTTGGTTACCCTGAATAGAGGGTAACAACCTTTGGTGGCAGCCTTAACACCAGATTCCTTGTACTTCTTCCCCTCTTCTCAGCAGCTTGGTGCTTTCTCCCTGCCACATCTTTATAACCTCCATCTTTGCAAAATTATTCTAAGTTTCTTTCTTTTTAACTGAGTGTTTTTGTTACCTTCAAGGTGTGGTGGGAAAGAATATTCAATAATATCTGTGAGTTTGCAAGATGACATGAAAATTAACACAATAAAGGATCTTAATAGGTATGCACATAAGTCAGAATTAGTCTCAGAGGACAACATATGTCTGCAGGATGTTTCTGTACATTCAGAAAACAGGAAATATTAACGTTTTCTCTAGAAGTTACTTCTAGAAATTCTGGCACTTGCCTTATGATAAGGTACAGCTTTTTAATTGTTTGATAGAAACAACATTTTTAGTGATGGTTCACAGACTTATACACTGCTCTGTCATGTTGAGAACAAGAAAAACTTGTAATCCAAACAGAGTATTTCAGTGTTGAAATCCTTATTCATCAAGTGTTTGAACACAAGTATTTTTTTCTTTGACAACCACATATTACATTAGTGATTTCTAGGATTAACTTTTCTTTCATACTGTTTTATGTTGAAAGCTTTAAAATGGCTCATTATTTCAAATTATATATTTGGAGGTGTCATTTGAGATAGCTCTTGTCCCAAAAACCTACAGCTCACAGGGGAGATCCTAGTCCGTAAAAAATTGGCATTTTTGTTCAAACGTTGCCCTTTAGATTATCCTGAAAGAGAATCCACTCCTGCTTGAGCAGTCATATAAGTAAATATGTATGCTAGAGTTCCAGGAACAAACAGGAAAAGAAGTTAAATTATTGTTAAAATACAAAGCCTGTGAATTTATTTTGACAATTAAAACCAACAACAACAACAAACCACAAACAAAGCAATAAACAAACAAAAACACCAACACTCCCCCCCCCCCTTCCTTGTCATGGTCACATTTCTGCAGAAAAGCCTTAAACCCACAAATTTCCTTTCCTGGAAAAGAAAAACCTATCTTATTTTGTTTTTCCCATATGTTATTTCAGTTCCCACAACCATTCTCTGTCCTCCTGCATCATGGCTCAATCTCTCTGTTCTTTTTTTTCCCTAAGTCTCTGCCTTCTCAATAGATGCTAAGAGCTGACTCATCATTCCAATAAGTGAGTCAGTTAATCTGAACACTGAGAATTAGAGAATACTTATTTATAGGCACCAAGGAAGATTTTCAGAAAATACACAGGCCATGTCCAGATAACGTAAGGAACTAAAGGTGTCTACTTAGTGAGAGCCCTTAGCATTTCTCACCTCCTGAATCTGGATTTTGAGCTAATTAGGCTGCATCTTAACCCAGTATCAGGATGAGATCTGCATATGTGCTCTCCTCCAACCCCATTACCTTGGTTTCCATGGGAAAGAAATTCAAGGACCTGGTCCTGAAAGGAAGGCTCGAATAGGTCTCTTTCAGGTATTAACAGAGGGCAGGACTGAACATGCTAAGGACTTCTGCTCTTCTATGGAAAAGGCAGAGACTTTAGATAGAATAAAACATCTAAGCCTGGTGGTGCAGATCAATGGTCTAGGCTGTGGCCACCTAATTCCAGGGTCACATAGGAGCCAACAGTAGCACTACATGTGCATTTAAAATTTCTCATGTGCCTGAAGATTTGTTTCTGCACAGATGCAGAAGTGCCAAAACTTCACAGGGCTGAGCAGCTTGTGCTGTCATTCTTGCCAAAGCCCAGCTTTCAGTAACTATGACATTTGCATATATCTTGTTTTTATATTGTAGATGAAAAAACTATTGTCTATCATGCATCAAAAACCTTCTCACAGGATTACATACTTTTCCCACTGTTTTATCTCCCATTCTTTGGTCACATGGCATCAGATCATTTAAGTGTCTGAACACCACAGTTCACACTGCATTATAGCAAGGCTTACTCTGTGAAAGGATGTGGGAGAGAAGATTAAAATAAGGACACAGAATTGTATGTGGGGGATGCAGAGCAAATGGAAATGAAAATCTTGATTCCAGGATTTTCTGTGTGTTGTAATAAAAGATGGCAGTCTATTGGATTAGGCTGATAGTAGCTATTGAAATTGATCCCTAGAGGCAAGAGAAAATATTTTCTGAGAGAATGGCTTGATTGCAAGTGTAAGGAACTCTACTGTCTTCTATCATAGTACAGATAGGAGCTCTTTCTGTGGCATCAAGCGAAACTTCAAACTATTAAGGAAGTGGTGGAGCTTGGAAACAAGCTCTGTTCTTTTTTTTTTTTTTTCCCCACCAATCCCATTGTTTTCAACTGATTATGATTAAGTAAAAAAATGATTCTTATTTTGATCTGTCCAAAGTCTTTTAGTCACTTCAGTCTCATCCTCATGTCTACAGGAGTTTTACTGTTCCCTAAGTGTTTTAATATTCTTATTCTAATGACTTAATGATGTCATGAATATAAGAGAATTAAAGAGAATCACATTTGCTCATTTTCCAAATTAAAAATTTGTAACTAAATCATGGTTGAATTTAGAAAGTTTTTTTAGTCTAGTGTGAAATTATAGTAGGTATAATGAAGACAAAGATTTTGAATTCTGAAAAGTTAAACTAGCTCCTTCTGGCGTATAACCCCTGAGGGACACTTTCGTAAGTGCTCTACAATGAACTGCAACTGTCCTCTTTTAATCTTACTCAACATTTGAGAATGTTCAGGAGTCTTTTGGGGTTTATTTTTAGGGGAAGGAGAAAGCTATTTCTTGCCTGTTCTTTAAAGGGACAGGTGAAAAGCAGTAGCCCTACTTGTTTATTTTTGGATCTGAGGATGCAAGTGCACAGTTTCTATAGATCAACTGGGTAATCCAGAGAAAATGTAGGCTGCTCTGTGTGGAGAGTTCAAACACAAGACAGGCCAACCTGTTCAGGGGGGCTGCAAATGTCCCCTTTATGCTACTTTTATGACTCATGCTTTGAGCAGTACATTTGTTACTAAGTTTTCTGATGTTTATTCCAACAGCAGCAAAATATCCTCCCCAAATTAATTTAGTTCTACAAATTTCAGCATACTGAAACACATCACCATCTTTTGCTTCAAAAATGAACTGAGGATTCAAAGCAATTTTATAACTGCTTCTGAGTGCCCATATTTGAAAGAGATCATAGAAGACTTTTGTATTCATTAAAATGTATTGCCTTCTCTTTTTTCTCCTTGAGGTCACTATGTTACCTTTAAAATCTTAACTTGATGATTTAGGAATAAGATTTTACCTGATAGTGGACAAATACATGCAAATGCAGCCAAGTCTTCCATTACTTCACTTATAAATGAAGTCTAGTCTTAGAAGTGTAGCAGTTACAAATTGCTTTCCACCAATGCAACTAGCATTAACAGCAGTTAAAGGACACTCAATAAACGGACACACATTTTAAAACTTTTGCTGTTCTTTTTAGGTCCACTATCCTAGGTTTCATGTTACACAGTTTAAAGCATAGAGATTTATTTGTTGTTCCAAGAAAAAAAGAGATGTATCTTTCCAGTTACACCGAGTTAGAAGTATTCACTTTTTTACATAGTAAGACTGAGGCTGAGAATGATTACTTCAGGATTAATTAGCTAATTGGTCTTCATTTGTCTTCTGTCTTCCTTACTGCTTTTGCACCTTTCATATGCACTTTTATCTTTGGCATAAATACACTTGCCTTCAGCCAAGCTATCTCTCAGATTTCTCTAGGATGTTACAACTGAAAGCAGCCTGTAAGCAGTCAGAAACTGTATGGGATACCTCCAAGAATAAATCAGATGTGATCAAAAAAGTTGATGATGCAATAGAGTGTTTTCTTTCCCCCATGACAGATTAGAAAATATCCTCAGTAGTTTTTTGACTCAATCTTATTATCCTTCGGTGAATTCTTAAATTCTCCCTTATTTTCCAAGGGTAAAGGATGGTATTGATGGTATTCAGAGCACATCTGCCAATGAAAGCAATGTTTTCTACCTTATGAATCCCTGAATGTATCATAATTATTATCATATACAGACCAGCTTCTCTAAATTTAACCCTGAGCTGAGCGAACTGGGGATCCAAAATAAGTGCAAATGAGAACAGTGGCAAAAAATTGTTCTGTAGCAGAGACACAGCCCTGAGAATACCTCTTGAACTGGAAGTGGCAGTAGGAGGTCTCCTGATGGCCAAGCAATCTTCCTTTCTGAAATTTCTGCACAGTTAGTGCAAAATGGTAGAGCAGCAGCCTGTTCCCTAGCTAATTGCTACAGAGCACCTTAGCAGTGACTTACAGTGGCATATTTAAATGCATACATTCATTTGTACAGATAAAATACTTGGCTACCACAGAGATGTTTTTATTGCGGATCAGGATAATAGCCCCGACTCACCCATATTTGTGACATTTCCAAGCTTGTGTATTGTTCAGGAGTTAGCGTTCTATTCAGTATTTGACAACCAGGAGTCAGGGCTGACAGTTACCATCTCTTCTGTGTGGTGCCTAAGGCTAGGATTTGTCTCTGGTTTCATTTGTTGGTTATATAACCCACATGCTATTTTTGAGCTATTAAAAAAAAAAAAAAAGAAAAGTAAGAAAAGAAAAGAAATAAGCCAATGTAGACGAAAAGAAATCCCCATCTGGGAATTACCCACCAGGTAGCTACATGTAGTGGACTGATCTACATATGCATGTATTAATTTTCATTTAAAATGTTCATGCTAGTGAAAATGGAGCCAACAAAACCTTTTAGGGTTATGTAACAATGATAAATGTACTGCAACAGTTCCAGGCAAGCATGGGGCCCCTGAGATTCATGGGTTCTTTGTCTCTTTTTTTTAAACTCCTAACTAGAAAAACCCAGTTGCAGTGCAGCATCTGTATTTTGCAAGAAGATTTGCTTATTACCTAATGCTTATCATCTAGTGTTTTAGTTTAAATGGCTTGAGCCATGTCCAAGTCATAAGGTGAATCTGAATCTTAGATATTACCACTTACTACCTGGTTCCCAGTTTATTCTCTTACATTAGTAAAGAGTGAGGAAAGCAATCCAGTGCCATAAGCTGTGTCAGTCTGAAATCCACACTCTCACTGTTATGACAGTAGCATCTGAGGCCAATTTTGGGGAGAGCAGTGAAGACAAGAGCAGGGGACACAGAGGAATGAAACTGAGCTAAATGACAACATGGAAAATCAAGCAAAGTGTGAGTGAGGAGTCCCATGCACACACTTCTGCAGCTGCTCCCTGTGCTGCCAGCCACGAAAGCAGCCCTCTTAGCTCTGAGCTTGCTGTTGGTGGTGTGCACCCCTCAGCCTCTGCAAGGGCACCCCGTTTCCTCTGCAGACAGATTTGCTCTTCAGTGCTGTGAGGCACCATGGCATCATTCTGAAACTGCTACATTGGCACCCTGGGGCTCTATCCTGTGCCTAAGTGTGGTAGAGATACAGGCATCAGTGCCGAGAAGAAAGGGGGGTGGGGGGGAATAAAGCATTTAAATAAATGAGGTAGGGAAAAAGGAAAAGCCTGTGAAGCAATGTTTGGTTTCAATAGGTGAATGAAATCTTCTTCAGCCTGGTGCAGTGCCTGGTGTCACTCCCTTGTGGGACCAGAGAGGGACTCAGTCTGTCAGCAGGTGCTGTACCTTAACCCTTCTCACAGGATGGGCCTGCAGCCCTTTGTTGATCACAGGTACTGTCCCACCAGCAGCTGTAAAAATTGTTATTGTAGTGGAAACTGAACTTATGACAGTTTTGTACAAGTAAACAGAAGTTCAGTTAGGCTTTGCTCTTTAAAATAAAAACTTAAATGACAAATTTAGTTTCCCAGCTGTTTATCAGTTCTCTGGCTGAAGATACTCTTGGGAATACTTAAGTCAGGCTACCCAGGTGAGTTTCTTTTTCAGTTGTAAAAGAAATAAAATATAAAAGGCAGAGCCAGCAGAGCAAGTCACCTTGCCTTAAAACTGCCTGTCACAGCAAGATACAGCTGAAAACCAGAAACATTTCAGCTTTGTCAGCGAAAGAACCTATGCATTATCTCTTACTGAAACTAACATTTTTTTACTCTACCTAATGATTAAACAAAGATGATAGCAGTAATAGAGCACTATCAGCAGAAAATAGTCTAAAACTGTAGCCTCTGAAAAACTCTGTCTCAATCATAAATACAGACATAAATGTTTCAGCGAAGAAAATAACATTTCAGCATGATGAAAATGTGAATCAGATTTTCAGGTTCAATTGCTTCATTATTTTGCTTTCTTTTCATTACTTCTACCTATAGCTTACAGCTTAGATTTTCACTCAGGCATTTCTTTGTGTGCAATGTAATACTGCTGCTTTCAAATTGACAAATGAGTTTTCTGCCCTCTTTCCTAGAGTAAGTTAACTATCCTGATTCAGGCCTTAATGAAATCATCAGTTTTGGTTTATTTTGTTTTGCTTCATTTTGTCATATTGAACAGAAGTCTAATTTACAGAATCACAGAATCATTTAGGTTGGAAAAGACCTCCAAGATAATCACGTCCAAGTTTTGACTGATCACCACCTTGTGAACTAGACCATGGCACTGGGTGCCACGCCCAGTCATTTCTTGAACACCTTCAGGGATGGTGACTCCACCACTTCACTGGGCAGACTGTTCCAATGCTTACCAACTCTTTCTATGAAGAAATTCATGATGTCCAACCTGAACCTCCCCTGGCACATCGTGAGGCTATGTCCTCTCATCCTGTCACTAGCCCCCTGGGCGAAGAGACCAACTCCCATCTGATTACAACATCCTTTCAGGTAGCTGTAGGGAGTGACAAGGTCTCCCATGAGCCTCCTCTTCTTCAGACTAAACAACCCAGCTCTCCCAGCTGCTCCTTGTAAGACTTCTCTGGACTCCTCACAGCTCCACTGCCCTTCTCTAGACCTGCTTCAGCACCTCAATGTCCTTCTTGTACTGAGGGGCCCAGAACTGGACACAGTACTCAAGGTGTGGCCTCACCAGTGCCAAGTACAGGGGGATGATCACTGCTCTGATCCTGCTGGCCACACTGGTTTTGATACAGTCCAGGATGCCATTGGCCTTCTTGGCCACCTG
The DNA here is from genome assembly GCA_013399855.1 of Oxyruncus cristatus. Taxonomy (NCBI): domain Eukaryota; kingdom Metazoa; phylum Chordata; class Aves; order Passeriformes; family Cotingidae; genus Oxyruncus; species Oxyruncus cristatus. The sequence goes on from VXAY01000162.1 coordinate 263,157, forward strand.
CTGGCTCATGTTCAGCTGGCTGTTGACCAGGACTCCAAGGTCCTTTTCTACTGGACAGCTTTCCAGTCACTCTTCCTCCAGCCTGTAGCACTACATGGGGTTGTTGTGACCCAAGTGCAGGACCTGGGAATTTGCCTTATTGAACCTCATAAAATTGGCCTTGGCATATCAATCCAGCCTGAATGCTAAATCTTATCTAAGATGCTAAAGCTTACATTGGTATATTAGAGTGATTAGTTTACATTTGTGCAGATATAGATACAGATTATATAAATATAGTTCTAGATCATAGATATGTATAGATTTATTTAGTCCACATAAACTTACAACCTGGGATTGCATGACAACTTATCAAATATTTATGTCTTCACTAAACTTAATTATGAGCACAAAATTTTTGCAGCATCCTTTCTCATATATTTTGCTGCTGTGAAATATCACCAGAGCATATTACACAGAAAACTTTTTTCCATATGGGAAGACTTTGCTGTTTTCTACTTCTGCCCAACACACACCTGAGACATGCTGGTATGTTCTTTTGTTCACTTACAGCCCTATCTTTCAACCACAGCAAAGGGGAAGTCAAAATAAAATTGTCAATTATCGAAAGTCTGTGTAGAATTATAACTATGATGTGATTGATTATATTATCTAATATTTCAATATGTCTCATTTTCCTTAGAGCTCTGAAATACACATGTTGCAGCTCTTTGGAGAGCACCCCTAAAATGTAGAGAATAAATGGGATCAGTTTAAGCTGATTTACAGGGGATGTTTTTTTTAGACAATATAAGAATGGGTTTAGCCTGAACTTACATCCTCCACTTGCAAGGAGTTAATATTATTTAATTCAGCATTCTGAAATAGCTTGTCTTGTTATTTGATTCACTAATTCTGCCTGGAATACACTGTGGTGATTGACTACACGTTGTGACAAATATTTGGCAGCCCATCTGTGCCATGACCTGCAGCCCAGACTAACAATTTTAATAGTACGTCACTTCTAGTTAATTTAGACTGTTTTTCATGCCATTGCCTACAATTCTAAAGACTGCATACCATTTGTAGAATAAAATTTTAAAAAAACAGAACTGAATCCAAAAAAGCCCTCAAATCTGAACTTGCCTATTTGAAATAACAATGCAAGTGGTGGTTTAAGGAAAGTGAATTCTTAGCAGGGTCTTATGAATCTAAGCCATATTGTAATGTCATTGTCTGCCTGGATGTCGAAATCTTTTGGCAATTTCCAGTTCCCTTTAGAACTGTGTGTATATATATATATATATTTATAACTGTCAGTCTGATATGTGTGACAAAGTAATTTGTATAATTTTGCAGTGTTGTTGCATACCACTTGTTTGTTGTTTTGTTTTGTTTTTTTTTTAAGAAATAAAAGAGGGTTCATATTCCATAACATAGTTTTCCCCCAAGAAGGAAAGCAGCCAACTCAGCAGGCAGCACCTATACGTGATGAAAGTAGTACACTGGTAGCATTCACCCCTGCATTACAGAGGCTTGAAATCTGTATTGTTCTAATAGCCTGGGTTTGGGAGCTGGTTTGACATGCAAATGACCACAAGAAAACTTCTCTGTTTGTGTAAAAGTTTGAAAGAAAAAAAATGCACAGGAAAACACATGAAATGTGAGATTTGGGATGACTGCCTACTCCCTCTTTTTGCTTGTGATAGGTTCCAAAAGGGGTTCAGTTGCTGTGCTGTGGTTACCACTGTTATGACCAGGTTATTAAAATTACTAGAAATGCCTCTGCCCAAATTAAGGTAAAAATGAGACCATATGACAAAGTCAACAGTAGGAATTTTATTTACAGTAAATATGAGGTAGAGAGAGAGAGAAAAAAAGAAATAGGGAAAAGGAAAGGCAGAGGGGGAGGAGAAAGAGAGTGACAGAGAGAGATTAAATAGAAAACATATCACCACTCTGTGGAACCCAGCAGCATCCCCATGGGTCCTCTTCTTCTGGTCTTCTTGGTGGTAAGGGTCCCACAAAACCTAGAGTCCAATGGAGTTTAGGAGACGCTCGGAAAGGTCCCCTGGGGAGCTTTGCAGTCTCTTGTGACAGTATCTGTGCAACAGGCTCTGGATTTGTTACATTGCTTGGATCATGTGCAGTCCTCTGGTTGTAGAAGGCCTCAGGAATGAGTTGGGTGGGCACTTTGGGGATCTCTGACGATTTATGACCCCTTCTCAGCTGCCTCTTATGTGAATGTCCCACGTGTCTGTGGTCTTCCCGGAGGGGGCTGGGGTTTATTCCTTCTGTTTGGTGTGGAGAAATTTCACCATCACACACCCAATACACTTCCCCACCACTCACCAAGCCCAGCTAGGGCTGATTCTTAACACAGACACATTCTTCTGCCCTGAGCCTTGTTTACTTCTCATCAGACCTGAGATAACTGGACAATAGTCTTAACTCAAGTTCCCCTTCACAGTCCAAATTCCAGTCAGGAGGTGGAGGGGGAGTGTTGCTTTGGTGGTCCCAGACAGGCAGTTGCTTCTTTGCAGTTTGACCAAAAGTCTTTCTATGATTTTGATAGTTTTAAGACATGAATATTTCAGTCTATCACAACCACTCCAGTGAGAGCAGAAGAGAGCAGCTGAATCAGAGCGATCATACAATGCTCTCAGGAGAAGCAAACCAGTGGGGAAGGTCATTCATAACAAGGGGTGTAAATGATGGCAGAAAGAAAACAGTTATTATGATGAAGCACTGTGGAATTCAAACACAGCGGAAATATTTGGTCTTTGTGCTGGCACTTCAGCTTCAAAAGAAAAAAATTGTCACACAAAAAAAAAAATAACAACCTTGACAGAACAAAATGAAAAGAATTCTTTAGCTGAAATCAATTTTCATCCAATAATTCAGACAGTGATTTTGAACAACCCTTATTTATATATTGCAGATACTGCAGAACAAACATATAATCAGTGAAACAGTGTATCTATAATTTCAGGTATTATAAGTGCCTTGAAGTGTTCAGTATAGTTCAACTGAGACAGCAGAAACATTTTACAAAAAAACTCTATTTTGTCACATAACTCCAACACTGGAGGATACAAAGGACTCCTTCAGAAATCCCATAGGCATGGGTCCTGCCCTAGGCTCATCTCAGAGTCTGTTCATCTGCAAATAATTTAAGCCTTGTTGACTTTACTGAACTAGAAAAATGCTCTCATACACTGAGAGATGTAAGTATGACATAGTCAATTAAAAGACATGTGACACCATTAAACATGCTTGCAAGTATTTTTAGATATACATGAACAGCTATGCAGTAGGTTTAATACAGAACTTATAATGCTTTCTCTTTGAGATCCTATCAAGGTCCTTGGGATGAAGTTGGTAGGAATTGGAACAGATTTTTTTCAAGAAAATTTAGGTTTAAACAAAAGGTAAAGGGATTCTTTTGGTGGTCAGAAAGTCTTTGAAAATCCCTCATACTATGTGGATTCACTGTGGTGTATATCTGACTGTGGGCTTTCATTTGAAAAAGAAGTATAGGGAATTGGATTTTGTCTTCATTGATAGTGTTATGGCAGTACTCATTTCCTACTTTTTTTGTTACATTATAAGTCTGCAAATCCACACAGTGTAGAGGAAAATCAGCAGTTGGATAGTTATCAATGCCAGAAAACTTTCCATGACCATGGTACAGCACAAAAAAAATCAAAACCAGGCTCACCAGTGATGAGCAATGGGATTATGTGCCAAAACTTGAAGAAACTAACACTAATGACATCCATCAATCTGCTTCATGAGTTGTTGGCTACAGCGTACCACGCCTGAAATGCTTTTACACCAATGCACACAGAATGAGCAACAAATCAGGAGCTCAAATCTTTGGCCCAGTCCCAGAGATTTGACCTCATTGGCATAAGGGAAGCCTGGTGGGATGAATCCTGTGACTGGAGTGCCCTGTTAGACGCTTATAGGCTCTTCAGGAGGGACAGGTAGGGCAGAAGAAACAGAGGGATGGCACTGTTTGTAATAGAAGGGTTAGAATGTATGGAGCTCACAGTTGGTAATGACACAGCTGAGAGCCTCTGGGTAAAAATCAAGGGACAAACAGATAACCCAGATGTCATCGTGGGAGTCTACTATAGACCTCCTGGCCAGGATGCTGATGATGACGAATTATTCTTTGAGGAACTAAAGGACACTTCCAAGTCAACTTCTCTTGTCCTTATGAAGGACTTCAGCTTCCCAGAAATTAACTGGGAACATCACAAAGCTGGTACAACCCAGACCAGAAAATTCCTAGCTGTCACCTGGGTGACAACTTTATGGAACAGGTCCTAAGGGAGCTGACTCAGAAGGATGCCCTTCTTGGTCTGCTGCTTGTCAACAGAGTGGATCTTGCAAATGAAGTGGAGATTGGTGGCCTCTTGGCCACAGCAATCAAAAAGTGATCAAGTTCAAGATGCCTGTTGGTAGGAGGGAAAGTGCCAGTAAATCCTCAACTCTGGACGTGAGGAGAGCAGACTTTAGGCTGCTCAGGGAATTAGTAAGTGAGGTCTCCTGGAAAAATGTTTTTGCAGGTGTTTTTGAGTCCATCAGTGCTGGTCACTTTTCAAACATCACCTCCTAAGGGTACAGTACCAGGCAACTCCCAAATGCTGGAAGTCAAGCTAACGACAGAAGGACAGCTTGGCTGAACAGAAATCTTCTCTTGGAAACAGGGCAAAAAAAGAAAGTGTATGCACAGTTAAAGCAGGATCTAGTGACAGGAAGAATTCAGAGATACTGCTTGGCACTTCAGGGAGAAAGTTCGTGCAGCCAAAGCTCACCTGTTGAAGATGGCCAGAAATATGGGGGAAAATAAAAAGAGTTTTTTCAAATACATTAATGGCAATAGGCAATATATCGTCAGCTCATTACAGGATGAGGATGGTCACCTCACAAACATGGGAAGAGACAAGGCAGAGGTGTTTAACGCTTTCTTTGCCTCTGTCTTCAACACAGATGACAGACCAAGGGGGTCTCCGTGCCCTGAGCTGGAGGACCATGACTGCGAGGATGATCAAATCCCAGCCAAACCTGAAATTCTGCAGAATCTGCTGCTCTGGCTGGATCCCTACAAATCTATGGGGCCAGATGGGATTCATCCCAGAATCCTCAAAGAGCTGGCTGATGTCATTGCAAAACGTCTCTTGATGATTTCTGTGCAGTATTGGGAACCAAGAGAGGTCCCAGCTGACTGGAAGGTAGTGAGCATTGTCCCAGTTTTCAAGAAAGACAAGAAGGAGGACCCCGGAAACTATGGGCCTGTGAGTCTGACTTCAGTGCCTGGTAAAGTTATGAAGAAGATTATTCTGGAAGTATTGAAAAACACCTGAGAGACAACATAGTCATTGATCATAGCCAGAATGGCTTCATGAGAGGAAAGTCCTGCTTATCGCACCTGGTTTCTATGACAAGGTAACCCACC
>VXAY01000163.1:0-45210 GCA_013399855.1 Oxyruncus cristatus
TTAGACCTTCCCTCGTTTATATTTTTGTGTTTAACCCTCGCCCAGCCGAGCCGGGTGCTGCTCCCCATCCCTCCCTGCCCATGCCCTGCCCATCCCCTGCCCTCTGCGCGGCCGGGGGGCACCGGCAGGAGGGAGCGGGGGGGCAGCGGCTGCGGGAATCGGGAGAGGAGGGAGGGAAGGAGGGAGGGAGGGAGGAGGGAGGAGGAGGAGGAGGAAGGAGGTTCCTGCGGGAGGAGGAGCGCGGCCGGGGAGGGGCTTGGCAGGAGCCGCAGAGCTGCGAGCGCATCCCCGGAGCTGAGCGGAGCCCGCGGGGACCGGACCCGCACCCGGAGCCGGGCGGGCACCGAGCGGGGCAGGTAAGGCACCCCCGGCACCCCCGGGCCCCGCCGCGGGAGGGCAGGATCGAGGAGTGTTTTTAGGTGCCTGCGCCCACTTGTTGCTTAGTAACTCGCCAGGTATTTAGTGTGGGAATTAGTGGTTCGGGGTGCGATGGAGGGGTTCTGTCTGGCCGCGTGGCAGGGAAGAGGCGCTTGGCACACGCTTTGGATGAGGGATTAGGGGAAAATTCTTCACTGCGAGCCTGGTGAGGCACTGGGAAGTTGTGGATACCCTGTCCCTGGTTCAAGGCCAGGTTGGACGGGGCTTGGAGCCACCTGGTCTGGTGGAAGGTGTCCCTGCCCATGGAACAAGAGGAGCTTCAAGGTCCCTTTCCAGACCATTCTGGGATTCTGTGATACTTCAGACCCGCCGGTCGGTGCCGGGCTGTACAGGGGGTGCCCTGCTCGAGACTGATCCCACACAGGGGCGATGCCATCGCGGTGCTCAGATGACTCCTGCTGTGGAGGGGCAGCCTGGGATCATGTTTGTAGCCAGAGAAAACGTCCCTGATGTCTCTGATTCCCAGGGACAATCTCATCCGACACCCTGGCTGCGGGCTGTGACCCGTGTTCTTGCTGGGAGAGAAGATCCTGGGGGATCTGTGCCCTTGGGCAGATTCCCTGGCTTGGTGGTTGGCTTCTCTTGCCAACTTCCTCCTCTCCCCCTCCTTGCTGATTGTTTTACTTCTGTTTCCCTTTAACCTCTGACTCGAGGTCTCTGTTGCACCTTGCTGTGCACCAGTCCATAGTTGTAAACTGTTTTATTGGATTTCCTCAGGGTCATGGGTGTGTAGGGAACCAGAGCTGTTACAGGGAGCCTCTTCCATGTGCGGGAGGATTTGTGTGAGGATTCCCACCCAAATCCCAGTGGAAAAGGAATTCCAGTGTGCAACCCCCTGCAGTCAGGGGTCCTGCATGGTCCTGGGCTGCAGGGCTGAAGATCACTGCTTCCCTCTGGGATTTATACCTCCCTCCCAAAGAGGCAGCTGACAGATGGGAATGTCTAGAATTTAAATTTCAATAGATTTTTGCATATCACTTTATCTTCTTGTCTTGCCTCCCTCCCCACACTGGCACTCGGAGGACATAGAATGCATTCCTAAGCATTAATATTATTGATGCTGTTGTGCAGGAGAAAGGGGCTTCCTATTTAAAACTGCCAGCCCTTTGTTTGCTGGAGCCCTGGGGCAGGGGATGCACACTCTGGAAAATAAAATTCCCAGGGAGAGTCGTTACTGTGATCACAGGAGACACTTTGCAAGCAGCCATGGCTCGTCTGTTCATATTTGTTCAGAAAACCTCCTAAAAGCCGTAGTCCATTTTAAGAACTAAATGCCCTGCAGGATCTGATTATTTGTGACAGAGACAGGAGGCCTCCCTTTCCCTTCCCTTTCCACTCTTCCCTGACCTTCTTTGTTCTGGGCACCACACAGGCCTGATAAAAGAGGCTCATTTGAAATCAAAGCTCTGCACTGGAAGAAGAAAGGAAAAGAATATAAAGCAGGCAAAACAATACATTATCTGCATTCCTAAGTCTTAAAGAGCAGACTTTATTCACCTCAAATCCCCAAACTATTTGGCCCGATTTTCACTTTCAGTGAAGTTTTTTACACTTCTTTAGCTGTGTGAGGAGGATGTGTGGAAAAAGGCCATTTTCATGCTCTTTTAGCTGTTGTTTCCTGCCAGTGCCATGGAAAGTGACTGTAATGTGAATGAGACTCCTGGCTGTGGTGTGTTGCCGGTCCAGGTGAGTGGCAGTTTTGCTTCCAAAGGCAGAATAATCTCAGGGGTTAAGAGCTAAAGTATGAACAGGTCGGAGTTGTAAACAGGAAAAGATCCAACTGGGAAGGGCAGGTCAGTGTGATTTGAAGTAACTGCTCTGGGCTGTGAACAGTTGCCCTCAGGCTGGTGGAAATGGAGAGAGGCAGCTTTGGGAAGGGATTGGGAGAGCAGAGAGGGCTGGGATGTTCCTTATCCTGCTGGGAGCACCACATACCTCAGGACAGTCTGCACCGGGACTGAGGTAAGAGCACAGGAAAGGGAGGTGGTGTGCTTTGACCGAGCCTGCTCCTGCTCTCCACATGGATTGCTCCTGCCCCTTCCCGATGGAATCAAACTGTTGGTTCCTTCTCAGTGTCTTCCAAGGCCTTGCATAAGAGCAAACACCCTCTCAGGGATCTGTCAAACTCCTTGTTATTCAGCTTGTGTTGTTTGTTGATTCCTGTCAGATCCGTTCCCATCACTCTCCTCCCGCTGCCCAGGCTGGAGCTGGGGGAGCTGCCGCAGCCACTCCGGTTCTCCCGCTTCCTGATCCCACCCCGTGCTCGGGTTGGAGTGTTGGAGGGACTTGGGAAGGCTTTGGGCTGTGTGTGTGTCCGGAGCGCTTGCTGTGACTCTGGGGCACTTCCAGGGGTTTGGGAGATCTCCAGTTCACAGCAGGAGTGGGAATGGTGTGGGTGCTGCAGCTCCACCTCAGCCCTTGGGAAGCTCTTTCATCAGGGAGGGAGCTCCTGGAGCACACAGTGGGAGTGGGGGAGGGCAAAGGCAGTTTGCCTTCAGCTAAGTGTGACTTTGGGGACAGGCAGTTCTTGACTTCTCTGAGACCGTGGTTGCTGGAGATGGGATGGTAATATTTTGGTTTAGATTGTATTAAAGGGAGGTTGAGGTGAGCCATTAAGGAATTCCATCTGTAGGGATAGCCAACAGCTCCAGTCGTCACCAACAAGGACTGTGTGGCATTGCCATCACTGAAGAGCTGGAGAAACTTCTGGCAGAGGTGAAGCTGCTGTGGTGTCACATAATGACTTAGGTGGCATCTTGGCTCTTGACTGTTCTGTCTCCCTGATTTTCAGGTATCTGGAGGATTATCCAGTGCAGTGACCTGGCTGTTGATGTTGATTCTTACCTGGTTGTCTTTAGTGCTACTGATTGAGGTTCCAGAAATTTGCTAACCAGATGGGCCACATCAGAACAGCCTCGGGGGTTGTTCTGAAATAGGGCTTCTTCTCAAATTATGTAGATTGTGTAAGTATCAGAGGTACATCCAGGTTGCAGTGTCACGTTCCCTTTTGTGTTAATTTGGTGTTGCACAAAGGCACATTTTGATGTCAGGTCTCACATTTATTGGTGTGGTGTGAGGTCAGACAGTCCTGGTATGTCAGAGTGAACGTGGGTGGAAGGCTGACACCGTCTCCCTGATGGGCAGATCTCATGTTCAGTTCTACCTGTGATAGTACCTGAGTCAGAACATCATTTTTTAAGAGGATCCCTAATCTCCCAGGTAGGCAAGATAAACAAAAGGACTGCATTAAACTCTGCTGGAACACAGGGATTTAGCAAAATGAGGTAAGAATGAAAGAGAAAAAAGGTATTTCAAATGTCTCTTGATATTTTTCTCCCGGCTTGTTTCCCAGTTTGCTCCCCTTGTCTCCCAGTCCCACTGCTGGTCCTGTGACCTCTTTGGGTCACCTGAGCTGCTGATCCTTGTGTACTGGCTGCCCTCATCTCTGTTGGGTTATTTTCAGTCGCCCTGGTTTTCCAGTTTTGACTTCTGATAACTGGTTTCCTTTGCACTGCAGCCCCATCCATTGTTATTTCCTCCCCCCAGTTGGACCCCGAGGCTCAGGAGTTACCTGACCCAGCCTGTCCCTGCTGCACCATCACTGACACTCTGTTAGTCAGCACTGCTTTATTTTCCCAAACACAATTCAAATTAGTTAATAGAATTAATAGACTGACCTTGTCAGCCCTTGTACCTTTGGAACCTGCCTCCTGTCTCAGCCTTCAGCTGCATAAATAAGTGATCTGTACCTCCTAACCATACAGCACTTCCCTTGGGGTGGGTGTGCAGTCCTTCAGGGATTAATTCAGAGATGTCCTGTCCTTTGTTTGGTCAGGTCAGGTTGTATTATCTTAGTGCTCGCTTACGGCCTTAGAGTCTGTAAAAAGATTAGTCATGTCTTTAAACTGGAAAGTAAAACAGATTTCTTGGTATCAAACATCGGTGATATGCTTTTGCATCTGGCTCAGCTGGTGGTTATCAGTCTTATCCTGTTATAAATGCTCAAGAAATCTGGCAGAAGAAGATGGAGACAGGTTTTGCTGTTGTAAATCATTCCTGGTTCTTAAATGTATTTTCTCATTGCCGTGAAGAAACTTCTCCAGGCAGTTCAAGCTGTGGATCACCCTCGTGCATGTCACTGCAGATGGGTGATTTTGGCTAAATGAAAGCTGTCAATGTGCTTCTGAATTTGCAGTCTCCTGTCTCTGGAGGAGGAGTGATTAGACCCAACTGCAGCAGAAGCTGAAGGTGTTGTGTAATCTGGGCATGCAGGAGCAGGGAGTGAGTTTCCAGGCTGGTGGATCTCTGGTGCCAGATGTTCCTACACTGACCAAAAGGAGCCAACACTCCAACCTGAGCCAGGGGCTGATGTTGGAAAGGACGAGGAAGAGCTGGAGTTGTGCTGAGGTGGCTGCAGACATGGCCCCAAGGGTGGCTGCAGGAGCCTGGGCAGATGCAACAGAAATGCAGCTTCCTTGTCCCCAGGCTTTGTAAAGAAACACAACCAGCACTTACCAATGACCTTCTTTGCTCTCCATGTGCGCGGGGCTCTCGTGGTAGCTGGAAGCGTGTTCTTGTTCCTGGCTGCTTCTCGTCATCACAGTTAATTTGAATGGTTTTTATCAAGTGAAACTGAAATTAGTCATGTTTAACATCTTTCATGACTTCTCCTAACACAGAGCCCAGCCTAAACTGATGGCAGCCTGGCACAGGATAAATGCTGCAGCATCAGAAAACACACCAGGGTTTTGATTTTATTTTTCTCTTCTTTACAGCAAATCAGTCAGTGCACATTCATGAAGGTTATTGGAGATAGGGGGATATTTTTAAACTCTCATATCTATGGAATTTTAAAATATCTCTTGGAAATCTTTATGCCCAGTGTAGAGATTGGTGAGATTATTGATGTGTTGGTTGGTCCTTCCTCAAACCCAGCATCCTGCTCAAGGAGTCCAGGCTGGTGCTTGGTGGTGCGTGGTTCCACGTTCTGGTTGGGGTTTTTAGGGCTGTATAAATTAGCTTCCAAAATAGAATGTGCTGTGGCAGGAGGAAAGGAGGAAAATGTCTTGTTGCTAAGGAACATGACAGAGAACTGGGAGATGTGACTCAGTTCTTGGCTTGGTATCATTTCTCCTCGGTGAGATGTGGGTCTGCAGAACGTGTTTTTCCAAGTGAGGGGATGGATATTAAATGTATTTGCTGATGTTTTGGGGAGGGTCAGGATGACTGATGCTGTGTGGGGACCCAGCTGAACTCACTCTGCTCACACCATTAAACGTGCCCCTGAGTGTGTGCAGAATCTGTGGCAAAACCAAGCCCAGCTTCTCATCTCCTCATTCTGCTCTTTCTTCAAAGGAATCTGTTGCTGCTCTTTCTCTCCCTCTCCCTGCAGCAATTTAATTTTAGAGGAGAATGGCTCTGGAGGGGCTCATAGTCTGGAAATATTTTGGCGTGACTTGCTGTAAATCTCTCTTCAGAGAGGATGGATTTCACTTGTGGTCTGCGTTCCCTTTCTTTACAACGTTCCCACACCTTTTTCCATCTTTGATTTCGGGGCTGGTTGATGCAGTTTGTTTGTGTACCTGGAGCTCTGCAGCCACACGTGGTGCTGCCTCTGAGCTCAGCGGGGGCCAGCTGGGTGCTGTGACCTGTGAAATCACTGGGAACCACAGGAACAGCAGCCTGCCGTGTGCTGGCAATGTGGGTCAGCCAACACCCTCCAAGACTGTTCTCTTGGAGTCAAAGTTTACCAGCCCTGCATCAGAGAACGTGACCCTGGGAAGGGGATTTTGTCCAGCAGGACCGTGACCCCAAAATATTGGTGCTGGCAGGTGCTCTTTGTTTGTGGAGCAGGGGGTTGTTTTCCCTTAAAAAAAGGCTGATAAGGCTGGAGGGGACAGGTAGAGGGTTTGGGAAGCAAGCAGAGGGCTTGGGAGGATGTCCTGGAGGACGCTGCCATTATCCTGGGTGGGGGCTTAGGGCAACCTGCTCTAGTGGAAGGTGTCCTGCACATGGCATTAAGATAAGTTTTAAGGTCCCTTCCAACCCAAACCACTCTGGGATTCTGTGATCCTGTTCAAAATCTGGATGTCCTCTGGTCTTTGGGAAGAGCAGGGTGAGTCGGGTGGGAGATGCTGTCCCATCCTGCAGGACTGACTGGATTGTATTTTGTTCTTGGAGCCTTTGCCTCATGGGGTTTTTCATGTTGAACATGGAAGAAAAATGCCTGTACAAAACAAATTTGGGGGCACAGTAAGGCTGAGTTTATTGGAAGGTTTCTCCTTGTTTGGTCTCCATGATCAAAACCCAAGGAGTCAGCAGCCACTGCTCTTTTCCAACCTACCTTTCCTTCTGTTGCCAACACTTTGGGCAATGGTAATTAAATGGTGTAATTGTAGTTCAATATTACATTCTAGAAGTGGTCTCTGGAAGGGTTTTATGGCCAGACACGATACTGCTGAGACATGAGGGGTTGTTGGGCTGTGCCCTGCTCTTAGGGCTGTAAATCCCAAGGAACTGCACCCCTGAGGAATCCACAGGGGCACAGGAGGCATCAGGAGCTCAGGGAGCAGGTCTGTTCCTGGGCTGGCTCCTCCACCCCCTCACCTGGGCTGCTCCAGCTCTGCCCTAAGAGCATCAGGGGCCGCAGATTATTCCTAATCCAGGTCACAGCAGTGGCTCAGCTCCCAGAGCAACCTCAGGGACAGGTGTGGGGACACACAGCAGTGCCACCACGGGCTCTGAGCTTGGAGGAGGGCGCTGGAATCCTCAGCAGGAGGATCCCTGTGGGTTCCTGAATAACTCAGGAGGGCACGTTGTGCTGAACAAGAGCATGAAACTGCTTGAGGAGCTGGGGGCTGATGGGTTTGTGCAGTAAACAGAGCAAATGCTGAAGGGCCCGAGGGTGAGGGAGCCCTGCTTTTAATGAGGTAATTGTTATTTAATAGTTTTTATCCATGTCAGGAGAATTTTGGGCCTCGCTTACACTGCCAAAGCTGGTGGTAAAGCATCAACAGCACAGCTGGGTCGATAAATGTCCCTCAGGGAGGCTCCATGGCACCTTCCCAAACCACAACAAACTACCTGGCACGAGTTTTCCTTCTCCTTCCCTCCCTTCCCACCGTGGGAGGGCTTTGGCCAGCACAGTTATGCCAGCTGAAGGAGGAGATATTTTTCTTGCTCCTCATTGACACATTTGTGCCAGCAAAACTCCAGCAAAAAAGCAGCCTCAGGTGGGAATTTTCCTTTGGGTTTTGGTTGGGGTTTTTTAGCAGCGAGGTTACACTAGATGGAGAATTTGTCTTTGCTTGTTCAGGCCAGGATATTGAGTCAGACCTGCCTTTCTGAGGAAAAGCAGCCCCTGTTCCTCCTCGGAAAGTCTCCATTTCTTGGTAGACAATGTGTTTTATAGTGGTTAAATCTGAGGTGGAAAGTAATAGGAATAAATGGGATATTGGTGTAGTTTGGCTTGGCTGTCAGTTGGTAGCTGAGCAGCATCTCTGGGGAGAGCAAGCATTTAAAATGATCTCTTAGTGCTGGTTTCTGACTTTACTCTGTGACACTTGTCAGCCTGAACACCTCCTGTGGAGACCCAGGCTGGGAGTGGAGCAGATGGATCACATCCCTGCTTTACTCCTGGGACGATAAAGGTAGGAAAGGGCTGATTGTTTTACCCACATCTGCTTAGTTTGTAACGCTGGTAGATTTGTTTCTGGTCCAAGCCCGGTGCCTTGATTCCCTAATTTCCCTGCTGTCACCAGTTCTGGGTGCAGGACAAGTGTTTGTGGTGCAGCACTGCTGGCACTTGTGGGGCAGCAAAGGTTGGGGACCAGTGTTTTGGAGCAGAAAACATGGATTCTGCAGGAGACCTGGTAGCCCTTGGCACTGATGCTTGTCTAGAAGCTGGGACTGCTCTTCTAACCAGCTTCATCTGTTCATCAGCTTCATCTAAACCAAAATGCATTAATGAATTAACGAATTAATCTCTCAGGATGCGTTGGCGGTTTGAGGGCCAGTGATGCCAGAGGGCTGGCAAGCAGGATGGAGAGGATCTCACCTTTCCCTGCAGGAGGGCATCTCCCACAGCTCATGAGCAGAGCTTATCCTTCTCACACACCTACCCTGCCTTTGTTCTTTTTATTAACCTGTCAGCGCAGACAGGACTGCTCAGATTTTCTTGCTGCTCTCTTGTTCTTCCCCACCCAGGAGCAGCTTCACTGCTCTCAGTGAATCACTCCTGTGTGGGTCTGACACTGTGAGCCTGGTTTAGGCTGAGAAAGTCTCCTCCAGAGCAGGCAGTGACTTGGGGGCGAGGGAATGTGTGACCAAGGAGCCATTCAGACCTTCCCACAGGCTGTGGAGAAGGGAGTTTCTGGGGACCGAACCTGCCCTGACAGTGTTGGGCCGCTGCACCAGTTCACTAGGGGAGGGAGTTCCTAGGAATGTGATTAATGGTGCAGAAAACAAGACAATTATTTTAACCTGCAATGAGTGGCTTAAAGGCAGAGCAGATTTATTGTGTTTTAAAAACTCGGGTCACTTTTCTGGTCAGTGAAGTCAAGCGTCAATTCCAAGCCAAGTAGTACATCTCTGGATCATGGGAGTGCATCCATCGCACCTTTTTCTGGTTTTAGGGCCTGAGGTGACACCCAAAAGTCACTTGGTGATCTGGTCACCAGCATTAGTAGTAGAATTTCTGCAGGACTGGAATTAGATGCATTTTTCACCATTTAAAATCCATTCTCTGATGGGCTCATTTTTCATTAAGTCAAGCACGGTACTTCATGAAAAACTGTATGTGGAGTGTGTGAAATGATTCAGATGAACATGCACATGTTAATATTTGCTTTATTGGTGTCAGTAAATGCTTTGTTTGTCTGTTTGCCTGTTGTAAAAGCATCTCTCTCAGGTCTCTTGCCTCCAGCAGTGTTGTCACAGCAGCCTGAGGGTGCTAACTTTTGAAATTCCACACAAGTCAGGATGAGACTGTCTCCATTTACCCTTGAGCTGGGCTGATAGGAGATGATAAATGAGCCCTCACTTTCCTGTGATGATGGATACAACCAAACCCCATCCTAACTTTGTTTGGCATGTCAGCACAATCTGTTCCTTTATTGTGTGCAATTAAAAACCCCCGTCAAACTGCAAACACTCCTTTAATTAAAGCCCTCCCAGCCGCAGTTTGTCATGCTCAGTGCTCTGTGTTTGTTAAATGATCTGGGTTTGATTGCTGAGGATGCTCAGTGGGGTTTGGTGGAGATTTTAGGGTTTCAGGGGTTCAGATGGTGCTGAGGATCAGGGTGGTGTCACATTGCTAAAGGGGACTTCGTGCAGAGGGAGAAGTTTACTCTGCTCACATATGTTAAGTGGAATCAGGTTTATTATATATATATATAAATAGAGAGACTGCATCAGTACCTGGTAAAACAGAAGGGAAAATACTCAGCTGTGTAAAGGGATTAAACCATCATGGAGTGGAATAACCGTGTTCTCGGGACAAGGTTCTTCCTGTTGCCTGGCCGAAGAACCCCGCGTGAGGTTCCTCCAGCCGTCTGTGTTTCTCTGTTGTGCTGAGTCCCAGTTCCAGAGCTGCTCCCTGGATTTCACCCTGTGAGCAGTGGTGACCCTCAAGGGATGGGCCTTTGTCTGCAGGGGCCGTCACTGCTTTGACACAGCATTACTCTGCTGACTTTTGATTGCAGTGTTTGTGGGGTTAGTGCAGCTGGAATATGTGGCTGGTTGTCTCTCCTCCCTGGGCTGTGAGGGAGGAGCAGGGCAGAGCCATTGCTGGTGCTGCAGGAGCCTTTACAACTTCCTGGGCTGTAAAGGCTCCCTCACAAAGCTCAGCCCTTTATACCCAGAGATTTGTTCTCTTTGATAGAACTCTTCTGTTGAAGTTAAACTGCTTTTAAATCATGTGCACAATGGCACTTTTGTCGGGGAGGCCTCTCGCTTTCACCCAGGGCCTCAGAAGAGCAGTTGACATTCCAGGGCATTGATTGTTCTGCTCCCATTCAAGTTGGGCCCAGCCTCTGCTCCCGATCTTGGTTGTGTCACCCACTTCTGCCCTGCCTGCCTCTCCTTCTCCTTCCACTGGGAGTTGAGCTCTCCTTAGCAGGGCCGGATGGTTTTGGCAGAGGGACTGGTGTCCCCGGCAGGAAGTTTGGAGGGAGGGTTCCTGGGCCACGTCCTACTCTCTTTGGAGGTTCTTGTGTTGGTTCTGGAAGGGGATAAACTTCATCTCTTCCATCAGCTACTTCAGTTATCTATTAAATAAAACAAAGGCAGTAATGGGCTGCCCAGAGAGGGGGGGTTCCCCATCCCTGGGGGTGTCCAGGGAACGACTGGACATTGCACTCAGTGCTCTGGGCTGGGGGACAAGGTGGTGTTTGGTCAAAGGTTGGGCTCAGTGATCGTGGAGGTCTTTTCCAGTCTCAGTGACTCCATGGTTTTGTGTTTCTATTTTGTGATGGCTTGAGAAGGCTCAGGGGGTTGAACACCCTGTGATGGCCCAGCTGCAGGAGGGTCAGTGAAAGCACAGGTGTGCTGGAAGGGCAGGTACAGCACTGAGACAGCTACAAACATCCTCTGACCTCAGAGAGTGTTAGTCATCCATTTGTTCTGGAGGTGCCTTTCACTACTAGAATGAGAGCCAGTAACAAAGCATTTATTCCTGAGTGTAGATTACAGACTGTTTGCACTGGAGATGACCAGCTTTTCTAGTTTAGCCTTGTTCCTTTTCCAGAGATGAGAATTCCAGCTCCTAGCTGCTGCCCACCATCCAAAACAGCTCCCACCTTTGGCTGCTCTGCAGATAAACGTGTGTTTGTGTTCAATTCCTCCCTTACAGCTCCTGTTAATTCTGGGCTAACCGAGGGTTACAACAAAAGCCAAGTCTCTGTTTAGTGTTGAACCTCGGAAAAGCTGTTCTGTGAATAACTGGTATCAGTGTTACTACAGCTCCTGTGTGCTCTGTAGAACAAGTTCTGCCCAAGGCAGCCAGATCTGAACCGCAGTGGTTGTTTTGTTTTGTCGTGCAGTGTCCAAAAAGCACGGGAAGCTCATCACCTTCCTCCGGACATTCATGAAGTCGCGCCCAACGAAACAGAAACTGAAACAGAGGGGGATCCTCAAGGAAAGGGTGTTTGGCTGTGACCTGGGAGAGCACCTGCTCAACTCTGGCCATGATGGTAAGAAACACTCTGCTCCTCAGTTCTTCCTCTTGGGGGAATCTCATCTCGGGGTGATTGTAGCTACAGAGGGCTGGGGGAGAAATGGGTAAGGAAAATGGGGGGCTGAAAGGGAAACTGAGGGGAATGAGGAGGAACGTTGTGTTTTGGCATGGGAAACATTGTGGTTCAGTGTGGGAGCACTGCAGATGCCTGGAACGGCTGAAGACGAGTTTTCAACCTCTCAAAGGCTTCAAATAATTCTTTTTCCAGGAAAATAAGTTTTATTTATACATCATTTATTTATTTGTACGTCGGTGATTAATTAACACTGTGTGTTAACACGGGGTGTTAAATCTCTGTATTTCTCTAACTTCGTACCTTTGTATGATTCCAGCACAATTCACAGTGTAAATCCTTCTTCTGCCTTTTCCCTTGATTTCACAGAATTTACAGCAATTAACTGGATATTACTTTTCATCCCAGCTTACTTTTCTCTCTGTTGTGGTGAGATTTCTGGATCCCTCCTCAGTCACTCTCTCTTCCCAAACACCCCTTTAGGGAGGCAGAGGAGAAGATCTCTCCATTCCAAGAAAACTCTTCCTGCGATGAACTTGGGTTTCGCGTGCTTTGTCCTCCCATTCCCCTGGGCCATGTCCAGTCCAGGCTGTGCAGGGGAAGTACCTGGAGGTGCCAAGGAGCAAACAGAGCACGTGGATGCTGTCACAGAGACCTGGGTGCTGTCACAGGTCACCAGCCAAGGTCACCAGCCATTGACAGCCACGCTGAGGGGTGTTTAGGAAAGCGAGATGGAGCAGCCATGGGTTTTTCCCGGGAGTTAAAGCCATCAGGAAATCAGAGGTGGAAGTAGCATCACTGTCTGGCTTTGTCAGCTTGATCTGTTTGCTGGTTCTGCTCCTTGCAGAGGGTTTGCAGCAGTTCTTGTGCCCAAGTTGTTCATCCAGTGGCTCCCAGCTTTTGTGTGCAGGCTGAGGGAGAAGTGAGGGGACATTTGGGGCAGGAAGGGAGATTCTGTTCTTACTTCAGACTCCTGGTTCATCCAGTGCCTTTTGGAAAAGGGCTGGCAGAGGGCAGGGAGCCATTTCATGCACTTTTTCCATGGGATTCGGTTGGTAATAGCAATGTGCACACCCTCCCATGACATAAAGTGTTTTACTACCAGTTAGTGAATAATATGAGCTTGTTCTTATGGAATCAGGGCTGTGGGAAGGCTCTTTGGCCTGTTAATTTGAACCAGTAGGGATCTTTACTGCTGGGGCTTGGGAAGCATCAGAGAGCCAGAACCTGGCTGGTTTGGAGACAGGAACAGACAGTAACCCTGTAAGAGCTGCAGCAGGAGCAGGGAATTCACACCACGGTAGCTATGGAGCTGGGTTTGTGTTCATGCTGTGGGAGCAGCCTTGGAGGGCAGGAGCCATGCCAGCAGTGAGCTCATTAGTGGGAGAGGGAACATTCCCTTTATCCCCAGCCCTATCCGTTTTCGTTAGGCACAAGTCAGCAATAGCTGAAGCTTTGCCCTGCCCTCTCTTCCCCTGCCTTTAAGGGTACATGTTTTATTTAGCATTAGAAGACACATCCTGAGCTGAACTGCACTGTTCTAACTCACTGGACGTTCCTGTTTGACAGTCTGTGGGAGCTCTGGCCTTGTCCTGGTCACTGCCCACCATCACACACAACGGGGTGACTCTGCCTGAGCTGTGCTAATGAGGTCCCTGCAGCTCAGAAGTCACCACTTGCTTTCCCCCTTGATTTAATAACTCTTTCCTAACTCCCTGGAGTGCAGCAGATCCAATTTGAATGTTGCTAACAGGGGCATGGCTCCGTTTCCCACAGCAGGATTGTTGTTTTCTGGGTGATTCAGCTCCTGACCTGTATTCCAAGTGATGTAATCCCGGGATGGGTTTTGTGGAGACGTTTCTGGGGCCCTGTGAACTGAGCTCTGTGCATGCACAGCATTTTAAGATCCCCTCCTTCTGGAGCATTAATGTGGCTCAGTCGTGGAGCCAGAGGCAGTGCTGACCTGCTGAAAGGTGTCAGGGAGATCCTGAGGTGCATTAGAGCATAACCAGAACAAGGATTTTTCTGGGAGCACAGAGAACACTGTGGCTGAAATCTGTGTGTGGTACCTGCTGGTGATGCATTGGGATCACAATCTAAGTTCAGAAGAACAAAAAGAACCCGATATATTCATTGATTTGTTTAAGTGAGTTCTAGTTTTGGTAGGTCAGTGTCCAATACCCAGAAATATTTAGCAGGATTGAAGGAGCAAATGACACCGTGCCCGGTGACTGGAACGAGAGACGCGCTCACACTGAACCAAACTGGAGTTACGTTAAGAATTTTATTAATTATCAGCTTTAGGAAGCTGACAAAGCCTAAATTCTCAATAATGTGCTGTAAAACGTGAGGTTTGCAGTCATGAATATTTGAAACTTTGCTTGTCTTTCAGGTGGGAAATGGTGAGTGAGAAGCGGAACGAGAGAATAAAAGGGATGAGGACAAAAGCTGCAATAGGTGTAACATTTTTTTTAATAAAGCCTCTGCTGAGGCAGCTGGCTCAGGGTGCTTAGGCAGGAGAGAGAGTGTGTTTGCTCTGTGCCCAGAGGGGGATTGACAAACACGGAGGAGATGTTTTACCTCCTGCAGTACCTTGTCTTTCTGTGGGCTCAGCAAGTCACCGCTCGCTCTGCCGCCGTCCAGCCTCGTTGGGAGGGAGAACAAATTGGCATGAGCTGCACAGGAGGAAAGTGATGCAGAACTGTGACCTGGTTTGATGTTACAGAGCAGGATCCCATCCTGCAAAGCTCCACGTTCAGCACACGCCGAGCTCTGACCCAGCAAAGCCTTTGTTGTGGTTTACCTGAGGTTTTGGGGCGAGGCCGGTGCTGTCCCTGCTGGAAGGTGCCTCTCAGGCTGGTCTGACAGAGCTTGCAGAGCTGCTAAACTTTGGGATAGGATTCGTCTGTGCACAGAGATCGTCCTTGGGGGAGGGTGTCTGGGTGAGGTGGGATGGATGGAGCAGCAGGCTGGGGTTGCTGCTGCCTTGGTTGCTGTTGGTGAGGATGTGGTTGGTCATTTCCCTGATTGTGCTGTGTGGATCTGAGCAGTGACTCTGAGCAGGAATAGGGAGGGAGGTGAGGATTTGAACAAGTGTTTGCAAGAACAGTGTGAGGGACAAGGCACCTTCAGATCCTCCTGTGTGCCTGGTGATTCATGGTGGGGATTGAGGTGATCTCTGGGCAGTGTCCTGGGGTTTGCTGTGTTTGTTGTTTAACCCCAGTTTGTGTTGTGCTGACACTCTGAGCTCTCCAAGCAGTGGTGGAGCCCCTCTGGGGTGGGAGTGCCACCTCCACGTGGTGCCCAGCAGTCCTTTCCCCAAGGCCCTGGGAGAGCAGTGAGGGGAAGGAAGCATCACTGTCCAGTCTCTCAGGTGAGGTTCTGAGTCATGGGCAGATCACAGGATTATTTTCCAAAATCATCTGTGTTCCAAGCTGCTTGGGAGGGTGGGAATTAGGAGCCTCTGTGCTCCGGGTGTGTTGCTCCCAGTGAAAGTCTCAGCAGTCCGTGCCCGTGGCTCCTCTCCTGTCCCAAGTCAGCACTGAATGATGGGCTGGGCCCTGCAGGAGTAAAACCGGTTTTGATAAGGAGGGATTTTGAGCTCCTCTGTTGGGTCTAAATCTGTCACAGCCTGTGGTGATGGTCCCTTCAAGTATGTTGGTTTGCACAATATTTCCCCAGTCGGCTCTATCTGCATCCCATCCCAGTCCTTACTCATCCCTTGGCTCCTGCTGGGGTTGGATCTTTCCCCTGCCAGGGCAGTGTCAGTTGGAAGCTGCCCAAGCTCAGCAGGGAGGATCTGTTTGTTCATCACCCTCAGAGGTGCTCCCAGTTGGTTTGGAGCTGTTCACACCTGCCATGGTTTGGTTTTACAGAGTCACGGGATATCCTGAGCTGGAAGGGACTCACAAAGCTCATCAGTCCAAACCCTGGCCCTGCACAGACATCCCAGCAATCCCCCCCTGTTCCTAAAAGCGTTGTCCAAACCTTCCTGGAGCTCTGGCAGCCTTGGGGCTGTGCCCACTGCCCTGGGGAGCCTGGTCAGTGCCAACCACCCTCTGGGGGAAGAACCTTGCCCTGAGATCCAACCTGACACAGCTCCAGCCGTTCCCTCACGTGTTGGCACAGTTCTCTGGACTCTGAGATGCAGCAAATTCACCCTAATCCCTGACTCCTGAAGAGACCTTGTTCTTGTTCATTTTGTAGGCAGACATTCTTTTTTCCCCCCAATTTTTTTTCTTCCAAAGGAAACCAAATAGACCTTAAATTTAGCTCGACCCCAGTGAGAAGACTGTGCTCACAGAGGATGTTTGCTGAGTGTGGGAGCTGCTGAAGTGCTGCATTGCAGCATCTGCACCATGGCCTGGTTTGTGCCTCGGAATATTTCCACCCGGAGCTCCCCCACAGCCCAGAGTGTGTGACACGTGTGGGAGAGCAGGGATGTGAGGGGGAATGTCCTGCTGGGCTGCAGGGGCAGTGCCTGGGGAGCCTGGCATGTTCCTGGGGCTGGTGGAGGTCACAGGGTTACAGAGCTGTGGTGCCGGGGCCGTTCTGCTCCCTCGGGACGGGTGGGCAACACCAGGGAACAGCCACAATCCCCTTCTGGGAGGGAGGGAGTCGTGAGCTGCAGCACAGGAGGGGTTACTGTACTGCTTATTCAAGTGCTGCTGCGAACGATGTGCTGGGATTGCTTGGACTGCAGCAGATGGGGGCTGGAATACTGTCTGTTCTCCCCCCCAAACGTTCCTGTTGCCTGGCACTTTCACCCTCAGTGATTAGACCAGAGCACACTCTGGTGTACCCCAGCATGGTGATGTCAAGTGTTCACCTCAAGGGATAATCCATCCCCACAGCCCAGCTGTGTCCACAGAGGATTTTGTAGGCTAAAAGCAAATGGCATTTTTTGTACCTCTTCATGTGTTTGTCACGCTGATACATCACCAGCTTCCATCAGTGGAAAAGGTAAATTGAGAAATGGAATTTTTAATTGACAGGTTTCCCCCAGTGAAGGATCTGTGCCTGATTTTTGTAATTGCAAAATACCAATAATTTTTGTAATTACAGAATACCTGGTCACCAGGAAGAGGGATTGGCTTGTTGCTGAAGACATAAATGCCTATGAAGGACAAAGTTTACTAACACAGCTGATCTTCCTCTCTGTCCTTCCTGTTCCCCAAGTTCATTTGTAATTCGTTTGGGCAGGTTGGGTAGGATTAAAGAAAAACTAAAATGGAAGCTGAGACCTTTCAGAACTGTGTGTAAGGTCATGTTATGGCAGACTGGGGACCTCCATCCCGTTATTTACTGGGTACTGGGGATGGGTTTATTCTCCTGTGTCAAACTTGATGCTCTTCAGACAAGCTCTGTACCAGCACCTCGGGGGTTTCTGGTGCCATCAGGGCTTGTTTGGGGTCCTCTGGTGTTCTCCATCCCTTGGGGCCATGCCCTGGCTGCAGCTGGGTGATGGAGTTGCCTCTGATGTTAATTTATGGTAGATTTGGGTCTAGGGAGAACATTGTCACCAGAACAGAGAAACACAAGGAATGAGATCTGAGCATCCTCCTGGCAGGGATCTGTAAAGATCTGATTCCCCTTAGCTCAGGGACAATCTGCTGATCTGAATGTCATCCCTCTGGTTCCTGGTGTTAATGTGAGGAGCCCCTTTTACCAGCTAGTAATTTTCATTATAATAAAAGTCTGCCTGGCTGGCTTTGGATCTTTGCCATCCATGAAGGAAGCCTTGATTTGGAATTCAGGACAGCTGAGTCTTTCATATTTAGTAATTTCAGTTTTTCCTGATGTTTTATTTTGACTCTGAGAGGATAAATGTAACCAGTTTCCTTGCCCTGTTAATGCTGAAGAATCAAATAGAACATGACAAACAAGCAAAGCAAACTTTGCTGAAAAGTAGAAAGTTATAAATATTTACTAAATTCTGGCTTTTTCTCCTTCCTTCCTTTAAATACTGTCAGTAACTGTAAACACAAGGTGGCCCCTGAAATCCATTTATATTAACAGGACAAGGGGAAATGGCTTCAAACTGACAGAGGGTGGGTTTAAATGGGATATTGGGAAGAAATCCTTCCCTGTAAGGGTGGGGAGGCCCTGGCACAGGGTGCCCAGAGAAGCTGTGGCTGCCCCATCCCTGGAAGTGCCCAAGGCCAGGTTGGACAGGGCTTGGAGCAGCCTGGGCTAGTGGAAGGTGTCCCTGCCCATGGCAGGGGGTGGAATGAGATGGGCTTTAATGTCCCTTCCAACCCAAACCATTCTGGGATTCCATGTTCTGAAGGCCCAGGTGAAATCCCTGCTCATGATGTCCTTGCCAGGGAACTGCTTTGCTCCAAGGTTGTCACTTCAGAAAGACTTTGCAGCATTTGCAGGGCTTCCATGTGAATTAAGGCCTCTGTTTTCACCTGCCCACAGCAGCCCAGCAGCCTGGCCTGCAGTTCCAGCTGTGTTTGGAATTGCTGGGACTTGAGTGCTGGCAGAGCCACATCACGGCTTTGTTTAAGCAATAATTCTTGCTCCTGGGCAAAGGTTTATTGAAGTGCTGCCTGAACAAGGCAGGTGGTGTGTGTGACCTGCAACATTCCCCTGAGTGATGGAATTGGCCACAGCCTTTCCAGGGGGCTGAGGGGCATGTTGGCTGTGGATGAGGCTGAGGGTTTATGTTGGATGTGTTCACTCTGTGAATGAACCCTCGGGGCAGTTTTGTACTTCCAGTAGGTGTTTTCAGAGGATCCAAGCTGACAGCTTTGAATGTGAACTGAAAAGTTTCAAACCTTCAAGTAGGTTCAGCTCTGGCATCCTGCTATCCTGGTTTTCCTTCTGCCTCTATTTTTAAGCATTTCTATGCCTAAAGGAGTTCATGATTAGGACATAAATCAGAGTTTTGAAGGGTTTGTTTGCAATTCTCTTTTTCTGCTGAGACATTTCTTGTGTGACTTTGGCAAGTCCTTTAAAGCAGGATTCATCTCCTTTACTCTTGGGCATCGAGCTGTTATCCAGGGATGTCTGATGAATGATCAGGTGGGGATGTCTGGAGGGTGATCACCTTCTCTGCCATAATATAGGTGTTTGAAAAAAAAGTGGATCCTAACCTCTCCATTGGCACAGCAGGAAAAATAATGCAGCATTTCTCATCCAGGAATTTTGGTGATGCTCTCCTGAATAACTGGGCTTTGTATATCTTCATATATATATATATACACATATATATGTCTTCATATGAGGCTGCAGCTCATAAACCAGGGTTGTATCCCATGTTTCCTGACAAGCCCATCTAATGCAGGTATTAAGGAAGCTGGAAATCTCCCTGTTTTGCCTCCCTTAATAGTATATATATAAATATATATGTATATATATATAGGTTTCTGTTGTGCAGTGAAAAAATACTGGCCTGTCTCAGCGTTTTCACCTGAGCCCGTGGCTCTGCACACACATGGTGTAAATGAGGGGGAAAATGGTTTTAAAGTTGCATTCTGGGGCAGTAATTCAGTGGGGCTGTTGTGGCTTGACAAGCTCTGTGAGCTCACAGGTATAAACCATCCCCTTCCTTCCATCCTGCTGTCTTGGCTGTCCCTTTTTTTAGGAGAGTGCTCATATATTGAAACCAGGCAGCCTCAGATGTGCCAAACACAATTTTCTTCCAGTATTTCATGGTTCATGGTAATTTTTTATCCCAAATCCATCTCCAGAGGACTCGGGCCATGGCCAGGGCTGCACTCAGAGCTCTGGCAGGTGAGCTGGGAGCTCAAACCCGGCTCTCCCACACTTTTGTGGCCTTGGGGAACTTGTTTGTTATCTCCCATTCCATCTCCAGGCTTGTAAAATCAACCTGACAGCCCATATCTGCCCTCAAGGTGCCACAGGGTAAATTCCTCATACCCATGAGGTGCTTGGGAGATCAGGAGTGTGATATAAATACCCAATAGTGTTCATCCCAGTGTTGGCACGCGTGGGCGTGTGAGAGCCAGTTGGGAATGTCTGTAGGAATTAAGTGAACTCACCTATGTGTTTTCTCTATATTTGTTGTGTTCCCAGGTTGGCTTTGCATCCCAAATCTGAACATTTCAGGTGTTCTGGAAACCAAACGGTGCTAAATTCACTGGAATTCCCTGTGAATTGGGGCAAATGGAGTGGTTGAGGTGCCTAAATGTCCCTTTGGATGTGGTGGTGTTGGCTCTGCACATCCAGCCTCGTGTGACAGGAAAGGTGGATGGATCCAGCAGCCTGGAAAAAAGGGCAGTAGTTGACCCCAAGTGGAGATGAGCAGAGAACAGTCCCCTTCCTGCAGATGCTGCACAAACTGAGCACAAGTTGAGACGTTCAAAGGCCAAGAGCTTTGAGCTATTTTGGGCAAATTTCCAACCATAACAGGCACTGTTATTGCTTCACCATCTGCCCTCTGAATTGCTGGAGCTGGGGATTGCTGGGGGCAGGGTCAGCATTACAAAGGGGTACACGGGGTCCCTGTGGAGAATCCCTTGTTTGGGGGACATCCCTGCAGAAAAGGGCTGCTGAGCAGGGAACACAAGCCTTTGCTGTTTAAAAAGAGACAGTTTCTGTCTCCCCTTCTCTTTCCCCCTGCCTGCAGCTGCGAGGAGAGAATTCTTTGTGCCTGAGTGACCCCGAGGACAGCAGGGAGTTGAAAATTAATTTGCATTTCGAAACCCTACAGCTGTGGGGGGAAAAAGCACGAGGGAAAATGTCACAGTCAGTACAGGAATTGCTTGTGCTCTTATCCTGCTGCTCTTAGCAAGGGGAGGACTTTTTACCCTCGCAGTTGCAGTGAGTGTTATTGATCTGAATAAAAAACTCCAGCACTCGGGCCAAATCTGAATGTATTGTAGTATTTTATTGGATATTAGGGAAAAATTTGGCACTGAAGGGGCTGTCAAGCATTGGAACTGCTCAGGCTGCCCAGGGCAGTGGTGGAGTCCCCTTCCCTGGAGGGATTTAAAAGCCCTGTGGATGTGGCACTTGGGGACAGGGGTTAGTGGTGGCCTTGGCAGCGCTGGGGGGACGATGATCTCAGAGGGCTTTTCCAGCCTTAATGATCCTGTGCTATTTCGTATGAAACAGTAAAAACCAACCCCAGAGAGCTGGCTGGACACAGCCTGGGCCATGGATGTGCTGTACAGCACCTCCAGTCGTTGATGGAAGTGCGGGGAGCTCTCCTTGCAGCCCTGAGATTCCAAAGAGCCGACGCGGGAACGTCACTGATGCCCCAGGACCTGACAGACGTGGTTATCGACCTCCCCTGCCTGATGCAACCCAGCATTTATGTTCCTCAGGCTTGAGCTTTGCACTTTGCTTTCACACAGCCCTGGCTGAGCTGCCATAAAACAAAAGTCCAGGCTGGCAAAGCAGAGTCCGGTGCTGATTCCAGCTGTGCCTGGATGTGCTCATATGTCCAGCTCATGGGTTACAGTTCCCTCTCCCAGGATTGCATTTTCCCAAGTGCCTAAGTCCAGAAACAGTCGGTTTGTGTGACCAGGAAATGGGGCAGCTCATGACAGAGGGCTTGGATTTTACACAACTCATCACAAGTGCGAACAGTAACGTGGGTCAGTTCTTGGAAAGGAGGGAGAATCAAAGAATCATGGAATCACAGACTGGTTTGTGTTGGATGGGACCTTAAAGATCATCTCATCCCACCCCCTGCCATGGGCAGGGACACCTTCCAAGCCCCATCCAACCTGGCCGTGAGCACCTTGAGCATCTTGAAAGAAGGTGGATCCTTGGTTGGTTTTGTATTTCTGTCTTATTCCTGCTGATTCAAACATCAGGACAGGGATTTAGGAGTGGGACAAAAGTTCTTGAGAAGAGAATCTTTTAAAGTTGATGTTTTTCTGAACACGCAGGGCTGGTGCCTGTGAAGTGACACATGCAGGTGCAAGGTTGTGTGGCAGGGAACAATAAAAATCAAATCTTTAACCTCTGTCCTGCGCTGGTTTTACACCTGCATGTAATCTCCACTCTGAGGAGGAGGGAAGGGCTTCAGACATGAGTAGTTTGAAATGAGGTTCCTGGAACAAGTTGCAGGCTGAAATATTACTGACTTTTTACTGTTTTTTTAAGGAAATACTTGGGCAGTGTCTTGCAAAGTGGACTTTACGATCTTAGAGGTCTTTCCCGACCTTAACGCTTCTAAAATTGAGTTAAAATAGGAAGATTTTTGGGGTAAAAGCATCTGTATTTCTTTGGGTGAGGACATTCCCTGTTAGGTTTTTACATAATCCTGCATTAATGGCAGGGGAGTTGGGGTTTATGTGCCTGATTTCAGGTGTCTGGAAGTTGTCAGGGTCTCAGCTGGACACCGAATTTCAAGAAAGGGGCACGTCCAGGCTGCAGTGGCACCACTTGTGTTGTACTGGCTGTTCTTGGGGTGCTTCATCCCCCTGCCTGTCCTTCCTGGCTGATCTAAGGACATCCTCAACAACCAAGAGTGATCTGCCTCCACCTAAATTTTACCTGGTGGCTGATGGTTTCAATTTCTATTCTTGTGGCTCCAAACAACATTCTGTTGCTCAGTTCTGGATTTTCCATAAGCTTCCCGATCTCCTGGTGCTCAGTCACAGTTATCCCCTCTGCTCAGGTGGTGCAGAGCAGTGGTTTTCCTTGTTCCTGGAGGTTGGATCGCTGTGTGGGTTTGCTATGTGTGGAATTCAGCTGAGGAGCAGCATTTCGGGTACCATGGGCCATTACCCAGCCCAGAGGTGGGGTTGGGAAAAGCACAGGGCCCCAGGAGAGCTTGGTGGGAGGCCCCGTGCCCCAGGCTGAACAAATAGTTCTGATTCCAGTAATGTGCTAAGAAAATAAAGCACCAGCAAGCCTCCCAAAACCCAGGGAGGGGACGTTACAAAAGAGTCAGAAGGAAAAAAATCAGCCCAAGACTATAGGAAAGGAAATGGGCCTGATTTGGGGATGAATCAAAATGTTCTTCAGAATGAAACCCATAAAACTGCTTCCTCTTAATGGCAGGGAATTAACCAGTTAACGAGCCCTCAGAGATGCAATAAAGCTTTCAAAGCAGCCGAGAGATGCTCAGGAATGAGTTGAATGAATTCCTTCAGCTGCTGTGGTGATGAAATGTGCTGGGTCCCCTTCAGCGAGCCTTTTGCACTTTGTTTCCTGGAACTGCCTGGTATTGGAGACAGCAAAGGGAGGGAAGGAGGGAAAGGTGATTGATTTTGGGATAGGAGACATGTCCAGTGCTCCACTGAAGAGGTGGGTGTTCAAAGGCAGCAGCTGGCAGTGGGTTTTAGCCACCTGCACTCAGGGACTTCACTGCAGGGAGATTTTCTGGAGCCAGTGGCTGAAGAGCCCATGGCTCAGCAAAGGAATAAACCACCCTGAGGATCAGGGGCTTTTGTTGCCTGCCTGGGAACAGGGCACTGCAGAGGGCTGAGGGCTGGGCTGGGCTCAGAGGCTCCCTGAGCAGACGGGGCCAGAGGAAGAACTGAGTGTCCCCCTGTTCCCTTCTCATCCCTTTCCCAAAGTGACCTGGTGGTTGTCAGGAACCAGGCGCTGAGCTGGGGGGGCCTTGTGGCTGTTAATGCAACCCACGTGTGTCATCAGTCTGGGTGTTGTAATTGCAGGAAACCACAGTAATTAACTGACATTAATAGAGCTTTGGTGTTGCTGTTACTACATCCTAGAAGAGGAAACCTCCCACAGTTCCCTGCTGTGATACCTGTCTGGCTCAAATCTGGGACGTGGTCTGGGATCCAGGAGCCAAACTCAGCTCCTGAATGCTGAGGAGTTCACCTGCAGCAGGGCAGGGATTTATGCAGCAGATGGAGACAGGGACTCAAACAAACCAGTCACAGCTGGTGCAGGGGATGGTCTTGGCACACCTGACATTCACAAAATTAAGTCTTAGCTTGGGCTGTCATCCTGCCTTTTCATTCTGGAGGGAACAGTCACTCTTCCCCCCATATGTGTGTATATCTATCTATCAACGTGTGTATTTAGCTAAAGGGCTTGGGATTCAAAGGGCAGAGGGATGTTAAACACACATCCAATTGTCAGGTGTCAGCTTTGTTCAAAAACCTGAAAAACCAAGTCACCACCCCAGCAAAGGGCCCTTGGGTGCAGTGACAGCCCTCCCTGAATTTCAGTCCCTTCTCCCACTGTGCAGAATTCCCCCAAAATATCCATGATATATTTAGTTTAAGGAACACATCGTCCTGGTAACCAGATCAGGAGATGCTGGGAACAAGCCTGCTGGGATTTTTTCAGGGTATACTAATTATTCTAACTGTGCCCAGGCTCCTCCATGACAAAAGAGAACTTTAGGGAGGGTACTGGTGCTCCAGCCCTCACCTTCCCTCCTGTCCTGCTCCACACCATCAGCCCAGGGTGCTGCTCGGCTGAGCTGGTCCATAAGTGCTGTTGTCCCATGCTGTGTGTTGGCACAGCTGGATGAACTCCAGGGGGGGAGATGGGCACACACAGAGCTCACTGCCATGGCCAGGCCTTCCATTAGGAAGCACAGGCAGATGTTCCAGCTGTGCCCATGGTGGGCAGGTAAACAGGAGAGCTGGTCACAGGTGTGAGTATTGCCCTTCCCTGGTGGGAACTTGGGCAGGCAGGGAATGTGCTATTGATTTGTTTGCTGGGGTTTTTTTCATTTGCTTCTTGGTTTATTTACTTCTTGATTTATTTTCCTATTTATTTATTTATTCATTCTTTATTTATTCATTTCGATGTGTTCTACTGATTTCAAGGGGACCCCTGTTGAGGTTCCAGGATGGACCACTATGGGATTTCCAGCATTAGCAGATCTTGCCACAACAATTGAAAACTTGGGCAAGCCCCTTTGCCCTCTGCTGTGGGACTCTTGCATCCAGGCAGTTGGAAATACCAACGTCTGTGGTCCTACTCAGAGCCCAGCAGTGCCAAGGTTCTGTCTTCTGACATTTCCTTGCACCTACAGGGACAGCAGAAAGTGCTTTTCCTCCCCCAAACAAGCAGCCCTTGGTTTCCAAAGCTCTTTGCCTGAAGTACAAGGGCTCTGCTTGCCCCAGAGTCTGCACCTGGCTTTGGAAAATAGTGGGAGATGCTGTAAATGCCTGGGAATGTAACACCAGAGCCTGACTCGTCAGTTCTGGCTGTCTCTTGGTGTCTTGGAATATCCCAGGCCGAGGGCCTAATCTGCTCCAGCTGAGCCTGTGTGACTGACAGGATTTACAGGGTTCATTCCCTCCTGTGCTCCAGTGCAGGCGTGCCCTTATCCCAGGATACACCTGCTGATTTCCAGGGAGCCACCTCAGAGGAGTCTTTTCTGTGGCTGTGAGGGTTTGCTGCTGGGAAGGCAGCAGGGAAGGGGCTGGGGGGAGACGGAGCACCCAGAGCAGCAGCAGCGGGCAGAGCTGAGTGGCAGATGGCATTTGCTGCCTGATCTGAGGGGATTTGCCACATGACCTATTCAGAATCTGTGTCACAGGGCAAACTGATCAGACCTGGCATCTCATGTAAGAACAAATCTAGATCAGCAGAGGAGCTGTGGCTAAAAGATGGCTGGCACAGAGATGCCCAGGAATCCCGGCTCTTTCCATGAGGATTTGCTGATGCTCACAAGAGCTCTCCCCTGATTTTCTCTCTGTGATCAAGGCAGTTTTATCTCTCTTTTATAAATCCAGTGATTTACCCCTCCTTAAGCTCCCAGGGATGGACACACAGCTCCAGCAGTGGCTGTGCATGAGGCTGGGAAGCCAGTTGGAAGGAATCAGTTGGTGAAGCGGCTGGAATATTAACTTGACACCTAATTATGTCCTCTGGGCTGATTTTTCCATTCTGTCATGCCCTGCTCTGTCTGCACTTTCTGTGAGTGTGGGATATTGTGGAGCTCTCTGCATCCAGCCACGCTCCAGCACACACTGGGAAGGAAATTATCAGTTATAAAGACTCTCCTGGCTGTGGTGCCAAAAGTAGCGTCTCCCTGATGTTTATGTTTGCTGAAACCAAGCAGTTGAGGTTAATCCTTTATAGATTTGTAAGACAGTATTTATTCCATTTCATAGCTCTTCTGGGATGGTATTTAAAACCATGGGAATAGTGATGGGACCTGTGCTGTCTCTGCTTGACCAGAATTGACTTTTTTCAATCTGATTTGTGTCCTGGCACTTCTTTATTAAAATAAATAGCTCTGACCAGTTTCAACACCAGCTCTTGAAGTAAAATTTCTTACAGGCTTTCTCCTCTAAGGGAGAAGTAAATCCATGGCCCAGCTGGGGGTAGTTTATGACTCCTGACAAGACCACAGCCTGAACAGGACTTTAATAACCTGCTCAGTTGACCAACAGCTCCTGTCCTTCAGTCCCCCAGGTGCTCAAGAGCTGCACGGAGTTCATTGAGAAGCACGGCATCGTGGATGGGATCTACCGGCTGTCCGGGATCGCCTCCAACATCCAGAAGCTCCGGTAAGGGCTGGGGGTGGCACCTGAGTGCTGGGCAGGGCACAGGCTGTGCTTCCAGGGGCGCCTTTCCCTTTGCAGGAGGCTTTCCTTCAGGATGGAATATCGGGATCTCGGTGGCCCTGTGCTGTTGAGTTTTGTTCCTGTTCCTTCTGACTCCTGGAGCCCTTTTCTCGCTCCCTGTGCTGCCTTGGACTCCTGATGGATTAGCAGTTATCTGGGAATGTGCAGAGGATTTGTGCCTGATTCTTGGGGGTGCCATTGCTGTGCTGTGCAGGGAGAGGCCAGGTGTGTGTCCTGCAGGTTAGGAGCTGTCCCATCACAGTAAACTCCCTTTATCCCTCTGTGAGGTTGTTTTTCCTCCTGCCATTTGGTGTGGAATGTTCTGTTGTGGAGGGACTGAGAATGCCAAGTGGGATGTGACTAATTCCAGCGCTGATCCTGAGAGAGGCAGCACAGGGGGATTTTCCACATGCAGAATACCCTTTTTGAACCAGCTCTTCCCCAGCTCAGTGGGCAGGTTGGAGCTGGGACAGTGCCTGTACAAACCCCTGGATGGATGGGTTTATTCTGGTTCAGATTAATCCTGTTTCTCATTGCAGCCAGTCCCATTTAAAAAATGCTCCTGAGGGGTTTTTATGCAGGATCCAAAGGCTCCCATTGGAGCAGTCCTGGCTGAGTAAAACATTTGCCATTGCTTCAGTCACATCCCTTTTCTTTGCCGTTTTGACTTGTGCTGGACCATCCTAATCTCTGCCTTAGTCCCCTTTTTGTTGCCAATACCATTTTGTCCTTTGCTGTGTATCAAAGGTGCTTTATAAATGGTTTTCTAAGACTTTAATGGCATCATGCCCTGGTACAGAGCAGAGACTGAAGTGACAGCCTGTTTTCCAGTTTTCTGAGATGTTCTGAAGACAAAAGGAAGGGAGTACATGGCATTTATTGACACTGCCCCTGTTCATCTGAATCACTACAGATTTTAAATGTTTGATCAAGGCAGGACTCGCTGTGTTGCTTTAGTTCCCAGCTGTATAAACAGGGCATTAGGCTCATTTCAGAGCTAGAGCTGCAGTGTCCTTGTAAATGAATCCCTGTGCTAAGGTTTCACATAGAAGAGTTGGATCTCCTGGATTTAAAGGGCTTTTTGGTTGGAGACAGAGTTGGAGAATGGATTCCACGTGGGGATTTTCACGGGACAGGGGTTGGCTCTTCAGCAGGGCAGGAGCTGCCTCTGTGTGGCAGGGGGGCAAACAGAGACAGGGTTGATTTGGGGTGTTCATCCCTCTATCCTGGCTCTTTTTGGGAGATGTGGAGTTGTGTCCTACTAACAAAACCTTCCTTTAGGGTCAGAAGAAATAATGTGTAGTCCTTGAAACAGCCAGTACAGAGAGGGAAATCCTGGATGTAGAGGGGCTTCTCTTCACTCCATATTCACACCTGACATGGTGTGGGATTTATTCCTAGGAAAATACAGTGGAGTAGGGCAGGATGTGAGCAGAGGATTTGAGTGTGCTTGTAGGGGGTGGGCTGGGGCCTGTCCCTGCTCCCTTCTGAGCTGTTCTGTGGAGCCAAGGGCAGGGAGGAAGTTTCTGTGCCAGGTGTGAGTAAGGGGTGAGTCAGGACCTGTGGAAGTGGTGTGTGCTGAACACCAAGGGCTGCAGCCACAGGGAGCCCATCAGTGGGGGAACACAGGGCCTTCCTTCCCTTCTGTGCTGCCTCTGGCATGAGGAGCAGGGCTGGGCTCTTCACCCTCTCCTGCCCGTCTGGCAGAGTGAGGGCTTCCCACATGCTGTGTCCATGTCTAGGGATGGAAGGAGCTCACCCTGATCCTGAGGGATCAGTCACCAGCACTCCTGGTGCCCTGGGCACGGGGCCAGACAGGGTCTGCTCCGTGGGCAGGGCAGGCTCAGTGCTGGAGCTGTGCTGAGGGGCTGTTACCCTTTGGGTCACAAACTGCCAGCTTTGCATGGAGGAGAGACCAGGGGTGTTTCCACCAGGCCCAGACTCGGCTGTGGGTGCAGTGCAGGCAGGATCAGCCCTTCTGACCCTAAAGGCCCTCGTAGGGACCCCGAGGTCCAGCAGGACCAGCCGAGTTCCCCCAGCTCCCAGGCCTGACTCACCACACTCATTCATCCCTGCAGATCTGGCCTAATTTGAAACAGCACTTTCCATGCACATGTTCCAGCTCTTGGCCTTCTAAGCTCAGCTTTTATTTCATAAATGGTTGTGATTTTGGTTTTTTTCCCCTCTCTCTGAAAACCAAGGGAGCGCTCAGGGATGTTCTTCATGTGGTTCCTGGCTCTCCTCACCCCGTGGCAGAGGCAGGCTCAGCTCACCAGTTTGTCCCCCAGGAATTCTGCACACACTGGTTTCCATGTGCTGCCCTTGGCACTGCTGTTGGCATGGCTTTATCGTTGCAGTTCCCAGGCCTTTGAAATGCAGAGGGACAGCTTTCATCAGACCTGTGGGCAATCCCAGGCACAGCCCTTGGGAGTTTAACAGATTGTCCTTGTGGTCTTGGAAGGCTTTCTCTGAAGCCTTTGTGAAAAGCTCTGATGCAGCAAAAGGGGTTGCAGCCAATTGGTTGTAAAACTCACTGAAAATGCCTTATTAGAAAAGAATAAAGTCTGAGTTTTGGAAAAATCCCCTGTAGCAGCCCCAAAGCCATGGGTCACGTGGCTTTGGTGACTAAGGGTTTATTTTTTCCTGTAAATCAGGAAACCCTTGCCTTGCTCGACTGTAATTTGCTGGGTTTGATTTCATTGCTCCTTCTCCAACCCCTTGGCCCATTTCTTGTTTCCAGCCACGAGTTTGACTCGGAGCAGATTCCCGACCTGACCAAGGACATTTACATCCAGGACATCCACTGTGTGGGCTCCCTGTGCAAGCTGTACTTCCGAGAGCTCCCCAACCCCCTGCTCACCTACCAGCTCTACGAGAAGTTCTCAGTAAGTATGAGACAAATGTGAGCCACTTCCCACCTCAGTGGGACTTCAGAGGAACACTGAAAGGACCTCAGCAAGGTGAACCTGCTTCCACACACCTTCCTGTTGGCTTTTGCTTAATTTGGGGGTTTTAGAGCAATCTGAAGAGCACATCTCCAAAATCACCAGCCCGACAGCAGCTGGTCTTTGCTGCCCACACACCAGATTGCCCTCCTGCCACTCCAGAAGGAAGTGCCCAGAGTTTGAGGTGCCATTTGTGTTCCCCTTTAGGTCACTCACAAGTGCCTTTGTCCCCTGTGCCACAGTGTATTGATTCCACTTCCCCAGCAGAAGATCACTGGGGGACACCAACCACGAATTCCTGATGGTTTGCTGTTCCCCAGTGGTTTCTTGAGATGAGAAGCAAACGCTGCTTGGAGCTGCACACCTTCTGCAAGGAATTGCTCTGTACAATGAGCCTTTAAAGTGGCCCAGACCATGATTTCCTTGGCCTTGTGTGCTGCTGTGTCCCCAGGACAAAGGGAAGAGCAGCAAAATCCCCCTCCCTGCTGAAGAACTGTACACTGCCCATGTGCTGCAAGGTGCAGGGTTTTAGCTTCCTTGGCAGCTCAGTCCCTCCCTGCCTCGTTCCAGGATGCTGTTTCTGCTGCCACAGATGAGGAGAGGCTGGTGAAGATCCACGACGTGATCCAGCAGCTGCCCCCTCCCCACTACAGGTGAGGGCCATTCCTTTGCTGGAATTTGGGGAGAGAAATTACAGGATTTCAGTTTCCCTCTCAGGATGTGTTTCCGCATATTGAAGCCGTTGTATGAAGTTGATTTTGTATTTTAATCAGCTCCTTACCAAACACTACATTCTATATGTGGGCTTACTTGACTTCCTTGGAGAGTCTGTACTGGAGGGAAATACAGCCTTGGTATGTCAGAGGTGGCTGATAAATGGTTTTATTGCTGGAAGGGCACAAAACCAGCTCTAGGAATGATACCTTAAAGAAGTGAAATATTTCCAAAAAATAAACATAATTTGTCTCCAGTTTCCCTCTCCCAGTAATAATAGTAACTAGCAAATAATAACAGTTGTCTGTTAGAATAACTAATGTAAATTACTATATTAGTGTTATAGATTAGAATAACTAACATAATAGGATGTTTAAAAATCACCAATTACAGTGCTATATTCAAACTAATTAGTATTAGTAGCAATTTGTGCTACATGGTAATGAGTCTTGACTAAGAATAATAACATTTTAACAGTCTTTAGTATTAAAATTTATGGCAGGGTATGGTAAAAAGGCATCAGACAAATTGCTATGGTGATTGGTTTTAATAACTGCATATAATGCTGGATGTTAATAAGACTTTAATGTTAGTAACTGTTGGTTACTAATACTAGTAACTAATTGGTTACTAATACTGCATTATGATCACAATTGATTATTGTAGTATGTGTTAACTTGCAGGACTAGTTAGAATTCTGTACCTTCAGTGCTATAGATGGCCAGTTGTAACACATAAAAATAGGTATTGAGAACTATTTAAAATAGTAAATAATTATAAATTTAATAATTTGTGCTAATAAATATTTACATTTCAGTTCTCGTGATATATGGTGATTAGCTGGACAACTGCAATGCTGCACCTGAGTGCTATAAATAACTAATTATAGTGGTTAACTAGGATTTAACTAATTGTTATAAGCTGCAACTGTGTGCTACTTGCTCATTAAATAAATGGGCTAGTTAGTGCAACAGCTGGTACTTTTAGTAACTAATTGCAATATTTTATTTGTGTTAATTAAGGGGGCAGGGCCTTCTCAGAAAACAAACTAATCTCCTGTGGTTCAGTTTCTCTGGGACACTCCACCTTTTCCCTACAATGACTTTTCCTTTATGGCCTGGTTAAACTGCGTGCTGGTCCATGTCTTAGTCCTGGGGAGGAAGCACAGCCAAGCCCTGGAAGTGGGATCTGGAGGTGCACAGGGCTCTTTCCTCAGTTTGCTGGAGAAAAGGAAAAAACACTTTATTATTCTGCTGCTCCGTGATGAGAAGCTGCAGGCAGGAGGTGTCAGCTTTGTTCCCAGCCAGAACCATCGGCCTTCACTTCCAGACCTTGTCCATTTGTGGAATTTTGAGCCCCTCTGCTCCATCTCCCCTCCCAAAACCAAAGGTACAGACCCAGCCAGGGCTGTTGCCAAGCCCCAGCAGCACTGAGGAGGATGGATCAGCATTTTCATTGCCACCTCCTGCTCCCTCCTCCCCTGGGGGTACAACAGTGTCTAATTCATATATAAAAAGGCATTTTTTACGTGAACACAAGCCTCTGAAGTTTAACCTTGTGTCTGCCTCATGTGCCTCTAACAAACCTGTAGCCAGTAATTTCATCATTAGAACTCGGGTACAGTTTGCTGGGTTTCAATATCCTGGAGTGTCAAAACCAATACTTCACCTCTTCCCAGGACTGGCATTGCACATCCTTCCCCCCTGAGCAGCTCCTCAGAGCTGTCACATACCTGCAAAGAGGATATTTTGGGGACTGGACAAATGAGGAGGGACTCCCCTCAGCCCAGCTCTGTGTCACTGTTTGCTGAAGACACTCCCCATGGTCTGAGGGGAAGGAGTTCAGCATTTCTTTCTGGGAGCTGTCAAACCAAAAGGAACTAATGAGCTGGGTTTGCTCTGGGATCACAGCCTGGCTTTGCTCAGTGGTGCTGAACATTTGCCTCTCTCCCATTTTCCAGGACACTGGAGTTCCTAATGAGGCACTTGGCTCGTCTGGCTGATTACTGCTCCATCACAAACATGCACACCAAGAACCTGGCCATTGTCTGGGCTCCCAACCTCCTCAGGTACCCTGGCCTTTTCCCATTTCACTAAAGATGAGTCTCTATGTTTATAAAAACCAGATACCTCTTATCTGGAAAATCCTGACTTCCAGCAGCTGGAAGGAGCTCTTCCTTTCTTTATCCAATGTGCTTCTTCTCCTGTAAAATATGGGAAAATACTCTAAGCAGGATTTAAGACCCAATGGGCACATTCCTGAGCTAGTGATGACCACCCCAAAAACATCCTGGTATATTCTGTCTCACACGACCTAGTCCCACTGACTGCAGGTCAGTCAGTAGTGGCAAGGAAGAATTCCCTCAACCCTCTTTTCTAGAGGATAATTTCCCCTCTCCTGATTAGATGAGACGAGTGTGTCCTTGATTATCCTAGGAAATTTCTTCAGTGGCATCACTGATTTCCCACTGCAGAAGTCTCTAGAGTCTAATTTGACAGCTCGTGGCTGCAGGAATTCAAACTTACGGAAATAATCTTGGATAAATCTGCCCCCTAAAATTTGTTTTGAATGTGCATAATAGGGTAGTTGAAAATTAATGGTGTTATTTAAAAATTTTGCTTTAAAAGAAAAAAATAATATCACCCTGCTCTCTATTGTATTGATTTCTGAACTGCTTTTGTTACCAACCTGAGAAATCTGAGTGTGCAGTTCAGCATAAAATCACAGAGTGGTTTGGGTTGGGAGGGACCTTAAAGGTCCTCCAGTCCCACCCCCTGCCATGGGCAGGGACACCTTCCACTGGCCCAGGTTGCTCCAAGCCCCGTCCAACGTGGCCTTGGACACTTCCAGTTCGTGCAGGTGAGCTGTTCTCCCCTTTCTGGCAATTCACCCCCAGGCAGTCGAGTGGTCTCAGGTCAGAGGTTGCTTTGGTGAATCCTGGGGCACTCGCTGATCAGACCAGTTGGCAATATTTCCCTGCTGGAGGGAAGATCCTGTTAGAGGCCGCAGTGAGGTTTGTGCAAGGGCATTAAACTGTGCCAGTCATGGTACCTGGGAGTTAACAAAAACCTCCCCATTTGGGCTGTTCCGTTCATTTACCTTGAGCCAGACCTGCCTCACACCTTTTTTCCTTCTAATCCAGCTTTCCTCTTGCTATTTCAGTAAGACTGGAAGCTAAACCAAAGCTCTGCCTTTAAATCACTGCAGTCAGTCTGATCATTTGTGTAGCGCTGTGCTGGGATTTAATGCCATGACTGCCCCTGCAGCCTGGTGTGCCTGAGCACAGGCACAGCACCTTGCCCAGGAGGAGCTTCCCCCCCTGGCTGGCCCTGTTTCATTTATGTCCTTTCCCAGGTCCAAGCAGATCGAGTCAGCCTGTTTCAGTGGCACAGCTGCCTTCATGGAGGTGCGGATCCAGTCGGTGGTGGTGGAGTTCATCCTGAACCACGTGGATGTTCTGTTCAGCTCCAAGCTCAGCTCGGTCATCCGGGACGGGGCAGGTGCGTGTCCCCCTGCCCTGCCCTGCCCTCCCCTGGAGCACACAAGGCACTCTGGACATCTGAGCCTCCCCTGGGACATTTGAAAGATGTTTTTTTTTCTAACCTAGAGGACACATTTCCACATTTCCCGGGCTATGATGTCAGAACCCAACAAATATGGCCCAGTTTTAGAAATTGCTGTCAGTCCCTTCCTCAGAAGCCAAGGGTGCCCCACAGGATTGCACCAAGTAATGTTTGGCTGCTGCTTTTGTGTCCAATCACTGAGAAATTGCAAGGAATCAAAAAACTGGTGCCTGAAAAAATCGATCAGGGGCCAAAAAATTACTCCCCAGGCAATTTTTATAGAGGTAAGATAGTAGAGCAGTTTTAACAGAAGGCCTTCAACCACCATGGGGTACAGAGACGTGTCCAGGGGGTTCCACAGTTTAAGGTATTATCCAATCCCAGGTTTATCTGCCCCCCAGATCCTCCCCCCAGCATACCTGTCTGGAAATTGAGGTAGGGGGCTCGGGGACCCCCTCTTCCTCATCTTCCTCTTTGTCCCTTCATCTGCCCCCCACTGCTCCCTCTGCTTTATAAAGCCACCACCATCGATCTCCTGCATACTTGTCCATTTGAGCTCTCTGCATTTATCCATGTACCTGAGAACACCCATAGAAATGAAGGATTTAAAGCAAGCTCTCTGTATTCAGTGATGTTGATGCTGAGAAACTTAGTCTTGCTCTTAATAGCAGCTATTTTGACATCTGCTGTGCTGGTTGTTCTTGCAGAAGCACAGCCTGTGTGGGTTCACGAGCGGGGCTGACCAGCCATGAACTGCAACATGTTTGGGCCCAGCCCTGGGGCACCTGAAACATATTGAACGTCGGAACCTACAAGTTCCCTTGAGTAACTAAGACCATATCGCTGTTCCATGGGAAAGGAGCAGAGTTACATCAGGAAGGTTTCCTCTGTGTGTTAGATCAACAAACGGGGCCACCACAAGCTGTTCCTGCTCCTAAGCAGCATTAAGGGTGCACCATCTGCCTTGACAACCTGCCCTGCCCATGAAACACGCACAGCCCGTGCAGTTACCACCACCTGGGCAGTGCAGAGAGCTGCTTTTCCACTGGATTTGCTGCTCCCCTCTTTTAAACGAGCCATATTTCAACTTAGGACAGCAGAGTTCTCCAGCCTTTGTTCCTCCTGGAAGGGGATTCTAAGTCAGCAGGAGCCAGAGCTTAGTTTGGCTGAGCAGTGACAGCCCCCAGCAGGCTCTGCCAGGGGAAGATAAGCATGCTCAGAATCCCAGCCAGATGATTATCCAGGCTTAGAATGGACCATGTAAATTCAACTAATTGTTTAATGACTTGGTCACTCACATTCAGTGGGCTTGGACACAAAACTGGCAGGGTCAAGAGTTGGGTTATTTGGCATATTTAGCAGGAATAGTGCACTCCAACACGGCTTCAGGAGCCTCTGGGATCAAGCACAGCTCCTGCACCTGCCTGTGAGGGGTGAAGGTGGTGCTGCCAAGCCTGTTTTAACCCACAGTTCACCCAGGACAACATTTACAGCTCACACACACGCACCAGGAGCTGTGGGAATGGAAACAACCAGGATGTTCTGCGATGGCACATTCCCCCTACACCCCTGAACTCCTTTGGGAGCAACCCTATAAACACTTGCACAATAAACAATGGCAAACAAAGGACAGCTGCTGTGATCTCCTCTACACTGAAGCTGACAGCAGCAGGAGGCAACAGCAGCTACTTTCACAGAACTTTACAGTGTTCGTGTCCAAAACCAGGCCCAACTGTAAAAGGCCAAGGGCAGGACACAGAGCAGATTGTTTGCTGTGTGCATGTGCACAGTGGTTTGTACAGCTTCAGTCACACGTGGCATTTCCTGCTGTACCAAGAGGTGGAACCTGGGAATGACCCAGCCAAGCTTTGTACAAAGGAAAACCATCGTTTTCTGTGCAGGCTTTTGTATACAGATGAAGCTGAAGTAAAGTATGTCACAAAGGTTTCTGATCTGCCTCCTTGCCTCTGCCTTTATTTTTTGATACACCAAGCTACTCAGCAAGAGATTCTTTTTGTCACAAACATATCTCTGACCACATTTTGTCCACGTCTTTCAGTGGTTGGGATAACAAAGGCTTAGAAAAACACAGCACCTCCCTAGACACACAGACTGAGCTTTGATCTCTGCACTGCTGTTTTCTGACTCTCCCTGTTGCCTGTGGTTTTTCCTTTGCAGGGCACAGCTCTTTGTCCCGGCCCAAGTCTCTGCTGGTGTCCTCTCCCTCCACGAAGCTGCTCACGCTGGAGGAGGCACAGGCTCGGACACAGGCCCAGATCAACTCTCCCATCGTGGCAGACAGCAAGTACATAGAAGTGGGAGAGGGCCCAGCAGCTTTGCAGGGGAAATTCCACACAGTCATAGACTTCCCATCCGAAAGGTAGGGACAAGTTTCTTGCCAGCACGCGTCGTAACTGGTTTGTTTTGGTCAGAGCAAAAACTTGCCGATACTGACTGGTCACATGTGAAATATTGTAGCTGTTTTTCCACCTGCTTTGGACTCTGTGAGGATCCAGCTTATTATAACAACAGGCTCGTGGATTTAATTTACTTGTGCACCACTCCCTTCTTTCTGGCAGGGTTATCATTAGATGTATAAATCCATGTCGTTTTGGTGCACAGGGATGACTGTACCAGCCACACAGAAGAGGTGGAAACAGATTGACCATGTGGAGACAGTGGGGTTTTTCAGGTTTCAGGACTAAGTGCCTGTAACATCTCCAGGTTGCTCAAAGTGGAGCAGTTGCACAGGCTTGACAACACTAGAAATGGCAGTGGGAGGAGGCGAAGGTGATTTTGCAGCACGAGTGAGGTACCTTTATGGGTACCCCTTTTTGGGTGCCTTTATGGCTGCACAGCTCGCCAGAGAGCTGGAAATCCCTCCCTCAGCTGCTGTGCTGGACAGGCAGGAACCTTTGCTCACCTGCATCACCCATCAGAGTTGGGTGGAATTCACCCAGCAAGACTTGAGGGCTGAGCTGTAGGAATGAAAAACCTCAGCTGCTGAGAAGAGGGAGTTTCTAAGCAGAAACCAGAGAGTGCTGATAACAACCAACCAGTAGCAGGATTGAGATGCAGCTTCCGTCTCCAACTGTGTGCTCTGTTTGCTCCCCCAGAAAAAGGCCTCCCAGCAAGATGAAGAAGTCTCCAGTGGGCAGCTGGAGATCCTTCTTCAACCTGGGCAAATCCTCCTCTGTGTCCAAGCGCAAACTGCAGCGCAACCCCAGCGAGCCCTCAGAGATGAAAGCCATAGCCCTGGCAGGTGAGCTGCAGTCCCCTCCCAAAAGCTGGGCTCCAGCAGCACACATTCAGCGTGCTTTTATCTCCTTCTAGCGTCCAAGCCATGCATGACACTCCAGGGAGCTGCTCTTTCCCGAATGGATCTTGGGCAGCTCCAGAGCTTGACAGAGCTCACACCTCTGCGACTTGGGAATGACAGTATGTGGGTGCTGCTGGAATAAGTCTCACAATAATTCCTTCTGACACTCTGATTATAAAATGAGAGTACAGCTCTGGCTCCCTTTGCTGCTCTCAGAAGATAAAATTAGGGAAAGGCACCTTGCTACAAACACTCTCTGTACCGGTGTAATGAGAACACATCCAACAACACTTAGTAGCCACAGCCAGGATATGTGGGCTGAATCCTCAGCCTTTTCCATATATAATTTTCAGTCTTCTTCCAAATTTAAAAATAGCAGCAGTGTATTTTTGAAGTAAAACACACCACAAATCCCAAAACGTGGGCCAGTGAGAACTTTTGTCCCATCTTCTCCTAGGTCCCATTTTCAAATTATAACCCTCACCATAGATGCCCTTTGGGACTGTCTCCTTGGAGACTGAAGTTGTGCTTCTTCAGTGCCCGTAAAACAAGTTGTGAAAATGTTATTTTCTTCCCCATTTTTGAGGGGTTTTCCTTGCTGGCAGGAGCCAGCCAGTTACCACAGGTACATCCCGAGTCTGTAGCAGGATGATGTGGAGCGTTGTTTCCTGACCTGTTACCCACAACAGGTACCATGTGGGTGGGTTACCTTTCCCGGGACTCTAAAA
Organism: Oxyruncus cristatus; assembly: GCA_013399855.1. Classification (NCBI taxonomy): domain Eukaryota; kingdom Metazoa; phylum Chordata; class Aves; order Passeriformes; family Cotingidae; genus Oxyruncus; species Oxyruncus cristatus. The sequence continues at coordinate 37,440 of VXAY01000163.1, forward strand.
TGAGCATCAGAAACCCATCCCCAAAACAAAATTACTCTCAGGACAGCGTTGCTGGAAACCTGTATGTGTTTTTCCTACCGTCATTAAACGACCAAATATAAACTGCTGTCACAACTCAGCCTTTCCCTGTGTGGGTTCCTTCCCTCAGGTGGACGAGGAGACAGCGGGACCCTGCGCTCGGCTAAAAGTGAGGAGTCTCTCACATCTCTGCATGCCGTGGATGGTAAGGCAAAACCCCACCTGCACTTCCAATAGCCCTGGATTAAAGAAGGCATTCTGACGTTCCTGGGCGCAGATGTGCCACAGGGCAGCTTTTCCACCCCGGCGGGGAAAGGTGGACTTGCTAATTAACAAAGCTGCCCAGCACAGATGGGTGTCACAGAAATGCTCCTCATGCCTTTTTTCTCCTTCTAAGGTAAAAAAACCAAACCTCTTGCTTTGGTGTAGCTGGCACGGAGTACGTTCCTGCCTTGCCACCTCCCCTTTCTGTTCCAAGGCTGACAAGGCAGCATCATGAAGGAAAATGCTCTCTGAGAAAGCCTTAGGCCTACAGCACATTTAAACTGGTTTTGCTTGTGCACACAGCTTAGTTTCAACTAAATCAGACCTGGAACTGCTGTAAAAGAGTTTAAACAAACGTGAGAAACAGTTACTGCTAACAAGGTCACTTTTGTGTGCAGGGCTTTCCAGCTGGGCTTTAACACCCCCACCAGGCCCTGGCCTCCTGGGCAGCAGGATTTTGTCACTAACCCCCAGGTATCTCCTCGTTCCCAGGGGAATCCAAACTGTTCCGGCCCCGAAGGCCCAGGTCCAGCAGCGATGCCCTCTCTGCTTCCTTCAATGGGGAGCTGCTGGGGAACATGAACCGCTGCAACTCCTACGACAACCTTCCCCACGACGACAGCGACGGGGACGAGGGGCTCATCCACGTCCCTGCCCTCATTTCCCCCCGCTCCTCCGAGGACGTCGACCTGAGCCCCCCGGACATCGGAGTCGCCAGCCTGGACTTTGACCCCATGTCCTTCCAGTGCAGCCCCCCCCAGGCAGAGTCCGAGTGCCTGGACAGCAGCACCTCCCTGCTGGAGTCGGTTGACATCAATAAGGACAAGCCGAGCCTGCTAAAGAAGGATTTAGAATCGGGCAGCCAGTCCCAGACCCCAGGCAGTGCCACGAGCTCTGAGCCAGTCTCCCCTTTCCAGGAGAAGATGAGTCCCTTCTTTACGCTGGACCTGAGCCCCACGGAGGAGCAGCCCTGCAAACCCCTCACCTTCTCACCCAAGATGGGCCGAAAGCCCATCAAATCTCCACCACTGACTGCAGAACCCACCTGCTTTGCACTGCCCAGCCGTGGGCCAGAAGCCATCGGAGCAGTGCCCATCACATCCAGGAATTCCTCTGCTTCCAGCTGGAGCAAAGGGATTGGCATCACTGAGATCACAAACAGGTCCCCAACCCAGATGTCCTTGCCCCTGAAAAGCAGTGAAACAGGAGCAGGGGAAGGAGCCCACCAAGAGCTGCAGCATTCCCAGCTAGTGGCTGCTGGCAAGCCAGAGTTGCCAGAAGAAGGGGAGAGACCCATGCCAAGCAGTCAGACTAAGACTGTACCCACTGGACACACACAGCCAGGTACAGTGCATTTTCCTCCATTCTTTCTTTAAGTTCCCAAGGGGACCTGCTCTCACAGCCGCCCTCCTCTGCGTGCCTTTTAGGAGAGGGGATTTGCCCATCAGTTCTGATCACCAGTGTCTTGCAGGGCTGTGCAGATCAATAGGGTCTTAACCTCTGCCTTCTCCCTACATCACACAAATCTCGGATAATTTTCCATAATGCTTTATATGCCACTTTTTTTTTCCCCATCCTGTCATGCGTGAAAATCTCTAGCATGTCCTTCTCAATCATTTCAGCCAATTGACCATCTAAGGCTTTTCTTTTTTAAATTAAAAATCTGCCAACACTGGAAGAAGGGACCTTTTCGCCTAAAACCTTATGATCAAAATTGTTTAAGGGTATCTGATTCTCTGCTACCTCCTTCCTACCTCTCTAGAAATGCAAGAGGAGCCTTTAGACAATCTCTTGTGTTTTTTTTCCTCTTTGTGATGAGCTGCTGTGCTGTTGAGCAGCGTTTGCGCTGTGAGACACAAGTGTTTCACACCAGAAGGAACTGCCACTGTGAAAGCGTGGAGAGCATCTATTTTTTTATGGTAGTCGTTAAGGTTAAGGTCACTCTCCTTATTGGGTAACATAAAATCACTCTCTCTCTCAATTTTCCCCCCATTAGGAGCAGTTGCCCTCGACTCCCCCCAGGATCCTGTTCCCGTCAGTTCTGTGTCTCTTATCCCTCCTCCTCCTCCGAAAAACGCAGCGCGCATGCTGGCCCTAGCGTTAGCCGAGTCCGCACAGCAAGCATCCGCCCAGTCCCTCAAAAGGCCAGGAGATGCTCATGCTGAAAGCACAAATTATGGAGAGGCTGAAGCTGGCACAGCTCTAGAAAAGCTCCATCTCTCTGCTGGTGCTCCAGACAAGCTCCACCTGTACACCGGTCTGCCCGAGAACCGACTCCACTTCCAGACCGGGGCTCCCGTAGAGCAGGAATTCCAAGGTAGCGGCACAGCCGGGGAGCAGAACCACCCACCCGGTGCACCTGGAGGCCAGGACCCCCCGCCTCTCCACACGGGCATGCCTGGGGACATGCCTGGGAGCAGAGATGCAGAGCAGGAGCAGTCCAGCTTCCATCCTGGCAAGGCGGGGGACAGTGACCACTTCCCCGCGCACGCGGGGGACTGGGAGCACGCGGCCCACCACGCTCCAGAGCGGGAGCCACCCGCCACAGAGCCGGCTGTGGACAAGCCCCAGCTCCGTGCATGCATGTCTGGGGACAAGCTCCACACCCCCACCTGCACAGTCGAGGACAAACTGCCGTCTCCTCCCGTGGCACCTGCCGGGGACAAAGGCGCCCCGGTGCCGTACTTAACCACCATCCCCAGCGCAGCCACCGAGCCCTCGCAGGGGGATGGCACCGTCCCGGCCGTGCCACGCACAGCCACAGCCACCCAGCCCACCCCAGCACAGAGGCAGGACCACCAGGCAGCCACGGGACAAGTGCCAGCAGCCTCCAGCAAAGCTCCAAGTAGCTCTGCTCAGGTACGTCCTTGTCCGGGCACAGCTGAGCTGTAACTGCGGGGGGTGAGCTCTGGGAATGTCGGGCCCCCAACAAGGGGGGGTTCACAGGTCGCTGGAAGGGATGTGGGTACGACACAGACACAGCCTTGGAGGAGATCCTGTGCTGCTTTCCTGAATGGACATCCCAGTATACCCACTCTTCTTGGTTTTAAGGAGAAAAAGTATCTGCAGTGGTGACTGACACAGGGAATGCTAGTTCAGAAGTGCTCAGAAACAGAGATTTTTGCACCTTCTGACAATACCCTCTTCCAACATCCTGTGTAGGATCTTGTCCAGCTAGTGATAGCACAAGAGGACATGGTCTCAGACCTCCCCTCGTGCAGCTTAGGTTGAACATTGGGAAGAAATTCTTCATGGAAAGGGTGACTAGAGAGTGGAGGGTGGTGGTGGAGTCCCCTTCCCTGGGGGTGTCCAAGGAAGGACTGGACGTGGCACTCAGTGCTCTGGGCTGGCGGACAAGGTGGGCATCGCTCCAAGATTGAACTTGATGATCTGAGGTCTTTTCCAACCTCAGTTACTCTGTTTAGCAGAGCAGGTCAGATTCCTTGTGCAGAGGTTCCTTGTGCAGTGTTCCTCAGAAATCCAAACCACCTCAGCCCATGAAGCATGCCCAGCTTCAGCCTGGCCTAAGCTCCGTAGCCACATTTAGGGCAGGAATTTCTGCTCTGTTACGCTGTGTGATCTGCTCACCAGGGCCTGAGGAGGCCAAATCCAGGTGCCTTTTCATCAAGGTGATACATTCAAAAACAGAGCATTTAACAAAACACTGGGGGCAGTGGGTAAAGAGGCAGCCACCTCCTCCCCTTCCTGTGGTTTGGCATTTGCAGAACACACCAGTTGTGATGGGTCCAAAATGCCGGTGGCACTACACTGCCCTTGCTGAGAGAGGGAACCTGCACATCCCTCCTTACACAGGCAGCAGGAACCAGGCACAGAAGCACTGAAATTGGGCTGACCCATACAAGTGTCTGTGATATTTAACTGCCGAACAGGAGGGGGAAAGCTGCCTGTCCCTGACTTCTGCTGCTTTCCTTCCTGCAGGCGTGGAGCACCACTGCCCCTGAGAAGCCCCCGGAGCCTGGCTTTGTCCCAGAGAGCAATTCCACTGCCCGCGGCTCCTCCTCGGTGCCCGGGGGCCCCCAGAGCCACGTGGAGAAGCCCCGGGAGCCCACGAGGGCCCCCCCGCTGCACCTGCGCTCCGAGTCCGTCCCGTCCCACCCCTCCTACGGCTTCACACCCCCGGTGCCGCCCGTGAGGACGCTGGAGAGCAAGATCGCCGCGGCCATGCACTCCAACAACGCGGACCCCCTCAGCAACGCCAACTACCACTCCTTCCTGGCCTCCTCCATGCTGGCCTCCTCCGTGGAGGAGGCGCTGCTGCCGCCACCGCCGCCGCCCCCGCCCAAGCACACCGTGTACGTGCCGCACCCCAAGCCCGAGAGCATCCCCGAGCCCTCGGGGCCGGACCCCTACCTGCACCCCAAGCCAGCCTCCGTGCACCAGTACAGGCCCGAGAGCGTCCCCCCCCACGTGTACCACGGCAAGCCCGAGCCCCACCAGGCCTCCCCGCCCCGCTCGGAGACCCCCGGCTCGGCGGGCACCCGCTACAACACCTACAGCACCCAGGGCAAGGCCGGCCCGGCCCTGCACTCCAAGCCCCGCAGCCGGACGGAGTTCGTGTCCTCGGTGAGCCCCACGGGGCTGCGCGGCGCCGGCTACGCCGAGGACGCTCCCCCCTACCCCACCATCCGCAGGGTGCAGTCCCTGCACGTGCCCACCGCCGCCGCCTCCGCCATCCGCTCCGTGCCCATCTCCCGCACGGAGGTGCCCCCGGACGACGAGCCCCTGTACTGCCCACGGCCCCTCTACCAGTACAAGCCATACCAGCCCCACTCCGACTACCACGTCACGCAGCTCCAGCCTTACTTCGAGAACGGGCGGGTCCACTACCGCTACAGCCCCTACTCCAGCTCCTCCTCCTACTACACCACGGCCGACGGGGGCTTCTACGACCTGGATCCCTACAGCACCGTGCGGGTGCGGCCCTTCCACCCCCTGCCCGGCCGCGACTTCCCCTCGTACGCGGCGCGGCTGCAGAGCAAGGGGCTGTACCGCTACCCCAGCCTGGCCTCCTACCCCCGCGGGGGGCTCATCAACCACCTGGCGGGGAAGGAGCACAGCTTCGTCAGCAGGGACGTGCCCCCCGCCCCGGACATCAAGCACATGTACATGTCGTGGGACCTGGAGGACATGGAGAAGTACCGCATGCAGTCCATCCGCAGGGAGAGCCGCTCGCGCCAGAAGGTCAAGGGGCCCGTCATGTCCCAGTACGACAACGTGGCCCCGCTGCTGCAGGAGGAGCTGGGGGGGCTGGACGCCGTCCACCTGCGCAGCAAATCCGATCCTGGGAAAACTGGCCTCCTCACGGTGGCGGAGGGCAAGGAGGGGAGGTACCCGGGCAAGGCAGCCACCCCCGAGGGGGACGAGCGGTACTACCTGCAGCACCCGGAGCCCGAGCTGGACAGAGCCCACTACCACGGGGACTACGGGAACGGGCAGCCGGAGAAGCCGTCCCTGCCCCAGAAGCAGAGCAGCATCCGGAACAGGAAGATGCACGAGCCGGGCGGCAGCACCAGCGAGCACAGGACGCACTTGCAGCAGGAAGCGAGCCATAGGCAGCCTGCCGAGCCCAAAAACGGGCCCCCCTACCCCGACTACAGGCCCAAGGGGGGCCCAGAGCCCTCTGAGCCCATGGGCTACCAGCACTCGGGCAGCAAGTACATCCCGGCCGGCCAGGACACCCTGAGGCTGAACCACAAGGAGGGGAGGCTGGCACAGGACAGGCCAGACGTGGAGAGGTCCCGAGCCAGACCCCCTGCCCCCATGGAGAAGCACTCCAGAGACTGCTACAAGGAGGAGGAGCACGCTGCCCCTCCCATGGCCCCGCCGCCCAAGCCCGAGCGGAGCCACAGCCTGCGGATGCAGCACCCCGAGCCCATGGAGAGGGACTCTGCCCTGCTGTACCCCTACCAGACCCTGGGCAAGCGCCAAAGCACTATGACTGTGGTGTCCCAGTACGACAACCTGGAGGATTACCACACCATGCCTCAGCACCAAAGAGGGGGCTATGCTGGAGCGGGGGGGTTCGTGCCCCCCGGGTTCACCCACGTGCACAGCAGGACTTACGCCACGGCGCTGGGGCAGGGCGCCTTCCTGCCCTCCGAGCTGTGCCTGCAGAGGCCCGAGACAGAGGTCCATGTCGAGTGAGCTGGTGGGGGGGAGGAGGGATAGAGTCTAAGCAGCCTCTGCTGGACAGTGGACTGTTTTATTTTTTCAGTGATGGAAAAAAAAAAAACCCAACCCCCGCCCCTGCCCCGGTGAGCAAAGCAAAGCCCCTTCAGCCCCCACCCCCCGGTCACTGTTTTTATGTAGTAGAGCTCTAGCTTTTTCATGTAGTTTTGAGACAACTGGAAGGACAGGGCAGGCTGTTGGCACACAGGTGTTGCCAGAGAGGCCGGGCAGAGCTGAGAGAGGTGCTGTTGGCAGGGAGGGAAGGAGTTTGTCCTTCCCCAGGTGTGACATTGGCTCCCTCCCCGCCTGGTGGACTGTGCATGCAGCTCTTCTCCAGGCTGAGTGCCCTTCCCACCACTGGCTCCCAGGAAAGGGGCTCCATAACACTGTTCTGAGTTACACAGCAAGAGTGGGCCAACGGCTGGGCCGGGGGAAAGGCTGCCCAGGGTTTTCTCCTTGGTTTGTGCTGAGGTCCTGCCTCTCCCTGCTGTGCAGTGGACCCACTGCAGTTGCTTTGAAGTGGGTGGGAGCCTGTTTTGACTTCAAGGCTGTGGAATAGGCTCTGAAGCAAGATCAGAACACAACACACTTGTTGCATCACTTGCTTAAGAAGCTGCTTCTGCCTACAAGAAATCCCATTGCTTTACATTTCTGTGCTGGAAGCAGAGGCCAGCGACGGGAGCCAAGTAGGGCAGGTTTGCATTTCTCACACCAAAAGAAAGAAAACACAGAACTACACCAAACCCTACACAGGCAGCTGGGATCAGCACACCCCTCCCATGCCAGTTCCTCCTTGCTGCTAGGCTCTCTGTGTCCACAGGGGCTCATTCCAGCTCGTGGCTGGCCAGGCTGTGTCATCTCACTACAAAACCCAGTCAAAATAAATACAACAATCTCCATGGCATTATGTCCAGCCTGTAAATCAGAGCCCACCTTCTCAGCTGTGGGAGTGACGAGCAGCTGCCCTGCGCCAGATCCTGCAGCTCTTCCAGCAGGGAATGCTCCTGCTGACCTTCAGCTCAAGGTCTGCAGGCTCTGTAACCTCTCCGTTCCGTGTTGGCAAAGGGATCCCTGTGGAATTGTGGCACACACGGAGCAGTGACGTGCTGTCTGTGCTGTGTGTTGCCTCCCAGGCCCCAGTGCAGCTCCTGCCAGTACTCGGTGAGCAGGGACAGAAGGCCAGTGCACTGCAGAACACACTAATAACAGTGTCCAAGCTGTTAAAAAGCTTTTCCATTGTAAAAGCAGCCAGGCAGCACCTCGTGCTCCCTCTCGGACTTCCCAGACTCAACCCCCCCCC
>VXAY01000163.1:45229-83661 GCA_013399855.1 Oxyruncus cristatus
CCCCCCCTAAATTAAGCACATCCATCCCATTTAGGCAGGGCTTACAAGCAATACTTGAGATTTAGGAGTTTTTAAATGTTCACTGATAAATTCTAAGGCCATTCCTGTTCTGTGTGGTTGAAGAACTTCTCTGCCTGTTTTGAATCTCTAATGTTTTATTAAAAGCCTGGAGGTCCTGCAGTTAGCACACAGCTGCTAAAGGGAGCTTAGGTGGTGTTTTTGAACAAAAAGTTTCATGGCTATTTTGGGACTTTTAAATCCTAAGGAAAACCTGCTTCTAGTATCTGACTAGTCTGTAACTGTTTGCTTCTTTTAACCTTGGAGCCTTGTCTGGGGCTGTTTCGGTAACTACCTTCAGGTTCTGTTTTATTGTGCAATGCTGATGTTTTAAGCATTTTGTTTAGAAGAGTTCTCACATGTTATGAAATGAAATTTGAGAGTAAGGAAAAAAAAAAAAGAAAAAAGAAAGGAAAAAAAAGGAGAAAAAAGCAGCACTGTGATCCAGGGTACCACAATCTCCTCGTGAGGAATTCCCAGGTAGAGGGGTTGGGGTTTTTGGTGAGGGAATGCTTTTTGCAATGTTTTCTTTCGAAGAAAACTAACAAATACACAGAAGGGGCCATTAGGTGAGCCATGGCCTGGGCAAGCCATGGAACTCCCTGGGAAAGGCTGCCCTGCCCGGGTTCCTCGGGATGAGCCCGTGCCCTCAGCAGGGTGTGTGGTAGCACAGTCTCCCCACAGCTGCCAGTGACCTATGAGGTCTCCAGCTGAAGTGTTTGGTTCAGGCTCTTTGGGATTCAGGGAATGAGAGCTGTAGGTCGAACCTCTCTCTCCGTGAAAGCCTTAACTCCCCCCTCCCGCCCCTCAGCGCTCTCCTGACGTCCTGATTTTGGCCTTACGTTCACCAGGACTATCCTGCGACTATGGGGGGGCTGCTGCCAGCTCCCACTAAGGGTAAATGCCTCTGGATTCTCCTCCTTGAAGGCACTGTCTCCCTTAGAGACCAAGTGCCGTCCTTGGACAGCTGCTGTCCCCCAGCCCTGCGCTGCCCCTGCCCTGCTGGGCTCTCCCGCGTTGTGGGAAGTGCCAGGGGCGAAGCACCCGCTCCTCCCATGGGAAACAAAGCTTTCAGCACCTTTCCAAAAGGGCTGCTGGAAGTGCACACCTGACGTGGATGGCTGCTACAAACAGCCTTCTTGGGAATGAGAAGGTCTCCAGGAAAACAAGCCAGCAGAGGAGTGAGCACCCAGCTGTCCTCCCCTCCCTCCGGGCTGTGCTCCGAGGGCTGGAAGTTCTCTGAGAACCCCAACTTGTGTCCACCACTGCTGAGCCAATTCAGTTAATTCAACAAAATTAAAACAGGTGAAGACACCAGCTTTTCCCAGATAACACAGACCAGCACCTTCCTTTTGGTGTTGCTGCTGCCCTTGGCTTCAACATCGTGCACGATCCCGCGGCCCCCAAAGCCATAGAGGGAACTCTGCAGTTCTACTCCTGCACTGGGCTTGGCCTGCTGGTCCTTAGGGATCCGAGTTTTACATCCTCGTGAATTGGTTCATGATAAAACATCAGCTGCATCTTTCCAAAAAGTCAGAGGGGAGATTGAAAAGGGTGTGTCGTGCATCAGAGCGAGGAGGGAGGTGACACCGAGTGTCTGAGCTGGGTGAGCTGGGGGGAGGTGACATTTCAGTGTCCCAGCTGAGAAGGAGAGAGAGCAAGGGACAGCAGTGCAAATAACCCTGGAATGCAAGAGCAGTTCTGCCCGGGCTCAGTGGTTCCTGGCCTGAGCAGCGAGGTGATGGCAGCTCTGACCCTCAGTGACTCCTGACACTTGCCATGAGCTGCATCCTGAATTGCCACTTCCCGAGTGTCCAGCCCAGGCCCTCCCTAGTGCACACGGGAGTTTGGGGCCAACAGCACCCCCCAGTCCTGGATTTTCACCTCTGCTTTGGAGTGGGATGTGCAATCCCTAGGAGGCCTTCCTTGGGAAGGGGGAGTGCAGAGGGTGGGTGAGTAAGGAGGGCCCAGCCCCTGTGAAGTCTTAAATAAAGCATTAATTTCTGATTTTTAAGGAGTCTTATCAGGTGAAACCTTTATGCATCTCTGAGAACACCCCCACAACCTCGTGCCTATGTCTTTGCAGTGATCCTCCTTTTCCACTCGTCATGGGAGGGGGGTCAGTAAGGATTGCACAGTGGTAGTAAGTTGCTACACAAAACCAAAACCAACTTGAAAACATCCTGTTCCTCTTTCACCCCACAAAGGGACGGAACCTCAAATGTGCTCTGCCACTGCCCAGGGCATGGACTGAAGTGATGTTACATGTCAGGAAACCTGGATGAGAAGTCATTTCCCTTCCTTTTGCTCTTGGCAGCTTGGGCATGCGCCTCTTCCCAGAGCTTTTCCCAGATTCCCATGTGAAAGGCATGGTCTGGTGTGAGCAATGTCCAGTTCCTGGTGTGCAGAGTCCTGCCTCGTCCAGTTGGGGGGAGGGAGGGGGGAGAAAAGGGTTGTTTTGCTGTTCATTTTCCTGCTGTAGAAGACTTGATTTTTCTTTCCCTGAGCCGCATGAGAGAAACATCCCAGAAAGCCTTGGGTTACCTTTGGAGTTCCCTTCACTTTAATTTATATAGTGTCTTTTTTTGTGAACTGGTGTAAAATGTATATGCTGACAAGCTCATGTATTTTTATGTAAATATTTTTTGTGGTTTTCCCCACTTGCCCTTCTCTGTAAATATTTAGATTTCTCATATTCTTCTCACCTTGTATGATGCAGATGTGGTTTTGTTTCTGTTTTTTATTTGTACTGTAATGCAACAATCCGGACTGAGGTGTCTTGTGGTATTAAACAAAAGCAACAGTCCCACTGAGCTCACACTCAGATGTGCAACTTGACAGCATTAATCAAGCCAGGTTAAAAACTACTCTGGTGTGTTTGTGTGTATTTTTGCCTCTGCCTCGTTAATTAAGTGTATTTCAAAAACAAAACAGGAGCAGCCAGTTTGGGGCCCTTCTTTGGAAGGCTGCTGGCAGGCAGCTGAGGATGAAGGAGGTGACTTTGAATCCATATGCCAAGGCTGGGGCTTATCTGTGCAGTCAAACCGTGGCTGCTTCCTGACAAAAAATAAAGCAGCCTGGGCTGTTGGAGCCTCCCTTTCCTCTCGCCCAGCACGACAGCACAAGGAGAAACAGCCTGGCCCTGGCACGGGAGGCACAAGGCAGATGAAGTGAGGACAAACAGATGGCACAGCCACCTTGGCCCTCGGGGCTGGCAGGAGGGGTTCTGGGCACCACAGCAGTGGTGGTCAGAGTTAATTAATGGCAAAAAGGTGATTAAAGGAAGTGAATTGCAAAGGCTTTAGCGTTGTAAGGGAGGACTTTTGATAGTCTTTTCATGCAGTAAATGTTGTGTTCTTTAGAACTGCTGCCAGGAGTAAAAGCAGCCTAATGCTGCTCTGCTGGGAGGGCAGGTGACCCCACTGTCCACGTGGAGCCTGTGGGACGTGGGGTGACATGGGGTGACATCCAGCCTCTGCCCCAGGGGCCTTTGAGAGCACAGAGGGGCAACAAGGCTGTTGAAATATTTGGTCCCAAAATCTTAACTTTACATCCAGATCTGCTGATCAATGCACACCCACCTGAACACTGATGCCCTTGTAAGGTCTCACCAGCAGCTGAGCAAGCCAATCCCTCTGACCCCAGGAATTCCTGCTCTTCCAGAGCAGCACAGCTGGGAACGGGGGACCTTGCAAAGGCTGCCGGGTCCGTGTGTTCTACCCCCACAGGAACCCCCCGTGCTCACTGCCCTCCCTGCTCGTGGGTGGGCACCAGAGCTGTCCTTGGGAGGCAGAACATGACCAGGAGCCAAATTCACATCTAAAGTGTTTGGGGCAGCTCCACACATTTTCTGCTCAGTGCTCTGTCAGCAAGGACAACTGGCAATGGTTCAGTCTGTGCCAAGGGTTAAATCTGTCCCAAAAGGCTCAGGTTTGGTGGGTGTGGGAACAGCAGAAAGCTGAACCTATTGCCTCATGGATCACCCTCAGAACTGACATCCCACCTCCCCAGCTCCAAAAACGCTCCAAAAGCAGCATCGTGCCACCCCAGCAAAACGGGAATTCCTTGAATTCCCCTGAGATGCCAGCGGCACAGAAGTTTCTGGCAGGGGGGTTTCTCTGCACGCAGAGCCGCTCTCAGTCACACCCGCTGCTCCAAACACGGCTCCAGGGAAAAGATGACGGTGAAAACACTCCATCCCTCTCGGCCTGTCCCGAGTAGTTGAGATTTACACACAGAGCAGACGGGGGAGAAAGAAGATTTAAACTGCAAAAGTGTGAAGGGCTGGCAAACCCTGGGCACGAAATGCCTTTTCCTGCCGAGGAGCTTCCAGCAGGCAGCGCTGCTCAACCGCTTCTGCCTCTCACGCCTCCTTGCCGGCAAGTTAAAAAGGATGAGGTTCCGTTCTAGTAGTTTCTGCTCAGGTTTCCAACTCCTGACGGCTAGGGGTGGGTTTCTTTTTAATTTTTCATGCTCAGACAGGTCTGTGGAGCGCTCAGTGCCTGCAGCATCCCGAGGAGCTCCGTGTGTCTCCCCGGAGCAGCCCCAGCCCGCAGTGCCACACTGCCCGGCAGAGCAGCCTCACTCACCCCTAATTCCGAGCTTAAATCCAAATTTAAAGCGACCTGCAGACCTCGGCAGGTCACTGCCGCTTTCCAAAGCAGACATCAGCAGACATCCCCCCCCATCCCGAGGGGAACGCTGCAATATGTTCACTGCTACACTAAAAAAGTCATCCAGAAACAGCAGCTGATGCTGGAAAGGCCGGGAAGATGCCGAGCTGCCCAGTCCCTCCCTTGGTGGGATCTCCAGCTGGCAAGGATGCCCTGCTAAGATTAATGATCAGCCCACACAGCCAAAAGATCCCCCCAGCCCAGAGCCCCGAGCCCAGGACCTGTCTAACACAGGTCGTGCTAACACAGGTCTCCAGCCAGGCAGAGTGTGATCCTGAGCCTCCCTTCCCAGCACGAGCCTGGGTTTGGCTTCTCACCTTCCCATCAACCAGGGGTTGAGAGAGACTGAAGAGACACTGCAGCCACAACTGCCTGGGCAGGGGCAGAGGAGAGGCAGGACTGAGCTCTGCTCCGGGGGGACCAGGGCCAGCACCCAGGGAAGGGCTGGAGCTGTGTCAGGGCAGGGGCAGGTTGGATCTCAGGGAAAGGTCCTTCCCCCAGAGGGGGGTTGGCACTGACCAGGCTCCCCAGGGCAGTGGGCACAGCCCCAAGGCTGCCAGAGCTCCAGGAGGGTTTGGATGATCCTCTGGGGCACAGGGGGGGACTCTTGGGGATGGGCCTGTGCAGGGCTGAGGGTTGGACTGGATGGTCCTTGTGGGGACCTTCCAGCTCAGCACATTCTGTGGTTCTGTGATCTGCTCCAGGCAGGGCAGCAGGACAGTGCTGTCTGTGCTTGGATCCCTCCAGACCAGGAGCTGCTGGTGCCCCTCTCCCAGCAGGGCTTGACAGAAGTTTGGCAGCATCACAAGAATGGGGGAGGGATGCAGGAGGTCACACAAATCCCTGGATTAGCATTCCTGGTGCAAGAACTGCCTGCCAGCACCTCCAACAACAGGCTGTCACCGAGGGCAAAGCATCCTGCCCACGGCCTGGGGCACAGCCCAGGAGAGCCAGACATCACTTCTGAGGGAGAATTTGCGATCTGGGGCCAACAGCAACAACCAAACTGGATGGGAAAAGCAATCCTCTGTGCTCTTCTCATCCTCCCTGGGACAGCAGGAGCAAGATCCCTTCTCCAATGCTTCTCCCTCTGGAAGAGCAGAGAGGGAAGGTCCTGCCCCTTTGCTTTGCCTGTGCAAGAGCTTTGAGCCAGCTCTGCAGCAGGAACTGTCACCACAACACTCCCCTGGCCCTGCCATCACTTCATCTCCCCTTCCTGAAGGGTTTTTTATCCCCTGCCAGTTGGGTGCTCAGGACAAAGCCCTGGGGTCAACTCAGGGATGTTGGGAAGGGGTGGGGTGTCCTGACAGAGCCTGCCAGGGATCCCCCAATTCCTGCTTAAGTCTGGGGCTCCAGCAGGGCTGCTGGGCACACACAGTGTCACTGCAGTGCTCAGACAGGCAGCTGGAACTGTCCTCTGCTGTGAGCGAACTACTTCCCCACCAACCACCCAAAGTCATTCATTCAACAGGCTGCAGAGCACCAAGTGAGGGTGGAACCTGCAGAAAGCATCCCCTGAATAGGGAATGGGCTGTCCTGCAGCAGGGGGAAGGCTTGATGCAGCTCACAGGGAAATTAAAGTTGCCTCCGCTCTGTCATGTGCATCCTGAGCCTCTGAGTTCAGAGCCCCCAGTCTCTCCTTGTCCCAGTCCAAGGAAAATCAGAGTCTCCAGACAGACACCCTTGAGTCCAGACTGGATGTCTGCATTTTATGGTTCAAACTGGCAGTCAGGACAGGTTCTTACAGGATCTGCCTGGAAAGGTCTCCCTGCCCCACAGAGCCTCCTCCAGGCTTTTCTCAGAGCTGGCCTCCAGCCTGTCCTGTCCTTACATCTCCCCCTGCAGGTGTCACAGGTGTCAGGGCTCTGCCCCAGCTCTGCAGCCTCAGCTCCTCGTCCCAGGGGGTCACTTGTCCCCTACAAAGGGACCGGGGTCTCCCCACCTTCTGACCAGAGAAGCCCATCAAGCCCCAGAGTCACACAAGAGGTTCCTGCTTTGCCATTTAACACCCCAACATCTCTCCCAGACACTCAAACAGCAGCAGACCCCAGTTCCCTGCATTCTGCAGGTCCCAGACCAGGGGAGACCCCACCCACATTCCCAAGGAGGGGAAAACACCTTCCTGACCTGCCAGGGACCCCACATTCAAACACTCCCATTGCAGCAGACCCAACACAGCCCCTGCTGTGCCCCCCTGTGCCTCCTCAGCATCACTTCACTGGTCTGGTTCATGGGGGACGAGGGCAAGAGGAAGATGGATCTCCCCAGAAACATCCTGTTACAGTGGGACTGAATTTGCTGATTACAGACACAGTCAGTGGAGCTCCCACCTTTCCAAACAAATGAAGTTGCCTTTCTGGATGTCAAAGGCAGCAGGGAAGAAGGAGATCCTTGTACAGAAGGGCAGCTGACCCTGGTGCCAGTTGTGTGTTTAGAAGGACTGTAGGTGTGGCAGGTGAGAAAGGGGAAACAGGTTGCACAAAGGGGAAGGTTTTTCAAATAAAAATGTTTTCATGCATTTTTTAAAGATCCAAGATGCTGGAGAAGAATATTTGACTCCAGCAAGTGCTGGAGCTTGATGAATTATTCAAACTGTGTGAACGTTTTAAGCCTGGAGACCTGGAAACCTTCGCTCAGAACAAGTCTCCTGGCACGTTCCCAGGGAGGAAGTGTGGGTGATCCCTGTCATCCAGCTCCAGTGGATTCCAGGCCTCCCAGCTCTGCTCTGTCCCTCAGCAGTGAGCAGCAGACCCCTTCCCTCCCAACCCTTGGGCTACACAGCAAATCCCAGTGGGATGCACTCAGGATACACCCAGGGACAGAGTTTTCCTGACCCACAAGTGTCGAACTTAACCAACGCAAACACACAGAAATGCAGCAAACACGGAATGCAGGGCAGGAAGGAGGGCAAACCAGCAAGTCCACATTAGACTTGCAGGTAAAAGCCAAGTCTCCCCTGCTCCCAGTCAATCCTCACCCCCAGGGCAGCCGATCTCATCAGCAGCAATATTCCAGAGAGCCTCATTCTGCTGCACTTCAAGTTATAAATTCAAACATAAGAATTAAAAAAAAGAAGTGCCAGACAGGGCCAGGTTTTCAGACAGGCAGGCAGGGAGCCAGAAACACAAACACAGCCCAGGCCCTGGTGCTGAGCACGGGCAGACATCTGCCTTGCCCCTCCCTCCTCCCAATCCCTGCCTTGCTCAACTTTCATTTCATTTATTCTCATCTTTCCTTTGTCTTCAGATTTCCAGTGGTTGCCTTTTGAGGGGGGTCTGGATCACCTTGCTTAGAGGATTTTTATTTTAAACCTTTAGTTTCATTTCTCTGAATCCAGTTCCAGTTCTCCCCCAAAGGATGGGAACTGGAGCAGGATCTGTTTTGTCTTCAGTAGCAAAAGACAGGGCTGGTGGGGAGGGAAGGCTGCAGAGGAAAACCAGGGGAGTGGATCCCACCACAGACACAAATAAATGCCCCACTGTGCTGGCCAGTAACTCCACCATCTTCTCTTTCATCTGAAGAAAGTGGAATTTCACTGATAACGACAACATCCAGTAGAAAATGCTACAGAGAAGTCACCAACTTCTGCCCCAGAGTGAGAGGCTGGTTTAAACTTCCTCATCTCTCCCCCCTGTGAAAGACTCCCTTGAAAAAGAAACCAGTGTTGAAGGGCCACCACTTTGGAAAGTGGAAAATATTTTCCTCAATCAACAAAACAAGTGCAAAAGCAAAACGAAAACACTGTAACAACCCCCCCTCCCAATCCATAAACTTCTCCCTTCCACGCCAGGGATGATTTTAAGCTGCAGGATGAGGGCAGTGCTCAGCATCCCCTCTCACAGTGGGTCCTTCTGGTTGGCAGGGAGGGGAGATCTCCCTCCTGTCAGATCCCAGCTCTGGGCACCAGCTCAGCCCCACCACTCCTTGGAGCACCAGGCAGGAAAAACCACCCAGGCGTTTGTTCAGAGGCATTTTCTGGGGGCCTGACAGGAGACACTGCCCTGCAGAGCCACTGAGCACGTGGAATTCCTGCCCGGGGCTGCAGGAGCTGGGGCTGGAACCTGCTCATGTCAGAGCCTGGAATCTGCAGGGAATCCTGGAATGGTTTGGGTGGGAAGGGACTTTTCAAGCTCGTCTAGTCCAACTTAACTGAGTGTTTTTCACGTTAGGTTTTGAGTGACCATCAGCAAAACTGGGAAAAGCCCCTTTCCAAGAGCCAGAGGGGTTATTTACTGTTGGTGGAGCAGATACAACACCAACTGATGGCATAAAAGCCCACGAGGCTCCAAGTTAACCAGTCTTTTTTTCAGAGCAGGCTTTGAATAAGTAATAGAGGGACAGACATAACACCACAGAAGAAAAAATATGAAATAGGGGCTGAGCAAGAGAACACAATCCATCCTCCTCCCCAAGAGAGGGGGTTGGGAGCTCTGGCAGAGGATAATGGAGCTGCACAGATAAAGACCATCATAATGCACAGACACAAAGGTGCAAATTGAGATTCACCAGCCATCTCCTGGCTGGCAATTCCCTGCTTTTAACTACATGCCTTTGTAACCTTTCCTGTGGGTTTGTATTATAGCTGCAACCTCTGCTCCCTGCCTCTCCACACACATTATCAGCATTTCCCCACGAGCGTGGCTCTGCTCCCACCTCAGCTCCAGCAGCCTGGGCGTCCTTGTTCCCACTTCCTTTCATCTCGGCTCCTGGAGGCTGAATAATGGAGCAGTGTGAGGGAAAGGAGGGAGCAGACGGGCCTGTTTGGACTTCCAGACCAGACAGAGAGGAGCTTAAAACCCAAACTGGCCAAATTAGAAGGAAGTTCTGCTGATTTGTGTCTCCCCACAAAAACACCAGTGGGAAGGAGCCTCTGGCAATGACCAGTTTAAAGCCCTCATTATGAAAGGGAAGGAAGAAAATAAGGAATTAGGTTTACATTCTTTTTTTTTTTTTCCCCTACAGACATTGTGGTTTTCTGGGTGTGACACAGATAAATCAGATCCAGAGCACCCTCTGGCACTCATGTCCTGCCCCATGCCCTGTGCTGGGGCATCCCCGAGCTGGGCAGTCCCTTGGAGATGATCCACAACCACCTCTGGGAGCCTCAGGAGGGTATCCCAACTTCCCCCCTGCAGGGGATGCAATGAGATGAGCTTTAAGGTCCCTTCCAACCAGGTTCTGTGCAGATGGATTTCAACACACTCCAGGTTGTATTCCCCAGGCTTTGGGCAGCAGGTTCCATCTCCATTTTACTGCAGAAAAAACAGAGGGCTGAGCTCAGTGAGTGTAGGGGGGCAAACAGAAGGTGGGACATGACAGTGGGACCCCACAGCTCCCACCCAGGACATCCCAGTGTCCCCATCAGCAGCCCTGCCCTGCTTTCATATTCCTGGCTTCAAACCAACCTCAGAGTTTATCCTTGCTGATGAACAGGTCAAACCTGCAGACCCCTCACAAGTTCCTCAGCACTCAAACCCAACAGAGCACCCAGGTGAGCCCAAACCTGAGGCAGTAACTTCAGGGAGAATTAAGCAGTTGATCAGTTTGGAGCTGGAAATACAGCTCGGATTTATTCCCTGTTTGTTTAGCAGCCCCAGGAGGAGAATGGAGCTGCCATGACCTGTGATGTGAGAGACACCTGCCCAGCTTCTCCCGTTTCTGAGCTTTGCTTTTGTGCACTCCCAGGACACACTGAAGCACCCTGAGCTCCGGCTCATGCTGCAATTGTATCAGCACTTGAGGAGGAGAAATGTCAAAGCAATTAAGTCTGAAGAGGTTCTTTTTCTCTCTATCCATTCAAATTCTGGGGAGTATTTCCCAATTTAAGCTTTTCTGAAAAATAATAATAATAAAAAAGTCAATATAAAGACTTGATTTTTTCCTCAAGAACAGGGGAAGAGGAAAAGGAAAAGCTGAAAGCAAGGGATTGGAGATGGTTCAGCACAGCCTCAGGCAGAACTGCCAAGTTTTTCACTACAAATCAAGTGTTGTCCTTCTGGTAATAAACAGCCTTGTTTCTTCTGGCATTTTCCAATGGAATGACAGAAAAAAATATTTTAAAAAAATTCAAAGCACTGAATTTGAGTTCTGAGCCACTTCAGGTGATCTCTTTACCTGTGTGCTGACCCCCTGGAAGGCCGAGATAACAAACCCTCCTCATGACAAGGCCTGTGCAGGAGCCTTTTTGTGCAGCACCAGCTCCAGGGACAGCTGGGAATTGCCTCCTGTGTGCACAAAACATTTGCCACTTAAACAGTCACCCAAGTGCTCTCCCTGACCCACAATGAGCAGATGAGGCAAAATGAACTCGCAGGAGGTGCCTGGAAACCACCCCCGGGGCACAGCTCAGGTGTGGCCTCAAAGAGGGGGAGAAACCGAATTGTTGAGCAGGACAGCTCTGAACAGGAGCCACTGGGCCCAGGGCCACCAGCCAGGCACCACCCTGCTGGAAAACCTCCCAGGAGACAAAGCTACTGGTGTCTTGCTGGTTCCACTGCACTTTCTGCTCTGTTCTGCTCAGGACAAAGTCAGTGCTGAATGTTTTCTGCAAAGGAAAGCCCACTGTGGGTATTTCCAAGACAACTCCGTGTCCTTGTGAAAAGAAATGGGAGGCAGACTGTGCAAGGAAACAACTGAGAGATATCATTTCTCTGTAGGTTTTGAAGTTTCCTTTGGCCCAACTGCTCTGGTCACTCAAATCCTATCCAGTCCTTCTGCTGCCACCTCTCTGGGGCTCTTGTCCTAATGAGCCCAACTGTCCCATTGCAAGTTGTGAACAGCCTTCTGATACGGGGTTATGGGGAAATAAACGTCCTCCCTGCGTTACAGTTACCAATCCGCTACTGAAACCTCAAGGAAAAAGCGCAAGAAAAGGACATTTCTCCCAAGGCCTCCCTAAGCAGCAATAAATCTCCCGTCTGATTCTCCACTGTCTCTGAGGCCACAGGGTGGGCGAGCTGTGCCTTGCTTCTGGGACAAGGCAGATGAAGGGAAGTCCATTCCCACCCCTCTTTCCCACCAGGAGACAGCTGAGAGCACAAGAGTTACCCAGCTTGGACTGTCTGATGCCAACAGGATCATCAGCTCTGTCATGCAGGCAGCAGTTATGCAAAAATAAAACAGCCTCATTTCTTAGAACAGGAAAGGAAGGGAGAGCAGGAGAGCTGCTGGCTGGGTGCACCAGCACACCCCAGTCCTGCCCAGCACCTCGTGGGGGGGACACAGCTCCTCACATCCCTTCTTTGCAGTGCTGGGGGCTGACAAAACCTGACAGGGCTGTGAATCCAGAACCTCTCCCTCCCTGGCTCCTCTCCCAGCAGCCACAGCTCCCAGAGCCGGGGTTGCCTCAGTAACCAGGGCTGGCTCCAGCTCTGGCTCCAGCTCTGGACAGTGGGAATGCAACAGGCACCTTCTGGAGGGTGTAAGCAAGGACTGCCTGAGCTCAGGAATTGAGAGAGCCCGGGCGGATTCCATCACAGACCCCTTTGCAGCTCCTTGCTGCTGTATCCCACGGAGTCACTGAGGTCGGAGAAGGCCTTTAAGATCATCAGGTCCAACCGTTAAACCAGCACTGCCAAGTCCACCACCAAACCATGTCCCTACAGGCCACATCTGCACATCCTCTGACATCTGCCACATCTTCTTTATCCCTTTTCACAAAAACAAGTGGGTTTTCTTGCAATTCACATACACAATGACACTCAAAGATTAAGATTCCTCCTCTGGCCCAACAGGACAGGACCCTGGCCCAGTCAGGCTGGTATGTGAGTATAAAAGTTCTGGCAGTGAAATGTGCACCATGGAGAGCACCAACTGCCCTGTGAGGAAGTGAACAGCACCGAGACACACCAAATGCAGACCAGATTCTTTTTGCACCAGCTAAAGCTCTCAGCAAAGAGCTCCATCACAGCAAGAGCTTACCCCAAACCCACCTACCCACAGCAGCCCCTCCCCAGTCACACAGGGCTCAGCTGTCAGAGCTACCTCAAAAAATGCTGTTTACACACAGGACTCCCCATAACACAGCAGGAAGGTGTGGGCAGGTACTTGGTCAGCCTTGTGCTGCGGCTTCTGCAGGTACAGCACCAGTAACAACAGGCTTCTCTCCCACCTAACTGCACTTTTAAACCAAGACTCATCAGCCTAAATGCCTGCAGAGCCGCTTTTGCTCCCCAGTTACTCCCAGCAGGGAGTTCCACAGACTTCAGGATTAAAATCATACCTAATGTATTACTTTGATCAGTTCAAAATTAGCTTTTCCATTGGAAATGTTGTGCCATTCCTGCTTTGGTTTTGTACTCCACTGCTCTCTGTGGCTCAGGGACGTGACATTTCCAGCACACACTGGGCTCCACTGAAATGGAGATGATTTCCAGGCTGTGGCCTTTCAGACGGTGGGAGTCATGAGCAGCTTTCCTACATCTCAATATATATATGTGCCCTCTAGTCTTGCCTCAGACAACCCCAGAGCTGCTGCCAGTCCAAGGAGGAAAGGGCAGGAGCTGTGGCAGGCACATGCTGCTACACCTTCATTATCACAGTCACAGCACTGCCAGGTTGGAGGAGTATTTTTAGAGTGGGAAAGAAAAAACCTGGGAATTTGTCAGAGAATTATTAACACAAAAGTGACACTCATATTAGCAGGGTTCCGTTTTCCCTGTACTTACAGAAATTGGGTTTATTTTCTTCCTTCCTCCAGCTTTTCTAGACAAGGAACTTGTTGCCTATCCAGCCACTGAGAGGTTTTGCCAAAGATGCCAAGACAGGAGGAGGGATGGGGGATCCAGGCCTCAGGGGGGTAGAGGGATGTCTTAAAAAAGACCAGTTTCGCTCCTGTCGTGGATAACAAGCTGTCACACACCACAGAGTCACACAGGGAAATGAGCCTTGGCACAGGCAGGGTGTAACACACACACACTGATGGTCAGTGGTTCACACACCAAGTTCTCATGTTCTCGGCAACATCCTGTTTCTTGGAGCCTTGCTGACATGTGGATGATCCAGCCAGTTAACCTGAATAAGATTTCCGTGGATAAACCCGATTCAACCCCTGTGTGGACACAATGAGAAGCAGGCTTCATGCAGTTTGGCTCTGAAGTAAATAAATTAAGGCCACTTTTGTTCTGAGCAAGAGCAGCCGTGCTGCAGCCTGCTGTAGTTTAACACCTTCAATTCATGCTGTTTGTTAATGTGGATTAATTTTCACCCAACTATCCCTGTTTAGACAAGACTCAAGAAAGACAGAACAGCCTCCTGAGCTGAGGCCAGTCAGTGCTTTGGAGGGAGCCAAACCACATCCACCATCAGATAGAACTGGGATGGGAAAAGTTGGGGAACAATTTCAGCTCCTTCTGCGATGAAGGATCTGTCTCAATCCTTGGAGGTGAACTGAGGTCACAGCAGAGCCAAGCTGGTAAAACAAACCCAGAATCACAGACTGGAACCTCTGGAGATCATCTAGTCCAAACCTCAGGTTCACCCAGTTTCCTGGGATCACATCCAGGTGGGGTTTGGGTGTCTCCAAAGAATAAGCCTCCACAACCTCTCTGGGCAGCCTGTTCCAGGGCTGTCACCCTCCATTTCTCTCCTCCTGAGAGACATTCCAGGCCCCTCATCATCCTCCTAGCTCTGGGTTCCTGCTGCACTTGCCACTAACCACTCTGGATTAGCAGCTCAGCTCAGTGACCAGGCAACACTGGGGCTTTCAGCCCCTTTTCCTACGAGAGCCGTTTCTGCACACGGGTTATTTAACAGGACAGGGCACAAGGGGGAGGGAAGGAAGGATTTAGTTTCTCCAGAGAAAGTTGCTGCTGTCGATGAGCAAAATAAAACACTCTGCAGAGAAAGTGCTTGACAGGAGCCTGAGCCACAGGAATTGTTATCGGCGTCGCAGGAGCAAAGCGGGAATGGAGTTCAGGGCTGACATCCGAGGAATGAAAGAGCTGAACAGACAGTGCAGAGCAATGAATGGAAGAGCAGAGGAGCCCAGGAGAAGGCAGAGCTCCTCCACAGCCAGGCAGGAACAGCAGCTCAGCTCACTGTCAGCCTCGGGCTGATTAGAGCAGCTCCGAGGGGGCGCGTGATGCTTCCATCCCTTTCCCCTCTTGTGCTCCCACATCCCTGTTGTTTCACACGGAAGGCATTCCTACAGGCCTGTTTTCAATGCAGCAGCAACAGCAAATATTGAAGATGTTACCCAGCAATCCACTGAGCTGGAAAGAGATGTTATGGAGGGAGTTTCTCAAGATAAGATAAGAAGCAGCTCAGCTGCAGAGACACAGACCGGTCAGAATATGTGATTTGTTTTGCCCTTTTGAGTTGATTTATATTTGCCGAAAGAACAAACACATATAAATATCTGAGATAGATGTTGTCATGTCCTCTGGAAGGAAAAACACACCTAGAAACACAGTGGTTAACAAGTTCTAAGCTTCAGCATATTAATGGCAAAAGAAAGCCATGCCAAGCCTGACTAGAAAGCCAGACCCAGAAGTTCATGGGAGGGCATCATTTTGGAGGACAGAAGCCCCAAAGATAATTAAGTTGCGATGAGTTTTGGGGAAACAGCAGCCAGGCAGAGGGAAAGAAACCCCAGCAGCATCCCTTGGCATGAAAGGCTATCACAGGAGGCAGATGTTCTTCAGCTCCTACTTGAAGCAGAAGCACCACAAGACGTGGGGCCTCACTGCTCCTCGGTGAACAGCTGCTTGCAAGTTCCTGCCATCCATCACATCCAAATCTTTACACAGATGCAGTTGGGTTATAAACAGCAATTAATTTTGAACCTACACCAGAAAGTTCCAGTTACTGAACTAGTTCAGCTTTTGAACTGAGTTGCAGTTAAAGGATCCGTTGTTTCCCAGCATAAACAAGGCCATGGGTTAAGTGCAGCTGTTCCATCAAATACAAGCAGGGAAAAACAACCAAGGGCCTATTTAAGTATCTGAGCTAAGAGAATAATTACTTCTACCTCTTTCTGTTCACAAATGGGTTGGAGCAACTCAGAGTTTTCTTGAACCTGTTTCTGATGGGAAGTTCGCAAGATTATTCCTGCAAATAATTAGTTATTGATCCCTAAGTTTGCTTAGGGAAAAGCTCTCATAAGCAAGTCAATCTATTATTAAAGCCACATTTCCTTGGGGGTTTGTGGCACTGGAACCACATTTTTGGTCTCCTACTGACAAAGCACAACTTCAGGTTTCTTCATGGGTGAGGGAGGAGTTTGAAATTCCATTTTTCAGAATCAAACCTTTTTTTTTTGTTTCTTCCAATAAATGCTTTTCCCCAGTATTTGCTTAAAAGGTTTTGAGTATTTCTTGGCAAAAAACCCCCAACAAACAGTTATTTTATTAATATTCTAGGAACATTTTCCCAGCATTTAGATGTTCTAACAAATAACAACAGCATTAAGTGAGGCTTTGAATTCCTCTTAGAACACAGGGACAAATCCAGATGCACCAATGTGGGGACAGAGCTTTAATCTCTGCTCAGCTTCCTGCTGCTTATCATGACAGACAAAGCTCTGATCACCAATAACACCCACCCAACACACCTTTCATCACAAACCCACACAATTTCACAGTCAGGCCATACAATCTTTTCCCAGTGTCAGGACCTGGCAAGTAGCTGGGATTCCTCAACCCAGTGTAGCAAAGAAACCCATCTGATCCTCTCAAGGTCACTGGGGAAATGCTGAGCCTTCACCACAACCCCTTTCTTTGGGTCCTTTTCCCCAGAGAGAGGGGAATTAGCACTTTTCTCCTGCCCTCATTTTCAAGAGGCATTCATTGCCCTTTGATTTGAATTCTGGGTGGATCGAGCCCCTCCCAGAAAAGCAGAGCAGATTTTCAGTCTGAATTAGAGGCAAAAACTAAGCAAATTAGCTCTCAAACTTCAACTGTTTCATGCTTCCCTGGGCTTTGTCTGGAAAGGTTGCCTGTGCCTGATGTTAGATTTTACATGGAAAAAATGAAGTGTCTGGGGGTGAAGCAGCTTGATGGACTGCTCAGCACATCTGTGTGCTCATGTGGGAGAGCCACAGAGCTCTCACATGGCCAGGCACACACAGGTCGTGGCTGCAAGGCAGGAACCAAGGGGAGCAGCTGGGACTGACATGATCCCTAATTCCTGAGGAGGATGGAAAGAGCACATCACAGAAACACGAAATTTCCTGTCTTATCCAAACCCTCCTGGAGCTCTGGCAGCCTTGGGGCTGTGCCCACTGCCCTGGGGAGCCTGGTCAGTGCCAACCACCCTCTGGGGGAAGAACCTTTTCCTGAGATCCACTTAAACCTCCCCTGAAACAGCTTCTTGACACTGAGAGGTGCATCCTGCCCTGCACCAGCACAGGAGCACACACAAAGCCTGCCAGGAGGTTACAGAAGGGACAATCCCAAGTAACCCCTTGGGTTTCTGAGCATCCACTCTGGGCTGGCACTGGGAAATGGAGGAGAAGCACAGCTACAGCGAGCACTGGTTGTTCTGAAGGAGTAAAACTAAGCAGCACCTTGCTCAGCGTTGCCTCAGCCCGAGTTCACCTGGGCTGAGCCTGCAGAGCCAGACCCCAGCCCATGGCAGAGCTGCAGGACAGGACAGAGCCCTGCTCTCTGTCACATGTGAACAGCAACAACCTCTGGGATGAGAGAGCTCAGATCAGCCCCCAGCCAGCCCCACACTCCATGGGGTAGTCATAGAATCCCAGAATGGTTTGGTTGGCAGGGACCTTAAAGCTCCTCCAGTGCCACCCCGGGCAGGGGCACCTTCCACTGGCCCAGGTTGCTCCAAGCCCCGTCCAACCTGGCCTTGCAAATGGTATCTCATAATAATGATATCTCAGAGCTTTCCTTCCCACACACAGAGTGCAGAATTTCCTTTGGGAGCATCTCCTACACCAGCAGGAGACCCCTGGTGCAGCTGCACTGCAGTCCCTCCTCACCTTTAGGTGAGCACTGGTTTTCAGTGTCTGCCTGGCCCAGCCCTCTCCTCACTGTCTGGACTCTCCTGACTTTAAGTGCTACTTGAGCTCCTTCCCATCCCATCCCATTTCCCTGCGGTTCCCCCATCCATTCTCCAGTAATTCTTCAAATTGTATGCAACAAAACACTCTAGGAGTATTTACTTCATCCTGCTGCAATCACAAGAGATGCTGGTGTGAAATGGACTTTTTCAAATTATCAGCTCCAGACCCAGCAGTGTTTGTTAATGCAAATACCCTGAACTGTCCCCCTAAGCCTCCCATTTCCCTCCCTCCCACAACCCATTCCCAGCATCAAGAGGAGCTTTGGAGCTTATTCCTTTCAACAGGCCATGCAAATCTGTATTACCACACCATGATGGGCTTAACAAAACCCAACATTTCCAGGGCAAAGGAAGGAAATTTCTGCTTGGTTTTGGTTGGGTTTTTTTTTTTTTTTTCATTATTATTTTTAAAAGGCATGTTGTGAAAAGTAAAAGCTGGCTTTGGAAAGGCAAAATACAAATCTGCCTGTAAGGAAACATTTTTCCTTTGCAAGCTCAATAGGAGAAGTACATTTGAAGGTACAAGAGCCCCCAGTGACAGCAAGGGACGGGATTAAGAGCTGTTGGTTTTCACTCTTCCTACTGTCAGACTGACACTGTGGGGTTTGATCCCTCAAAAGTGGCCTCCCCTCCCAGTGCTGAACACGAGAGAATCTGCACCATCATGTTCCCAGTGGGACTCCCACCCAGGTCAGTGCTGGGGTACCCCAGATGCCCGGCTGTGTTTGGTACCCGCAGTCCCGGGGGGGACTCACACCATGTTCATACATCACTCAACCCCACAGGCTATCCTGCTGGGAGGTTCGGGAATATGTAGGAAAACCTGGCCTTAGGCACAGACTTGGGGTTGGAAGGGACCTTAAAAAGCATCTTGTTAAAGCCAGAAATCTGTATTTCACTAATCTAAACTGCATTTCACCAGTAATTTCTCCTCACATTCGGATGAGCCCCGAAACTAAACTTCAGAGAATGGGAAATAGAGAACAGAAACGTGAACTTCTCTATAATTAGCTCCATATTGCAAGGTGCCTTTACACAGGTTAAGTGCCACCAGTTCCATAATAGAGGTGGGAAAACTGGGGCACAGCTGTCCCCAGGAGCAGAGGACAGTAGCACTCAGGGCTCGAGGTTCCCAGGGCAATGGCCAAACTTCCAAGCTACATCTGCCCTTACAAGAGGAATGATTTATTTCAGGATCAACTGACCAAGAAAAAGCAACCCCACAGACTCTGCACAGGGGATTATGAGTTACCCACTAATTCTCCCAACAGCTGTCAAAAAGTCCAGCAAACTTTCCAAAGTCACTAAGGCATTAAGGACTGTCACAACCACCTGTTAAAAGCTCTGGTGCTGAGCAAGAAAATCACCTTGTCTGTCACCAGCATCTATGAGAGCACATCAGAAGCCCAGATTTAGAGGCCCTGTGTGGTCAGTGAGTGAGAACTTGCTACCAGCCCTGTCACACAGTTTTGCACTTTCCATACTCAAAGACTATCAGGAGGAAATCAAGTGTTTGGATTTTAAACACTAACAATAAGAAACTCTTAAAAAGTAGAAAATCAGTATGCAAAGCATCACTGTGCTGCAGATGTAACATCACAGACCAAACTGAGAGAGTGAAGAATCTCAGCCTTTAGTTAAGCACATCCTGGCTGCTGTTTAGTGAGGTGACTCTTTATAATCTTTAATGCACTTCTAAGACATGTCCTGCTGAAGCCCCTGGAAATTAAACGGGCTCATTGCCTTGCAGGGAAGGAGGCAGCTGGAACAGCCACAGGATTCACTGTTCTCTGCCCCAGGTAGGTTTGTCACCAGTGAATTCTCCCACCCCCTTTTCTTCTTCCCTTATTAATGCCCTTCATCACCATAAGGATTCCTACCCAGTGCCAAAACTCAATTTACTCTCGTTACTTTAACGACCTCATTTGTCATCCTCACATGTGTCCCTGCCCCTGGGGCCCAGCCCCAGCCCTCTGCCACCAGGTCTCATTTACAGTTTGCTCTTTCATTATTATTTTTAAAGATTAAATTGCCTCCATTTCAAGGCAAACAGTCTGGGAGCTCCCTCAGCCCAGAGACACAGCCATACATTTGATCAATCCATTTTAGGGTTATGGACATCTCGATCCCCACCGACCGTCCCATCCACACCCCACTGCATCACCCATTTACTTCCATCACCTTCGGCTTTGTTATTCCTTTTAAGCCTTGCAAAATATAATCATTAGGACATTTGAATATTGCCATCACATGGAGTTGTGGGAGGAATTCTAACTCTTTTTTGGGGGGAGGAAGGGTAAGAGTGTGATCCTTTCCTTCCCTGATGCATCAGTTCATTCGTCTGTCTAAATCACATTTTTTCTCTCACAGTTTGACTACTCCAGAGAGGTACATTCCTTCCTATTAGATTATATTTCTCTCTCACAGCATCTCTCCAATCCTGACATGCTCGGTAAAATTCAATGGTAATTAAGTCATGTAAATAGGTTAGGGAAGAGCATAATACTTCATGTTTCATTATAGCACATGTTTAGTGCAAACAGCATCACAGGAGCTGCTGGACTGGAGCTGGAGGGAGCCTCCAAAAACACCACCAAAGCATCACACAGCCGCCTGCCCCTCAGAGCAAGGCAGGGACTGGTATTTGAGCAATGACTTACATCTGGTAGTGTTGCAATAAAACATTCCCCCGCTCATTTTCAGCACCTTTAAAAGGAGATGTTGCAGCGTCTGTTTTCCTTTCTTGGAGTAATCACTTCATCCATCCATCAGCTCAGCCTCCAGCTCACTGAGACAAGATGTGCCTTCCCAGTACAACCTGCAGTGGCCACGGCTCTGCTTTTCCAGTTTGCTGGAAAAATGTCCGGTTTGGACATTTGCTGGACATCACTTGCAAATCCCAATATAAAGCTTACCCAGAGCAAACAGCTGAATTGCTGGGTGCTCTGAATCACAACGTTACCACTTCCTTCTCTATTTAAAACCCCTTTTACCAGGCTACCAGAAAAGTGCCTTTTAACCAAACTGACAGCAAGGAAAACTTCCTTCACAACAAACTCCAAGAACTCAGAGTTATTTCAAAGTTAACAAGCACTTGTCTCATTTTCTTCAGCTCTTGCAACTCCATGACTTCTTCTTTCTTGTTTTCCTTCCCTCCAAAACATTTGTCTTCAGTCCCAATGAACATCACCAAACCCCTTTGCAGTGATTTGCAATATGCTGATGTGTTTCTTCAGAAGCCTTTTCAGTGAATAAATTGGCCCCAAACTAATAGTCCTTGTTATTTATACAGACACCTCCTTGCTCTTCTAAATACACTTCAGCAGGAGCATAAGGAATAACATCTTTCCCAGATATAAGTGAGTCTGGTATAAATGTAAGCATTTTCTACAGAAAAACATGCTTCAGACTTCTCATCAATATTTATATAAAAAACGTAAACCAACCTTTTAAAGTTGCTTCCAGATAATATATGATGATAACTCAACAATAACACAATTTTGCAGGTTATGTATTATGTTTAAAAGCACATAAATACTACTTACTGTCAGAAGATCAAGTTTCTGGTACGTAGGGAGAAGATGGAAGTTATTACAGCCCAGTCTTCCCTGGATTCCCTCAAGTCCTGCCCTGGATCATCACATGCAGAGCAGCAGCAAGGCTGGGGGAAAACAAACCAGAACTGACAACATTAGACCAGCAAAAGCCTTGCTAGTGGGGTCTAAAATAATCTGCTAATACAGAAGCAATGAAACAGCATCAAAGCCTTGGAAACATCAGGTAGGGCCAAAAAGATGCAACGATTTTAGAGGCTGTGTGTTACAACAGTGAAAAATAGCTTTTAGTTTCAATAATCTTATTTTTCTTATTTTCTTTTGTACTCTTTTCACCCTTTTCTGTGGAGGACTTGTGTCATTAGCATACTCTGCTCACTGCAGCACAGAGTGGCTGATGCCTGAGGCTGCAAAGGACTATTTACAGTTCTGTGGTGGGGGGAATTTAAATAAAAATAGTACATTGGAAACCCCACAGACTTTGCATGTGAAGCTGGGAAGAATTCCTAATGTTCCTTGTGTAGAAGTAGGGAAACTGAGGCACTGAAATCATTCCAGAGGAGCTTGGAGAGCTTGGAATGGATGCAGAACCGTGACCCCAGAATCACTGAGGTTGGAAAAGCCCTCCCAGCCCGTGGAGCCCAACGTGTGACCAATCCCCACCTTGTCCCCCAGCCCAGAGCACCGAGTTCCGTGGACACCCCCAGGGATGGGGACTCCAAACCTCCCTGGGCAGCCCCTGCCAAGGCCTGACTGCCCCTTCCATGCAGGAATTCCTCCCGAGATCCGGAGGGGGATGCAGCAGGAAAGCCCATCCCACACACCCTTGCCACGCTCCAGCAGCCGAGGTGAAAGCTCTGCCCGAGCAGGTGGGTCCTGCCAAGGGTGTCGTGTTTAACAGCCCAGCCCTTCCTGCTGCTCCCTGTCCGAGGAGTTTCTGATCCATTTAACCAGGGAGAGGCTCCTTCCCCCACACACGAACCTCTCACGCTTGGTGTGTTCCAACACCTCCTCCAAGGGGATAGAGGAATATTTGTAGTCACAGCAGGTAAATGAGCTGTGGACAGGGAACACAACTAATTTAATGGCATGAATTATTTACACATACATTCAGGAAAGCCATCTTGCTACACAGCAGTCCCAACAGCAGGGATTATTAATTTATAACTCAACTACAGCTACATTAAACAGAACGAGGCTTCCATAAAAACTGAACTGTGGAGACACAGCAAATACTGCCCAGCCCATCCAGGGCTCTCCAGCAAAGCCTCAGTCCTTGGCCCAAAATCCATCACGTTTCTGGGGCAAAATGGAACAACATCCTCGGGATTCCAATTGCATCCAGACATGTCTGCTGGTCTGCAGTGCCCAGCCAAAGAACTGCATCCTTGAGTAGGATTTGCCTTTAGGCTTTTGCCAGGTTCCAAAATAGCATCAAATTCCTCCCTTTAGGAACAGCAGTGCCAACCCCTGGAAGAGATCACAGGGAACAACCCCACTCCTGCAACTTCCCTGCTGGGCCCCACTCAGCCTAGATCTGATGGGAGCAAGGGGGAAAAGGGACATCCCAGAGGGAGAACAGGAGAAGCCTTTGGGGGTGGAATACTAGGAACAGTAGGAGGAAAGGGAGGAGACTGGAAACACCTGAGCAGAGAGTCAAGGAGAAGGAAATAGGGCCCGAGTGGGACCATAGCAGAGTCAGAGTGGGGACTGGAGAATTCAGGCAACACAAGCAAGGGAAACCAGGGAAAGAGTGGTCCAATTCCCTCCAGGATGAGAAATGCAGATGATTAATCTGTAAGGGGAAACCTGGCCAGCAATAAGAGGTCTGGAAATAGATAAAGAAGATGCCTCTTCTTTAGGCATCTTCTTTATCTACACGAGGAGCTCCACAGCACCCCTGAGCAGCTTCAACAGAGCCTTGGGTGTTTACGTGACAGACACCCAACATCGTGTCCTGCAATCCCATGACCTGCTTTTAGAGAGACGTGGCCTTTTCCCTTGGTTTTGCCAGGTGCTCCACATTCTTAAATCCTGCTCGTGTGTTTTGTACCATCTGCAAAGCAACAGAAGCCACCACTCCATGTGTGTTCCCAGCTTCCTGATAAACACAAGAACAGCTGGACTGCTGCATCCTCGCCTGCTTTTGCACCCAATAAATGCCTGAGGCAGCAAATTAATCTCCATACAGTAGGAACTCAGTTCCTCTGAATGACTGGAAACCCTCCATAGTGCACTGGGAGCAGCACTGAGTGATCTCCCCCAGCACAACCTCATGGCAGAGCAACTCTGCTGTGGACTCTGTGCTCAAGATCCCAGGGCAGGGTGGATTGCCTGTTCCTGCTGATTCTGAGTGTTCCTGTTTTCAGGAGACAGGTTTGGTGCTTCCTGAATACAGAAATGATCTCGTGTTGGGGCCAAAGGAAAAAGCTCCCAAAGGCACTTCAGCCCCGGTGAATTGTGAGGAGAAAGTACATGATCAACCCATTAAAGCAGCTCTTCCTCAGCTACATTTCTGGCCCTTGCAGGAAGCCTGTGCTTGACCTACTTAGGGATCACTCTGTGGTGCTGCAGAAACCACCACCCAGTGATGTATCTTGGGTCCATCCTAAATCCCACACCTCCCCTCACCTGGGCTGGAGGAGCACCCCAGTATGGCAGCCTGGCAGCCTCCCTGTCCCTCCTCCCTTTAAATGGTGTGAGGAACCTCTTTCCTCCTTGTCCTGGGTTAGGACTGTCATGTTTTACCTGCCTGCAAGTTCCTGACAGGGAGCATTCAGTGTCTCTGTTGTGGTTCCCGTGGTGGCAACCCCTGGTGCTCTCAGAGCCCTGCTGAGGGACAGGGAGGGCTGTGCCTGTGGACCAGGATGGTGAGGTGGCAGTCACAGGCCCTCCACGGATAAATAAGATTTGAAATAAAAAACCCCAAACAAGCCCCAAAACAACAACAAAGAAACTACCTATTAGCTGCAAATACTGGAAAGGCAGAAAGGTTAATGATCCCAGCAGGGTGGAAATTCTCCTGTGTCAGGAGTTTCAGGCAGCATGAAAGGCAGCTTTGTGCTGAATTTGGGAGGGAAGAGAAGAGACAACTGCTTCTGAGTGTCCATCCAGTGGGACAAGGAGGCAAAGCCCTGGGAAGGTGCTGCCCTTTTGGTGCCAAGGAGGAGGAGAAACCCCCCAAGCCACTTTAATACCAAACAGGAGAAGGACCTGCTCTGCCTCCAGCACCTTTCTCCAAAGGTGCTGCAGTTTGCAGCCCAGTTTCCCTGCTTGCACAAGCAGGGGGTTTGCAAGCCCTGGAGATGATCCAGGAGCTCTGTGCCACAGTTTCCCCCTCACAGACAGGTCATGGAAGGCCAGTGGGCCCCACAAGAATCTGGGAGCAGGTGTGAGCAATACCTCCCTAACTCCTTGGTCCACAAAAATGTGTGTTGAGAATTCACATTTGCTCTCTTTTCCTCCTCTGTGTTCCTTTCACAGGATGCCAGGGGAGCAAACAAGCAGATTTTATTTTCAAGTTCTCGCTTCAGACTGTAATGAAAACTTGGGAATTATTTTTTCATGAAAATGTCCACTTAGGAAAAAGACAATTCTCTTCTCTTCTGGGGAGAAAGGGTTTCATTAAAAAACAATAAAAAGGTAAACCAGTACTTTTTAATGAGAAGCTGGAGTCTCTTTTTAAGTTATTCAGAAGCAACCCCGGCCACACAAGGTTTGTTATCCTCCCCAGTGTCCACACTTAGGGCAGAAAAAATTCCTGACAGTACTTTTGAGTTACCAGTTAGGAAAAGAAAAAAAAATCCATCCGGCACATGATCTATATTTGTGATTTACAGTCAGACTTTCGGGGCTTAGCCCAGGTCAAAGCTCAGCTCTGCCTTTGTGCCTTATTCAGAAAAGGTCCTGCCTGTTGTAATTCCAGCAGAGCTGTGCCAGAGAGGAATTTGGATGGGGAATGCATTCAGCATGTTTCTGTTCTCTCAGAAGCCACTATCAGGCAGAGTTTTTGTCTAGACAGATGCTGGAGATGGTAATTAAAGCATTCTCCATCCCATAACTAACAGAATTCCCATGACAGGCTCGTGCTGTCACAGCAGGGTCACGTTGCCTCTGGAGCGCAGGATTTGCAGCAGCTGGATCCATCACTGTACCCGTTGGCCCTGGAAACCAAGAGCAGCAGGAGCATTTCTGGGAGAGATGAAATATGGGAAGGGTCAGGTTAAATAGCAGGAAGTGGGTAATGAATCAGCTGTGGAGCTGCAGTGGGTGACACATCCCAGGGACAGGCGCTGGCCGTCCCTGCCTGTGTCCAGTAGGGAAATAGGTTGGAGCGGATCCCTAAACCAGCACTGCCACATGTGTCCTTGCAGGCATGGCCACAGAGGTGCCTGTGATGGCAGCACAAGGGAGGCAGTGATGAATGTTAATTAGCAGGACATCTCTCTGTGATCCACGGGTCTGGGTCGTTCCTTCTTTAACTTCAGTTCGAGTCATCCCTTGCCTGGTTGGCATGAAGCCACCTCACCAGAGGGTTCTGTCCCAGCCATTGTATTTATAACCACCATATCGTGTGCTCCACCCAAGACTGACATCCCTTTCTATTCTGAGCTGTGCAGAAGAGAAGGGCAGAGTACCTGCCCCAAAGAATTCACAATTTAAACAGACAGAGACAAAGGGGCTCCGTGGAGCCCTGCAGGCTTTGGAGTCAGGTGGACACAGGAACATGATTTGATAATTGAATGCATGTTTGCTCCCTCAGTTACCCACCAAAAAAATATTTCCATAAATTTGCAAGTCCAGAAATTCTGTCCAGAGCCAGGTCCCCAGAGCACTGAAGGTCTCTAAGCTTTTAATGAGCCATTTCCTCACCCTGCATGTCTGTCAGCCAGAGCTGACCGTGGTCCCTGCCACTGCTGCTCCCTCAGCTGCACAACTGCTGAGCTCCCTCCCAGCACCTCATTTCCATCTCTCCCAGTGGTCTGCCCCACATCAAAGGGGTTTCCTGAGGCTTTGACAACAATCTCCCTGTTTCCAGAGGAAAGCTGTTGCAAGTGTTTTTGGTATGGAATTATTTAAGGGAGATGAAATAGGATTTACCCACAGAGGAAGAAGCTCCAGTTTTGCATCCAGTATGCACAGTGAGAGGGGAGGAGAATCATATGTGGACTCATAGAATCATGGAATGGTTTGGGTTGGAAGGGACCTTAAAGCTCATCCAGTCCCACCCCCTGCCATGGGCAGGGACACCTTCCACTATCCCAGGTTACTCCAGGCTCCATCCAACCTGGCCTTGGACACTTCCAGGGTTTTATTCTCTGGGTCTCCCAGTCTGTGCAGGCACACGAGAGCTCTAATCTCGCTGCAAGGTGGAAGTGCTGCTGGTGTGAAGCAGTAGAGGTTCAGGCTTCAGTGTGGACTGCTCAGACAACTGTTTATCTTGAGTGAACTGGAAGTACAATCAAGACAGAGACTTACACAGCACCTTAAGTCAGAGAACTGCGTGCCTGGAGCCAGAGTGGACCCGCATGGCCGTGTGCAGCCCTGCCTGCACTGTGACAGATTTTCATCACTGCTAGTCCTCTCTGAGCATGAATTTTAAAGGAAATAAGTGAGCCCTTATTCCCCAGCACTGAAAACGCCTTTAGGCATCACATCCAGAGTGATTTCCCTGGCTGGAAAATGTTGAGTCTAGTGTGGCCCTTGTAACAGTCCCTGCGGTGCCCTGGGTGTGGAGCAGGGGGTAACCTGCCCAAGCGGGTGGATGTGCTGAGGCTGTGTGCTTGCAGGAGCAGATCTGAGCACATCCACACCCCAAACAGCCCAGGAGCAGGAGGCTGTGCCCTTCTCACGTGCTTTAATGGCCATTCCCATGGTGTGTTGCTGTGCAAACCCAGGAGGGCCGCACTCGGCATCTGTGTGACTCCTGTGAGTGTTGCTCCAGGCAGCTGTTCAGGGGAGATAATTAAAGATGGGCTCCAAATCCATAAATCAAAGAGAGAAAGACCTTGAATAGGGGGACAAAGAAGAAAAAAGGATTTGAAAGTCTGCCCTGTGGTGTACAGTGCTCAGACAGGTTCTTTCCAGGCATAACTGTGTTTCAGAAGGAGCCTGCTGAGACTCTGCAGTGCCCTGGGAACGAGGGCGTTGGGTCTCTGGGTGTCTGTTGGCTCCGAGTGCTTTGCTCTGCTCTGAAATCGCAGCCCTTCTCCCCTGCATGGCCTACCAGGGGAAAAGCAGAGGATGGAAGTTCCCCAAGGAAAAGCTGTCGAGCAGAGGCGACGTGACGAGCTACAAAAAAAACACCAAGGGAGATTCTCCTCCACAGTCCACGGGCATGAGGAGAAAGCTCAACCAAGAACAAACCCCCAGGAATGCCTCCCTTATGGGCATCAAGGTTCTATCAGCTCAGTAAAGTCACAGAGGAGCTGAGAGGGAGATATCTCACTCCACCCCGAGGGAGAAACTGAGGCACGAGAGGGAGAAGGTCCATATATATGGAAATATTTCCCAACAAGCATCACAAGTGGACACTTATCTGCCAGGAAGCTGTACTAGGTTCATTTTTAAGCGCCTCTTTCGGTCTGCAGCAGAGACCTGAGGCCTTTCTGCTACTTTCCAACCCCATGCACCAGCTGTTTGGTGGGTCAGGCCCACAAGCTGATGTCCAAAGCCCCTAATTTTGCAGGAAATCTCAATTAAGGGGGGGTGGCCCAGGCTCCAAACAGTCCTGAATTAATCACTTCTCCAATAGGGAGCACAGAGGTCTCTTGCCAGATGGATGGGTGCTTTCACGAGCTTTACACCAAATCACCTCCCGACGTTGGTCAGAGCTCCTGGGACGAGGATTTTCCATCTGTGTGGGTGTGAGGAAGGTCTGTGAAGCCCTCACACCACACAAGGCCCTGGAGAGCAGAGAGTGAGACTGACTGAGCCAGGAACATGCTCTGCCAGAAGGTTTGGAGAACACTGTCCTTGGCTGCTGCTGGGAGTGATGCTCTTGTTTACTGTTCTTTTCCCCAACCCTCTTAACCTGCTCTCTCACTGCAGAGCTGGGGAGCTCTTTGTTAACTGTTTCCTGTTCTGGTTTCCATGGAAAACAGAAAGTCACATGCACCATCTCCCAAGAGATGACAGAAGTGCCTCTGGTCTAACAATCCCACTAGCTTTAATAAATGAGGCCAGAAAGAAAAATCATCAAGAAGGATTTCAAGTCCATCTGTATTTTAGAATAATCAAGTGCTAAAAAATTTCCAAGGTGTTTATATAGGTCCACACTGAGGTATTCTTCACAAAAAAGGGCAAAAAGAGGCATTAAGACTATATTACTGGAGTGCTTTGGGGAAATATAATACATTGTGATTTAAAGCATTTGCTCTTGCTTTTCCCTGGTGACATTTCTCTATTGCCATTATTTCTGACGCCTGAGCCAAGGTCCCAGCTGTCACACGAGGACCTGTCTTTCCTGATGTTTCATGGCATTTCCCCCAGAGCTTCTGCTGGCTCTTGGATAACACGATCCAGCAGCAGGACACCTGAGAGCACCCAAAGTCCTCCAAGTCAGGTGCTCGGTGCCTAAAGCTGTAAGCTGTTCAGGAGGGGGATGCCTGAGTTGGGCTTTTAGCAGTGCTGTTTATTTGAACCCTGATTTTCAGCATCTTTGAGTCTCAGTTTCTATGAGAAACACATGAATCCATCCAACAACTCACCCAAAGGTGACAGAGAAGGGAAATTCAAACACAAGTCGTGTTTACGAACCAGCATGTGTTTCCTTTCTCTGCAGACATTCATACAAGGATTCATCATTCTGTTTTAAGCTGAAATCAGCTCTTTTTGGGGGGGGGTTTCATCTGAGCAACATTTGCCCCGTGATATACAAAGTATAGGGGGTGGCAGAGGTTCAAGTTCCAAGAATTAGAATGAATGTGGAGAAGACACCAAGCTCTGAGCAGCTGTGGGGGAGATGAGGCCATTTCAGGTATAAAAGCTCCTGGTTTGCTGTGCATCAGGCAGGAGGGGCTGTTCTGGGGGCAGATTCTGTGCAGTCTGTCTGGATCTGAAGTAGAATTCTTAATGAAACCAAAGTGCAGTGCTCTAAATTTAGGTGCTCCATTAATGTGTTTAAAAGCCACGGAGTGTCTGAGATTTCATTCACAGTGGTTGCTCCCATCGGGCCAAATCTGAAGCACTGGAGCCAGCAGGAAAAATGTCACGGGTTCCACCAGCCCCAGCGCTGGGCTCACTTTTGCTGTCCCTCCCCACCTTTGGTGGCCCATCTGGGGATTGCTCTGTGTGTCTGAGTGACACAAGGCACAGTTGTTGTAATTCCATTTTCTGCCTTTCTGGCAGCAAAGCAGCAAGGGTAGAGCAGCACAATAAACAGCAGGCCAAAGAGTTGCAATCCAGTGAGATAGCTGTCTTCTCAATATCAGATCTGTTAGCCTACTACTCTTTGTTTGTGTTGCAAAACAGGCTTCTCTACTGCACTTCAGCTGCATTCACATCAGATGTGCCATAAATCACAGCATAATACAGACAGGAACTGGGACTTGTCTGGTAAATCACTTTCTGCTTGTAATATGCTGCTCTCTGTGGGATGGGGATGGATGAGGGCTGCGGATTGAAGGCAGTTTTGCAATCTGTGGTCTGACTGTTGTACATGAGGGATGTTCACAGCAAACCCACACTGCAACTCATCGTTTAGTCAATAAAACAGCCCTTGATATCTTTCACCTGAGAAGAACAGTCACTCTCAATCCAGGCGCACAGACAAGCTTTGCAGTGCCCAAGGATGACCAAAGAATTGGCTGGATGGATGCTGGGGACTCCAGAGGGAGCCGGGAGCTGCAGCTGCTCCACGGTAAAGCCCATCAAAATCAAACCAGAGTAGAGCTGATGCTTTCCCATGGAATGGATCATCAATAGCTGGTCATCCCTCATGTTTTCTCCATTCCAATTAAGCAGGCAATGCGATAATCAGGGGTGAAAACTGGTACTGGCTGTTCAGTAGAGCCAGGAGAGGTGCATTGCTTCCAGTCTTAAAGAACAAATTACAAGCTCACCTGTCCTGCCCAACTCCCTCCTGCCTCATAAGGTCAGGAAACTCAGAGTGATGCATTAATAAAGCCAACCTCGCTGCTGGGTTTGTGTGTTAAGAGACACCTCTTTCTGCCAACAGCCCTGTTCTATTTTTACTGAGCAAATGCTTTCACGGCTCAGCTTCCCTGTGTGTGCCCACTTGAGGTGTTGTTCACACCTAGTTTACTCTTAACACCCCTCAAGGACCTGGCAGATGGGCGTGAAAGGATCCCTCCTTGCACAGCCATGTGCCCCGATAGGAAAAGGGAAAACAAATAGGAACCAGAGTTGCTGTCAGCACTTGTGGCTCTGAGGGGGACAGGAGAGAAAAGGGCAGGGGAGGGTATCTCCCCTCCTTCACCACTGCTGCCCAGTTTATCCCTTCTCTTCTTGTAGCCAGTTTGGAGTGGGAGCCATCAAGAGGAGCATCCTTTCAGCCAGGGCCTGCATCTTTTGGGTTTATTCCATCCAAGCTGTAACTTCCCTGCAATTTTCCCTGTGGGACCACAACCTTCCAAGTAAGAGGTCCAAGAGACACACGACCAGCCATGGAGGAAGTTTAAGACTCACAGTCCCAAATTAGTGATTTAATTACTGAACAAACTTTCCAGATATGCTAAAGATTCCCTGTGTAATCAGTGGGATCACAGGGGCCAGGCTGGGGCAGCCCATCCCTTTAGGATTGCCGTGCAGGACATGCACCACTCCTGTCCTACACCACTTGCTATGGTTTCAGTAAGGTGTGCTCAAAGTGTGGCTCCTAACCCAAGTGTAGTCTTGGAAATATTCCCAAAACATCCATCTCAGTGACAATTAGGTAAGAAATATGAATCCCTTGTTATCAGTTTAGAGTTTTTCCAGTAAATTCCTACTTAATCTATGGAACGTGCACTATTTAAAGAGGCGGGGCAGCAAATTTAATTGGGGTGGGAACAAATGTGTATGCCCAATATAATTGGACTTTGAAGAATGATCCTAGTATTTAAAACCTATCAGTTTCCCCCTTCCCCCTGAGTTATTAATAGCAGAGGTACAAAGGCAATCAGACACTTCTCCTGGGATGAACCAGGCTGGTGGGGTTGGCCACCCTGTGCCCTGCGTGTTGGGCTCTTGACGGGTATCTGGGTGCCTGCAGATCAGAACATTGTGTGCAAATGCTTTGCTGAATCCAGCCTGGCTGTGATTTCCCACTGCTAAGAATAAACACTTCCTAAAAATAAACCTGTGCTTTCCTGGCTGTCTTCCTTTCTTTCTTTTCTTTCTCTGTTTGTTTTCTTTTTCCCTTTCCTTCTACCCACCTATCAGCAATCTTTTCTTCTGTGCTTTGTGCAGGTCAAATATTCCAAAAGGCCTCTCCTTTCCAGCCTCCCAGCACACAAGGTAAACTACAAGACTTTTAAGTTCACTTACTGAAATCACTGATATGAGAATCAAACATTTTGGAGCCAGGCCTCTGTTTTGCAACCATTTACGAAGACTATAATTTCATCTTTGTAGCAATCACCAGACTGAAAGAAATGAAGCACTGAATTGATTTGGATGAGGGAAAAGCTGCTTCTTTATGCCAGAATTACAACAGGATGAAGTTAGATCCTATTTTCTATTGAAAAACAAATAAAAATCCCAATGGCTCAGAGACTACAGGACACTCACAGGCAGATGATGGACATCTCTACATCTTTCATTCTCCCTAAAAAGAACAGTAAGACTGGTACAAAAGGCACGAGAAAGTTATAAGACTCCTGTTTCTTGCCCTCCCACTTCCCCTTCTTCCTAAAGTCCAAGTCCAAGGCAAAGTTGCCAATGTCGAAAATAAGGGGTTTAGTTCCTTCCTCTGCCGTGATGGGCAAAATTTTCAGCTGTGACTGAGGAGTCATTTTGGAGTTCCAGCTGGGCATGGCTCAAGGGAACCTGCTTTCCCACAGGCATCAGAGTGGTGTTTCCCAGCTCACCAGAGCATGGATCTCATAATTTTGAGCCCATTTTGAGCTCAACCTCTCCTCTCTCTCATGCAGAGCGACATCGGTTGAAGTGTTCTCATCCCAGCTTTTCTTTTCCCACAATCCAGCTCTTTCACATCAGCACTGATGGGGCGAACGCTCCCAAAAATGTATTATTTCATTGAATGTTTCCAACCAGGCTACATTTTTTGTGCTCTTTATTTGGATCAATCATGTTAAAAGCTGATGTTGCATTATTTAATCTTTGACAGGGAGAGAATTAAGATGCAGGTTTATTCACTTACAGAAAATGTCAGACTAGAATTAGATGATCACTTAAGGGATTGAACTTAACTACTAAAAGAGCTGCTTTTTCAAGCAGAAAATGTTCACATTCTTGCCTTATTTCTTCCCTGGGTTCTGGTGGCACGAAAATGGGATTTATTAGAGCCTGGACTAAGTTTGTGGTAAATTATCCTGTTCTTTTCTTCAGTGCAAACAACCTATAACTGAATATTCAGCATCGAACTGTATCAGAGCAGGTCTGAAAGCACCCGAGGTAGTGAACACTCCCAGGAATTTTAAGGACTTATGCCCGAGGGCAAGTCAGATTGGCTGCTGCAGACTCGGCCTGTCTGGCTCCAGACAGCTCTGGAGCTGTGCTGATTTACAGAGCCAGGACAATTCCTCCTGCAACTGAAGTTTGCCCCACACAAAGCACAGTGCTCTGAAGGCTGAGCTGCCAAAACGATGGAATTCAACACCAGGTACTTCAAGGTTGTTATTCCACGGGAGAGCCTAGGATATAACAAAGCTGTCCCTGCCCAGCCGTGTGCCCTGGGGGCCAAGGCCAGTGGTGTCCTGGGGGGCACCAGGAAGAGCACTGGAGCAGGGCAGGGAGGGGATCCTGCCCCTCTGGCCAGCCCTGGGCAGGCACCTCTGCAGGGCTGGGCCCAGCTCTGGCTCCTCAGCACAGCAGGGACAGGGAGCTCCTGCAGCGGGGCCGGCGCAGGCTGCGGAGATGCCCCAGGGATGGAGCAGCTCTGGGAGCAGCAAAGGCTGAGGGAGCTGGGGCTGTTCAGCCTCCAGAGCAGAGCCTGAGAGGGGCCCTGCCCAGGGTGTGGCAGGGGCTGCAGGGAGGGGGCAGAGGATGGAGCAGGCTCTGCTCGGGGGGGCCCAGCAATGGCACAAGAGCAACGGGCAGGAACTGATGCCCAGCAAGTTCCAGCCGGACAGGAGGGAGAACATGGGAGTCCCTGAACAGACATCAGAGAGGGTGTGCAGTGTCCCTCCCTGGGGATATTCCAGACCCCTCTGGACACAGTCCTGTGCCAGGGGATGACCCTGCTGGAGCAGGGAGGTGGGACCAGAGGGCCCACTGTGGTCCCTTCCAGCCTGAGCCATTCTGTGATTCTGTGAAACTTTGTTCCTCTTCATACACTCACCAGGGGCAGGGGAGCCACTGTAATTACCATTAGAATTAATTCCATTTAAACACCTTAGTAACCAAAACCCAGCTGTCTGGCTCACAGGCCTGTAGTGTGCTGAGTTTCCACTTTACTGGATGAAATACCACTGACATTTTCACTGCCCTGTGCATCGTGCACCAGACCATTGAGGTGCCCAAGAAGCACAACACCCCTGAGCAGGTGGGAGCTGTGATGGGGAACACCAGCAGCTCTCCAGGCATCCCATCCCTTCATTTTAACCTGGGCCTGAGCAACCTGGACACTGCTTCCCAAATCTCCTGCAGATGCCCTGCACGCCAGTGAGGACTGATGGTGCCGAGTGGGTTAACGAGCAGCTACACACATTTTTCTCCTCCTTAGCTGAGTTACCCCACAATCAAAGCAACAGCCTGTTTTCCAGCATGGATCTTCCCTTCCTACTCAAGAGGTCACAGGCTGGTAGCCCTGCTTTAATGAGCTGTGTCCTGCGAATTTCACAGTCACTTCAAGTCTAATAAGGGAACCCACAGGGGTGGTGTTTTCAATTTGCTCCTCTTTCCTATGAGTTTGTGCCACACATCACACAGAGCAGCTCCCAGCTGGTGAAAAAAAGGGAAGAATTGCCTTGTATTCCCCACGCAGGGATTCTATAATTCAATATTTATTAAGACTGGGGTCCTCTCATTTGAAAGGCCAAACAGTTTGTTTTACTATGTGTGGGATATATTCTGATAATATAGTGAACAAGGGCTTCCAAGAACTAATTTAGTGAGGGTGCTGAAAACCCTGTACACAATAGAACTATTATGAACAAGTAAGAACCCTTAATACTTTGTCTAACCAAGCCCTGTGCATACAAATTAAGCATAATTGGAATCCCTGCTCCCACCATCAGGACTAAGGGCTACTTTACAACTGAAATGACACCTAAATGTCTGATTTCAATTTTAAATTCACTCTATAAAAGCACAGCCTGATTGTTTTCTTCCCTTCGAAAGAAGATTTATGAAAAACGAGCAAATCTAAGCTTTACTTAAATGTATGTGAATGAACACAGCTCTCAGCTGAAGCTCCTCGCAAAGCAGAACTCCCTGAATATTCATTAGTCCTTCCAGAAATCTGATATTCCCTTGTACACACAATAGCAAAATATTATTGCTCAGTAAATAATACCAGTGTCCCATGAGAAATTCAGAGATCTGTTCTCAACTTCCAATCTAAAAGGAGTATGAAATATTCCATTATTTTGGAATATAGACTGTATCAACATTCACACAGAGAACTTGTATTTAGAATCATGGAACTGGAAAAGCCCTGAGAGATCATCAAGTGCCACCTTTCCCCAGCACTACCAAGGCCACCACCAACCCATGGGCCCAAATGCCACATCCACATGGCCTTTAAATCCCTCCAGGGACTTCACCCCTGGGCAGCCTGTGAAGGGCTGGACAACCATTCCAGTGGAGAATTTTCCCCAATATCCAACCTGACCCTCCCCTGGCCCAGCTGGAGGCCGTTCCCTCTCCTCCTGTCCCTTGTTCCCTGGGAGCAGAGCCCGACCCCCACCAGCTCCCCCCTCCTGAGGACCAGAAGGTCCCCCCTGAGCCTCCTTTTCTCCAGGCTGAGCCCCCCCAGCTCCCTCAGCTGCTCCTGCTGCTCCAGCCCCTTCCCAGCTCCATCCTTTCCCTGCACACACTCCAGCCCCTCCGTGTCTTTCTTCTTGGGAGGGGCCCAGCGCTGCCCCCAGGATCTGAGGTCCCTCAGCAGGGCCAGCACAGAGCCAGTCCCTGCCCTGGGCCTGTGGCCACACCATTGCTGACACAACCCAGCTGCCCTTGGGCTTCGTGCCCGCCTGGCTCATGTCCAGCCGCTGTCACCCACACCCCCAGTTCCTCTTCCAGCTTTCCAGCCACTCTTCAACCAGCCCGGAGCGTTCCGTGGGCTTGTTGTGACCTGAGAGCAGGATCTGTACTAGGCCTTGTGGAACCTCATCCCATTGTCCTCAGCCCATGGATCCAGCCTGCCCAGATCCTTCTGCAGAGCCTTCCTGCCCTCCAGCAGATCCACACTCCCACCCCATCTGGTGTCATCTGCAAACTGAGGCTGCACTTGATCCCCTCATCACTGATAAAGATTTTAAGCGGGACTGGTCCCAGCACTGAGCCTTGGAGAAGGCCACTGGTGCCCAGTTCCAACTGGATTTGACTCCATTCCTCAGCATCCTCTAACTCTGGCCATCCAGCCAGTTTTTTACCCAGCAAAGAGCAAACCCATCCAAGCCACGAGCAGCCAGTCTCCCCAGGAGAGGCCTGTGGGAAATGGTGTCAAAGGCTTTACTAAAGTCTAAGCAGACAACATCCAAAGCCTTTCCCTCCTCACCAGTGAGGCAGAGCATGTGACGGACTCCTCAGGGGTTCTTTTATAGCTGGGGGGACATGGCCAGCACTTCTGCCAGCTCTGCCAGCTGGGACACGAGCTGGGGGCTCCTGGCAGCTCTCTGCACTGCCCTGAGGGTCCCAGGGGAGAGGAACCCCCCGCTGCACCCCACTGGAGCTGTGGAAGCTGCTGGCACTGGACCACTTGTCTCAGTGACTGCATTTGAGATGTTATCTCCTGGCATTTGGAAATTTAGTTCTCTATTGAACAGAATTAAAGTATTTAATTTTAGTGAGATTTGGC
Organism: Oxyruncus cristatus; assembly: GCA_013399855.1. Classification (NCBI taxonomy): domain Eukaryota; kingdom Metazoa; phylum Chordata; class Aves; order Passeriformes; family Cotingidae; genus Oxyruncus; species Oxyruncus cristatus. The sequence goes on from VXAY01000163.1 coordinate 81,676, forward strand.
ATTAGCTCGGGCTTCTCTACTGTCCATTAGTGTCAGAAATGAGCTATGCATCCATTTCAATAACTGTTTGTATAAACATGTTTGGATACAGATTAATGGAGACTATAAATTCAGAGGAAGGCACTTCCCAGTGAAACACTCACAGTGAGTCACCAAAAAGATGGAGAGAATTTCATCTTTTGGAGGGAAGGATTCTTTAATTAGCCAGTAAAGTGCAGGAGACAACACATCCTCTAAGAGTGAATGAAGGCTGCTGTTAATTGGTAGGAACCTCCCAAATGAAGAGCAGCTAATGGAAGCGGTTTTTCAGCTGTCTCTCACAAATATTCCTACTGTTTGGGATGTTTTCTGCTTAAACTGTTTGAGTTAATGTGATTATTCAGTCAAATGAGTAGCAACAAGAGATTCTTCATCAAAGGGTGGGGCAAATGTTAAGCACAGATGGAAAACATAGACGTGTCTCCATCACACCCAAATTCTCACCATGTGCTCCCACTGAGAGGTGGAGAAGGGTTTTCCAGTGACCAGTGGACACCTGGTGTGCTACACAAGATACTGACCCTCACACGTAGGTCAGCAGTGAGATTCATGCTCATGTCCCCACTTTATAGCTCCCATGGACTCAAGGAGACATTACTAACCTTAAACCCAGTTTTAATTTTCCATGTCCTGCTGGAAAACCTCAAAATGTCAAGCAAGAAAATTCTCCCCAGTGATTCTGGAATGACTTTCTATGGCCTAGAGAGCAGGAGAAGGACACAGCGTGGAAAACAAAGAAAAACAGCTTTACCTAACACCACAGTTAATAAAAATTAAATGTCAAACGGGACAAGGGAAAGTGATGTGGGAACATACAGAGGACAGGATACATGAGAGACTCGGAGTGGTGAAAAGGTCAGGAGAGCCTATAAATAAAGCCTGGAGCAGGCAAGATCTGGGGAGGCAGGGAGCTTGTCAGCAGAGTACAGACACCCAGGCAACTAATGGGATGTTTTATGTAAATGGAGCAATTGTTATTCCAGGTACAGGAACCGTCCTTGCTCTGAACAGCACACACACCCCTGTCACCCATCAAAACAAGCCTTAAGCTGATCACATTCCCTGTACAGACTGCACTGTGCAGGGACACGGCTCAGTCCTGAGTGAAGAGCAATTCCCACTTGTGTCAGAAGACACGTCCCAAATCCCACTGTGAGAAAGCAGATATACCTGCAGGTTTTGAAGGTCAGAAATGTCCCAGGTTTGCATGATTGCACGGTCTGATATTCAACTTCCCCCTCCCCTGTTTGAGTCTCCCCTCCAGTTTGCTCCCCCCATGTGGACACAGTTTCTCCCAGTCAAGCTTGGTTCTTACCCTGCACATCCATGACCATCCCGATCAGAGCACAGGCCCAGGGAAGATGCCCTACCCTTCATTTAAAAGGCCTTTATGATGCCCCTGTGCCAGGGCCGCACTTCACTGTCGTATGAACCCAGAAAAAGAACCAGCTCCAGCCTCAACTAAATCGCAGCCATAAATCCCCAGCTCTAAAAACCAACCAGCTTAAAATTCAGGCCATGCTCGTGGGTCTTCCTGAACCAGCGCTGAACTGATCCGACAAACAAAGCCACACGTGGAAGCACTGAACTGTGCAGGGGGCAGGGAAGTCAGGGATGAAAGGAGTTCTCTGTCAACCCCTGCCTCAGCCACAATTACAGTGCCTTCCCCACATTGTGAGGAACGAGCTGCTTGGTTCTGGGCTGGCTCCTCATCTGCACAGCCAGGCCCACTGACCCACTGGGGTCTCAGTGACCGTGCAGTTACTCACTGGGGTCACAGTGACTGTGTAGTTACTCATTGGGGTCTCAGTGACCGTGCAGTTACTCACTGGGGTCACAGTGACTGTGTAGTTACCCACTGGGGTCTCAGTGATGGTGCAGTTACTCTTTGGGGTCACAGTGACTGTGCAGTTACTCACTGGGGTCTCAGTGATGGTGCAGTTACTC
>VXAY01000163.1:83726-104487 GCA_013399855.1 Oxyruncus cristatus
TGTGCAGTTACTCACTGGGGTCACAGGGACTGTGCAGTTACTCACTGGGGTCACAGTGACAGTGCAGTTACTCACTGGGGTCACAGTGATGGTGCAGTTACCCACTGGGGTCACAGTGACTGTGTAGTTACTCATTGGGGTCTCAGTGATTTGGGGGGTGCTGCAGGAGGAGCTGCAGACACAACACAGAGCCGAGGTCTCAGGGCAGCAGATGGGGAGGGAAACCAGGCAGGTGAAGTGCAGGGCAAAGACAGCCATGAGCCAACAGGACCTGACGTTGTGACATTCACTGTGGAAAAAATGGTTTTTCTTTGCAATCAAAAGGTAACTCAGAGACTTGTCTCAGCTGCCCTAGTGGATCAGGGGTCCCAGTGCTGCTCCCTCTCCTTTTCCATGGGCTGTTCGAGCCACTGTTTGTCCCTTTATTTGTCCTGGCAGCAAGAACAGTTTATGTGGGGGAGGCCAAACCCCTCCTGGGCTCCCTGGGAGGGTCCTGCAGGGCTGGCTCTCTCTGCCTGCACCTGGCATCTGTCTGTGCCCGTTCTATTCTGGGAGGAAGGGACACAGCTGAGCTCTGCTCCGTCCCTGGGAGCAGATGGGGCACGGATTCCGTGCTCGTTTGTTTGGCATGAAAATGATGGACACAGAGGGAACAACCCAGAAAAAACGTGGGGGGTGAACACTGAGGAGCTTTTCCTGGCAATGATTTTCCCTGTTACTGTGAGTTTTTCTTCTCATTCAGTGATAAATCTGCATAAACGTGGAGGGTTGGAGTTGTCATCCCGATTGTCATCAGGTATTTCATGTGACAGGCGGCTCTGAATTCCTGCAGAGCATTTCTTTCACTTTTGGGCAATGGGAACAGACGTTTCTGTTTCCCTGGTTAGTGAGCTGCTCACAGGGACAGGAGGCACTGCTGAGTATTTGGGGAACGAGGGGAGAATTGTGGAAGCATTTGCCTCCTCTTTGGGATGAAAACACTTATTTTATTAACCTTTGGCTCTATCTGCATTCACTTTTCATCTCTAAACCCACAAAGGATTTGTGGACCGGGGTAAAATTAATGAAGAACCTATTTCAAGATTAGGATTTTTTGACATCAACCCCCAAACATTCATCAACCAGGACAGTGGTTTCTCAGCCTACTCCACAGTTGCTGTTCGTGCATACTATAAAAACCCAATTTCATTCATTCTGATGAAAATCCCATAAAGGAAAATATAGTGGAAGAGTGATGGTCAAAAATATGATGCATTTGCACTCCTAAAATGCAGGCTGGCTGTTGCTGAATTTGCACATTGTAACTGCAAAAGGCATGAAATCCTTAAAATATTCCTGCAATGGTCTTATGCTGAATGAGGAGCTTTATGAATATTTCAATTACAAGATGAGGCTTGAAAGGATGGAGTTGTTTCAATTTTGAATCACCCTTCCTTAAATAACTTGGCCTATTTGGTATGAAATGAGACTCAGTTAAATCCAACAGCCCCTCCACATGCACTGGGGAAGGATGGAGCCTCCTGAGGTGGAACCACCTCACTGTGCCCTTTTACTGCTTGGGATAGACCAACCATGGTGTCACCCAGGAGACACCCATCTCTTGTCATTCCCTTGGGCTAAAACCCCCAGTTTAGATGCCCCAAGGCACTTCCCCTCCTCGTTGCTATTTCCAGTATTTGAGTGTTAAATGAAAGGCTCAGCTTTTTGCTGTGCAGTGCTACACCTGCCCCCTCTCTGCATCAGGAAGAGTGGCACTGCAGCAAACAGCACAAAGCCACTCTTGTTCTTTGGGGACTGAAAGGTACCCGGGGAGTAGCAAATACCACTGATAAGCTCCTTCGTATACCCAGGTACGGAAAGGTCATTGGTTTCCTCCTCTGTCCCCCCAGAGAGGGACCAGGAGGCAAATACTTCGTGAATACACTTGTCCTGGTTCTGATCTCACTAATTCACCAAAATATAGAATTGGCTCTGAGGAGTTACTCCTGGTTTTACTGGAGTTAATTAAACCAGACTGTTGTTTTTTTCCACTCATTCAGATCGTCCCACTGAGATAGATCCTGTACTTGCTTGTACAGCGACATTCAGTGCTTGTTAAGCTGAAGTAGCTCTAGAATTGCATTCAGATCAGCACAGGAAATACAGATTTTAGTGGAACTTTAGATTTCATGCTTCCTGGGAAAGCAGCTGCATGTTTGTGCTACCTGGTTCTGCCTTAAGCAGGACAACTCAACAGTCCTGCAAGGCAAATAACAAACTTCCTCCATCAAAGCTGCAGAACTAGGCTTTATTTTTTAGCTGAAGGGACTCACCAGCCCCAGTTGCTCAGCACAGCCTTTGTGTGCATTTCCTTATGCACAAGAGTGTCTGAAAAATGCAACTTTCCCCTCCATTCCCTAAAGCATCTCCACATTTCCCTGAGAGGGAATGACCACCTGAAATGAAATCAGAATATGGCCTTGACTTCTTCATGGAATGAAATGCCAGCAGTGAGTTCTGCTGCTTCTCACAGCCTTCTGGATGACCAGGCATCCCTGGGTATGAAGTGTCACACAAAGCAGACTCTCAGTAGTTAATCACTGTTCCATCAGCCTTGAAATGGAAACACTTTTCTTCACGGACTCAAAGCTTGCCTGGTGTCTCCGTACCTTAATTAAGCACCTTCTCCATCATCTGCCAAACTGCTGCTTAACACATCCTGGCAACTTGCCCCTCATATATTGCAGCAGATAGGGCTGGCAACATACAGAGCATATCATGGGGTATTAATTACTTGAGCATAAATAACGGTCCCTCTTCTCTCAGCTTCACAATCTGCTCTTTGTCATGGAAATATGTTCGTAATAACAAGAGAGAGAAAACAGTGAGGCGGTAAATTTGAGCCTAAAATGAGTGATGAGTCTCGCAATGAGTGAAAGTTAATGCCAGGCAAATTAAAATGAGAAGTAAAAGTGCAAACAGCCACTTTGATTAACCACTGGAACCAACTGTCAAGGCAAGGGCTGGATTTTTTCATGATATCACAGAATCCCACAATATGCTGAGTTGGAAGGGACTCACAAGGATCATCGAGTCCAACCCTCAGCCCTGCACCGGGCGCTCTAAAAGTCACACCATGGGCCTGAGAGCACTGATGTCTTCAGATCAGTCTAAGAAATATCCTTTGGTCAAAATAAGGAGTCTAAATAAGCATAAATATGAAAACTCATCCAGGAGAAAGAAGCACAGAAAGCACACAGGTTAGCTTGGCCATCCATGAGCACCAGTGGTACTGCCTGTTATGGGTGATCAATAAATTTGCTCAATCAAACAGAAGTTGGTATAAGCACATTGAAATAGTTAAAAGTAGATGCTGTAATTGCAGGCCCAGATTTGCAAAGGGAGGGGGAATGGGGGTTCGGCTTGCTGAGCAGTTTGTGTCTTGTCTTGTAATGTTGTGAAGGACTAACCACAGTGACAGCTGACCTTGTGATTCTGTAAGTTCTTTGTTCTAAGTCTCTTGATAGAAATAGAATGCATTCACAAGTGAGGAGTGAAAGATTGCAACTGCAACAATTTATTGGAAGCTTCATGGACTAACCCCCCCCCTCGGACTGAACCCCAGCAACAGGACCTGGCAACAAGGCCCAGCAACAGGACAGAGCCCGCGAAACCAGAACCAATGTTCTGGAAGCCTGTGAAATGGAGTCCAATGATAGACTTGAGGGGGGAGGAGAGTAAAAGGGGTATAAAAGATGGGTCCAGACTTGTACTCGGCGTTGACTGCTGGCGGAACAGGAGGTTCCCCCGGTCACCCAGCGCGCTGATTTGCTCATTTGTCTTTCTAATAAACTTTTCCTATCTTTTTAAATTACAATATCTGGTCTCATGACTATAACACTGCCCAAGACCAGAACAGTGCAAAGGCTGGACCTGGGAAAGCAAAGGATAGAATAAACCCACTGGGTGTGCAGGGATCCCTCCCACTGCATTCCCAAGCCCTCCCACGAACCCAAGGAGAACACAAAGCCTTGCTGTGAGCTGAGCCCGTTCACTGCTCATTAGCTGTCCTGCTGGAGAGGTGTTTCCAGCTCTCCTGCCACAGGCAGAAAAATAAAACACAAGAAACGCAGCTTCTGGTTGCTCCAAACCTCTCATTAACGACTGCAGGACACAAACACCCCTGGAATCCCATTCTGCCTCCAGACCCGGCCCTGGCACGATGTGCTGTGCCGTGCCGTGCAGGCGGGCCTTAGCTCTGTGCTGCTGGGGAATCATCTCATCGTGTCGTTCTGCCCGTTGGGAAGACAATTTATATGTATGTGGAGATACCTGGACTCGTGAGGAATAATAAAGTCCTCAGGGGGTGTGTTAAAATGCAGGATTCAGGCAGGAATGTTTGTGTTTGGGAGTATATTCTGTGTACACACACAACAGAGGCAGCTCTGAGAGCTGCCGTTCTGTACAAAGGCATAAGTGGCTCCTACAGAAGTTGTGGATGGATTTTGTTTTGAATTTGGCTTATCAGTGATACATTCATAAAGCAGATGTAATTATTCAGTCTTTTGAATATGTATTTTTGGCTTGTTTACTGGGTGCATTATGGAAATGTGAATGGCTATTTGTGCGTGAATGGTGTGTTTACAGGTTATAAATGTTCCTCGTGGAGTATTAGTTAATATTTTTTTAAAGTACACTGATGAGTGTCTAGTTTATATTGGATATTTATGTGGGTGGACATATCTATGTGAGCTATTTGAACTCACATAAAAGATGCAGGCTTGTATTTAAATGTTCATTAAAGCAGAGAGTGGGTTTATTATGTTTTTATTCCCGTGGTTTATTGCCCCTGTGGAACAGTGGGGAAACTGATATAATAAAGTGGTATAATTTTCAGAGATGACAATTCTGGAAGAGGTGCTATCCCTTCCTTTCAGAAAAGTTCAGTATGTCCCCTAAATTAAATCTCTCCTTGGGATAGATGTCAGGAGAAGGACAACTCTGGGGCCTGCCTGACATGCTTTGGAAAGGGTGCAGCTGGATTGTGTCACCAAACCCAAAAAACTGATGGCCAGGATGCACAACTTGAAAACACAGTTTAAAAAATATGCAAAACACGGGGTGCACCCAGCTCTGGGGGTGTGCCCAACTCATCGAGGAATGAGCTGTGTCTCCAACTGTAGAGACCCAGGGAAGTTCTTTGGCTGCTGCTCATGCAGGCGCTGTTGGAAGCACTGGTTTAACTTGGCCATATTTGCAGATTCCAAGCACAGACCGAATCCCCGAAGCCATCAGAGCACAGAGCTGCTCCAGGGCTTTGTTTGAGAGGGGAGAAACCCCCTCCTTGTCTCACATGCCCTGCACTGTGATGGATTTTCACCCTGCTCCCCAACCCACCCCTCAGCAATTATCCAGCAGTACGTGATGGGGCACACGCAGCATTCCCGACGTGCAGGGTGTGGGAATTCCCAGAGCTGACAGTGTCAGGAAGGAGCAGTTTTGTGTGATGAAGTCTGGAGGGCAATGAGCAGATGGCGCAGGGGTTTGGATATTTGGGGGTGGCTCCCTTCCCTCTGGTTACAGCCAGGAAAGGGAAGGGTGCAGAGGAAATCCAGGGCCATTTGCAGGCTCTGGGCTCCCAGGAGGGACCCATCAAACCCTCTCATGTTCATCTGAGCCGGACAAGGCAGCTCGTCGGGCAGGGCTTACATAACACCCCTCGGAGGGCTCAAACTGCCTCTGACTTGCACGGATCCTTTGCAGTTTTACTTTCCATTCCCACCTCCTCCATTAGTTCACTGCAGCTACGGAGTGAAACAGTCCTGAAAAACGGTTTTGACACACAATTATCTTGCAGAGGTAGGGGGAGAAGAGAGGGGATCAGAGAAAGAACAAACCCTTCTAAGAATCTGATTTTTCTCCCTATTTTTTCCCCCCCTGTTCCTCTGAGGCTTAGGATGGAAAAAGAGGAGGCTGAGCAGAAAAACTAAGATGAGATCTTCAGAAAAACACTGTTCTCTCCCAGCCTGCAAGATGCTTTCTAGAACTGACTAGTGTTTCAAATGAAGTTACTTCACTTGGAAAGTTCCTGTGTAACATAATGGTAATTCCTATATCCTGGAGGCCAAACTGGCTGCTGGTTCCTAACATGGGATAAAGTACAACACAATCATGTCATCTTCATTCTTTCACCTCCTCAGAAAAAAACCCAAAGCTCAAATTTCTCTTCATTCTAACAATCCATTTCTAAAGTAAGTAGTATCTCTGGTCCCTATAGATAATATTCTCCCCTTTGTTTCCATGTCAGTAAGACATATTTCCAGTTTATCTTGTCTTTGTATTAATATCAAGAGGCAAAACCATATTTCAGATCCCAAGTGTGCAGCTCACAATGCACATTTATTTCACAGTCCACTTCTATATGGAAAATAACTCTTCCATATTATATATTCTCCATTCCTTTTAATAAAGAAGTAGTTCTGCAGGTGTCTTATTTTTTTTCCATCAAAGTTTGAGGGATAAGATTTTCCCCAGCAAGGCCATTTTTTTCCTGTGTTACTGTAATTTGTGGAAATCTTTCATCTCACAGACTATTTTTCTTCATTCCTTTTCTGGACAGGACAATCCTCTTTGGGAAATCTGCTTCTCTGCCCCTTTCTAAAGATCAAAACTGGTGCCTTCAGTTGTGTCAGTGTGTGTTCCCATTACAGGCACATCAGCATCTCAACCTTTATTTTAAATACATACTTCGCAGAAGAGCAAAGAATTTTCCAAACTTCTCCAGGGACTCTGAAAGTCCAAAACATTTGAAGTCCCAGATGGCTACTTCCTTTGTTTGAAATCATCACTTGGAACTGAAACTGGAACATCCAGGCCAGAAAAAAACCTTCACTGGGGGCAAGATCTAAACTTTCTCAGCTCATGGGTAGCCTATGAAAGGTGCCAGAGGTTCCATGAAGAGAGGACACAAAGCACTTCAGTTGTTGAAGACAAAAAGACAAAATGTTGGACAAATATGCTAAAGGTTTGCAGGGAAAGCTGCCCCGTTCCTATCAGATTTTGCAGGAAATAAATCACAATGCCTGTGATCCTGGAGGAAAACCCTAAAATCTATTAGTGAAATTCATGAAGGCAAAACACTTCACTACATACAAGAGAAACTTTTTTTTCCCTTTTTTTTTTTCTTTTTTTTTAATTGAGCTGTAACAATGTCTACAATACATTGACTCACAAATTAAGTGGAGGTATGAAATCACATTCTTCATACTGAGATGGGCCATTCTAGACTTTTTAACTGCCTCCTCTCCCCCTCAGAAGGAGAAGAGTTCTGAATGTCCAATGAACACCTTTTGAAACAACCAGTGGTGGGAATTTCAGTGAGATGGAGTGAGCCTTGTCCATGGGGATGGAAGTGCTTTGCAGAGGAGAGCAAAGCCTCACTGTACAGATACAAGGGGAGGGAAACCGAGGCACTGCTGTGCAGGGGCTCGCCAGGATCGCACAGCAGGAGCACAGCTCTGGACACCAAGCCCAGTGCCTGGCTCCCACTCGATCCCTGGCTCTCCAGACCAGCCTCCCAGCCAGTGTGGGTGGCTCAGGTGTTATACAGGCATCTCCCCTGCTGTGCCATTGGCTCCATCCAGTCCTGCGGGCTCCCTGCCTTCCTCCTCCTCTTCCTCCTGGGCTGTGTCTGCCTCCCTGCCCCCGCTGAGGAGGGTGGCACTGGAGAGGTGGCCCAGGAGCTGCCCTTCCCGGCGGGACTCAGCCAGTTCCTTGGCACAGCACACGGGGGTGTTGGTCTCGTAGGTGCTGTGGAAGCTGTTATAGTCCACCTCGTAAAAGTCCTTCTCCAGGGTGAGCACGGGGGTGAAGCGGTGTCCCCACAGCACCTCGGTGTCCATGTAGGAGCTGCGAGCCTGGCAAGTCATCCCTGGGCAGAGAGAGAGGGATGTTAAAGGCAGAGCCGACGTAGTGCTCACCCCACCACTGCGCTCCCCTGAGAGCACTTTCGTGTTGTCCCCAGAGCCGGCAGCTCCGGGACACAGAACGGCCCCGCTGAACAAAAAGCCTCTGCCACGAAACAGCTGAGCCCCCCCCACCCCCGGGAATGGGACGGATTCCTTGGATTCCTCGCCCTGTCCTCTGCCTCCTGCCCCTTTTGGTTTGGGAAGGTTTGGGAAAGGAAGGTTTGGGAAAGGAAGGTTTGGGAAAGGAAGGTTTGGGAAAGGAAGGTTTGGGAAAGGAAGGTTTGGGAAAGGAAGGTTTGGGAAAGGAAGGTTTGGGAAAGGAAGGTTTGGGAAAGGAAGGTTTGGGAAAGGAAGGTTTGGGAAAGGAAGGTTTGGGAAAGGAAGGTTTGGGAAAGGAAGGTTTGGGAAAGGAAGGTTTGGGAAAGGAAGGTTTGGGAAAGGAAGGTTTGGGAAAGGAAGGTTTGGGAAAGGAAGGTTTGGGAAAGGAAGGTTTGGGAAAGGAAGGTTTGGGAAAGGAAGGTTTGGGAAAGGAAGGTTTGGGAAAGGAAGGTTTGGGAAAGGAAGGTTTGGGAAAGGAAGGTTTGGGAAAGGAAGGTTTGGGAAAGGAAGGTTTGGGAAAGGAAGGTTTGGGAAAGGAAGGTTTGGGAAAGGAAGGTTTGGGAAAGGAAGGTTTGGGAAAGGAAGGTTTGGGAAAGGAAGGTTTGGGAAAGGAAGGTTTGGGAAAGGAAGGTTTGGGAAAGGAAGGTTTGGGAAGGGAAGGCAAGGGAAGGCAAGGGAAAGCAAGGGAAGGGAAGGTCTTGTAGGATCTGCAGAACGTGTCACCACATGGAGTGATGCTTATAGAAAAAACCAATAATTTAAAAAGTGGACTCTCTTAACTGGATGAGCCAAATTGTTCATCGCAGGGGGAGACACCCAGATGTTCAGCCCCAAAGTGACAGGGCCCCAATTCCTCATGACTGATGTGACAAACTGGCTTTTAAATTCCTCTGGAGGGTTCAATCCCTTGTTTTAGTGGATTTTGGGCTGAGCGAACAGTGGGCAATAGGAAACTGATACTTGTCAAGCTGCTTCTCAACCCCAAGGATCAGAGTTTATTTATTTTGGAAAAGTTTAAAGAGAAGCTTTGCAGAGCAGGGATAAGTGTAACTGTGAGCAAATCCTCTTGGAATCACCTGCCAATGTCAAGGCTGACTTCTCTTCCAAACACTTTTCTTTGGTTTGTCCTAATTATGTTATGATTTTGGAATTAATTCTGGTGAAACTTGGAAAACGTGATGTGACAGAGTCTTCCCACTGTTCTCTTGTGAAGAGTAAGGGATTGGCCTGACTGGAATACATTCAAAACATGTACTTGATCCAGTTCCTGACCAATACTTCCAAGTCTAATTCCTGCAGCCCCAAGTACACAGACAGAAATCTAAAGTAAAGGGGCCAAAATGTTAGTGTCAGATACTGCAGGGCAGAACACATCATCTATTCCCCCCATGTGAGCTCAGCTAAGTGACTGGAATCTCAGAGTAATCAGAAAACTCCTCTCCTTTAAAAGAAAACCAAACCAAACCAAACAAAGCACCTTGGCAAAAAGATGAATATTTTGTTCTCATAATTGTTTCAGTCCATTAAAAGACACCCACACAAGCAAGTGCTCTGCAAAGCTTGGCCTGCCTCTTACTGCTTTCCTTAGTTTAAAGCCCCCAGGCCAGGATATATTAGTTGCTTTTGGTCCTTGAAAGGGGAAAAGCGGGACAGGGACACATTGAGAAACCTCCAGCCCTGTATCACAGACTGAAAAGCCAATTCCCCTCCCTCTCCCCACCCCCAGGATCTGCAGGAGGATTTGCTTCTGGGCAGGAACAAGTGCAGTGTTAGTCACAGTGTTCTGCTTCCTGGGCCGGAAGGAACCGGGAAGAGCAGAGGCTGCTCTGAAAAATAAAATCAGGGGAGAAAAAAAACACCCCAGGTGGTGTTGCCTCAAGGAGAAGCTCTTACAGAAGCTGTTCAGGGAACTCTCAGCTGTTGCTCTAGAACTAAGGACCAGAGTGAGCCCACTCCTGATGTGGTGTCACCACAACGTGCAGCCTCTCCTGCCTGGGCTCCTCAGCCCTCGAGGTGAAGAGGTTAAAACCCTCACTCCTTTGGATCTGCTCAGCACAGCCCAGGGAGTCCTGAGGATCTCTGAGTCCTGCTGAGCTGAGTCCTCCAGGTCTCTGAGTCCTCCTGGTCTCTGAGTCCTCCTGGTCTCTGAGTCCTGCTGCAGGTTTTCTCAGGAGATCTGTGTCGCTGACGCTGTTGAGCTCCCTGGGCAAGGGCTTTTATCCCAGGCTGTTTGCGTGGTCAGGGATGGAGGACTGCAGGGATAATCCCACTTCCTGATGCTGCCCCGTGCTGGGAGGCCGGAAGGTTTGAAACCAGCAGCTCATGCGTGTGTGGTGAGGAGATGGTTAAAACAAACCAGCCCTTTTTCCTTCAGACAGAGCTGGTTTTGCACCAGAGATCCCAAATACCTCCAGGTGTCTCCTCCAAACACAGCAAAGCAGGAGAGGAGACCACAGAGGCTCCAGGATTAGTTCTGTGAACGAACCAGCTCATTCTTATCACAGCCTTCCAAGTGCTGCATCAAAGTGCCACTGAGAAATCCCCAAGGCCAAGGTGGGGTGTCCTTGTGAATGTGGAGGCCTGAGGCACCCTAAGGAAACTCCTGCCTTATAATCCCAACCTGAGATAGCTCCTTCCCTGGGGGGGTACCTGACAGTGAACCTGAGCTCCAGGGACACAATCCCACTTCTCCTGCTGTAAGGATTCAATTAAAGCAGGAACAATAGAAAGCTTTCAGCGACCAAATCCTGCACACTGCCAGCTTCCTGCAGTAGCTGCTTTCTGTAACCCCAGGGGTACACTGAGCCAGCACAATAAGACAACTTGTAATTGCTCCATAATCCCATTCAAATATTCCTTTTTAGCACATGTGCAGTGGTGTTTTAATTGCGTGGGGACACAGTGCTTGGCAACTCCCACATTCCCCAGTAAACAACAGCATTGTCTCTGCTTCAAATTCCATTGAGTGCCTGCTTTGCAGGCTGCCCTGTGCTCTCCAGCCTGGTTAATTAATGCATCTGTAATGTCCCCAGCTAATTATTGCCTCTGTAACTGCAAAAAGATGACAGAAGAGGTGTGGAAACAATAAACCTTCTTTTTATTGAGAGCACATGGCTGCAGCCACTTGGCACTGGCACACAATGTGCACCGTGCCCTCCGTGCTCGGAATATCCCAGTTCCAGCTTCCAGAAGGGCACAGCAATTCCCTAAACTAAGCTCTCTCATACCTGGCTGCGTGTCTCTGCAAAAATCGCCTGTTTAATTTCAGAAACCTTGTTTATCCGAGTCCGTGGGATGTCTGGGGTGTAAGAAGCCACTTTTCCTAGAAAGCAGAATCACAGAATATCCTGAACTGGAAGAGACCCACGGGGATCGTGGAGTCTGCAAACAGGACTAGACCTGGGTACCACAAAAACTTGGACACTGCTGGTCTACATCTCTGCAGCGGCACCTGTGGAAGCCTGAAGCACTGACACTGTGGGGAGCACAAGAAACCAAGAGGGATTTCAAACTCCCCGAATTTTTTACAAAATTAATCATAGGATTTATGGCCCCGGTAAAGGCTGTTAATCCTTTCTTAAAGTGGATTTAACTGCCTCTATCACACACAGAGTTATAGAGAAGAGGCATTTGGTGCCTTGGGTGTTTCATTTACATAAGCTTCATGCCAAAAGAAAACAGAATCCCAGAGTGGGTTTGGGTTGGGAGAGACATTAAAGCTCAACTCATCCCATCCCCTGCCATGGGCAGGGACACCTTCCACCAGCCCAGATTGCTCCAAGCCCCATCCAACCTGGCCTTGGACACTTCCAGAGATGGGGCAGCCACAGCTTCTCTGGGCACCCTCACCGCCAAGAATTCCTTCCCAATATCCCATCTCTCCCTGCCCTCTGGCAGTGGGAAGCCATTCCCTGTGTCCTGTCCCTCCCTCCCTTGTCCCCAGTCCCTCTCCAGCTCTCCTGGAGCCCCTTGAGGCCCTGCAAGGGGCTCTCAGCTCTCCCTGGAGCCTTCTCTTCTCCAGGGGAACCCCCCCAGCTCTCCCAGCCTGGCTCCAGAGCAGAGGGGCTCCAGCCCTGGCAGCAGCTCCATGTCCCTATATCCTCGTTTTCCCTTTGTCAGTCCAAGTAGATGTTCTTTAAAACTTACTTAAATTTAAAGTCACAAAGGTTTCTGTTTTTCAAGAGTATCATGTCTTCTGGATTGTAAGACCATTAGAAGTTTCATTTTCTCCTAAACAACCCGGTTTAAAAATGAAAAAGTATGTTTAATGTAAATGTGTACAATCTGTCAATTTTGGAAAATGGGAAATGATATGTGAAATCTGCAGCTGTCAAGTTCTAGTCGCAGCTTTGTCATCTCTTAATTCAGCAGCTCAGCTTTGGGTTACAAACAAAACTCAATATTAATTGAAACCAGAGAAAAGTTTCATACAAAGTTATAACCAGATGCATCAAGTTTTCAATAAAGCTGGAACCAGTTCCAGGCTTTTTAGCTGGAGACCAGGGGACTGTCTCTGGGTTTCAGGTTCTGCAATAAACATTTCACAGCGTTTTAATGATAATTTCATTATAGCAGAAGAAGTGGATTTTTTGTCTGTGGGCTGAAGTCACAGATCAATAACAGAGCTGGGCACGTTCCCGTTTAAGGCAGCCAGAGATCCTTCCTAAATAGCTCCTTTCTGCTTCCCAGCGGATGAAAAGATACAAAATATATTGGGAAGTGTATTAAAGCAGGTGTTTCATTACAGCTGAGAACAGGGAGTTGCTGAGGAAACACCGGTGTGTGAAATAATGTCAGGGAACTCTGACATAGAACGAGGCCCTTTTCTGTCATCAAAATCAGCTGATCAGGCAGCTCTGGTGTTCCCAAAGCCCAGGGATGCGAATGCTGCTGAAAAAACTGGGATAGCGGGGGGGGCTCAGCGTGGGAACGGGGGTGCTCAGTGTGCCCACGGAGCTGCACAGCCCAGAATGCCACGGACTGTGCCACTGGAGCAGAGCCCAGCCTGCCCCTGGGAACTGCTCTTCATCCCCAGGGCCTGTACACCCTTAAAAAATACCACTTAAAGCCAAACCTCATTACCCCAAATCTACCTGTGTTTTCAGCTGTTTGGTTATCAGGGATGAACCACCAGGCTCTCCCCAGCTGTTGGAGGAGCCTTATTTATGGCAAACATCCCACCCCAGGCAGCACCTTCACTGGAGGTTTAATGGGACAGCACAAGGGCACCACAGGACATTTCACAGGACATTTCACAGGATATTCTGAATTGGAAGGGACCCACAAGGATCATCGGGTCCAACTCTTCCGCCCATACAGGGATGGAACCCATGAGTGTCCTTAACCACAGGATTTATGGCCCTGATAAAGGCTGTTAGGCCTTTTCCTAAAGTAGATACAACTCCCCATTTTGGGTTTGAATGATACAGGTAGTTATAGAGAAGTGGTGTGTGGGGACTCGGGTGTTTCATTGCAATAAACTTCAGGCCAAAAGAACAGAGAATCCCGGAGTGGTTTGGGCTGGAAGGGACATTAAAGTTCAGCTCATCCCCTGCCATGGGCAGGGGCACCTTCCACTAGCCCAGGTAGCTCCAAGCCCTGTCCAGCCTGGCTTTGGACACTCTGCCAACACAAGGAGCCACCACAGTTCATTTTGATCCCATCGAGGGCAGAGTTGAACCTTCCAGTTCTGCTCCACGGCCTGAACTTTCTCAGTGGGCAGAGATATCCCAACCCCTGGGGCTGTCAAGGCAACACTTTTCGTCAGCCTAAAATTAACTCAGCTCATTTAAATGCCAGGGAGCTCAGTGATTATCTGCTGCTAAAATGTCATGTGGGTGCTGACTGTGTGTTGGCCAGATTTGCTCTCTCTGCACTTCAGACACGGGTATTGCTGGGAGTGATTCCACTGCTCTGCCCTTGTTTGCACGCCCTGCTGTATCCAGGGTGACTTTTCCCCTTGCACTGGGTGCTCTGGAGCTGTTCCACCCCAGGAGCACAGGGAGCTGGTGTCCTCAGGGGTACAGTCGCAGTGATGGAAGTTACAGGAGAAGTCATACCAATTTTAAGTTCTATTGCTGTAATTAAGCAATGCATGTCTTTCAATTTGCATTAGCATATGGTAAGTTGTAAAATTTATTAGCCCCTCTGTGTTAATTAGAGCAAGGAACACTGTAACCTCCAAAAAGTCAATGTTCCTCCAACTTGAAAAGGAATATTAGAAGGTAGGAGCATGGGCCTCCAATTATTTGTGCTTGTCTCCTTTAGAGGACATGGCTCGGCTTGATTCATTTTGATTTTTATGCCAGAGGAGAGTAATAGGATTTTAATTTGTCTGAATGCTCTGCAGGCATGCAAAGCTCCCAGGCACTGGGAAAAAAAATAAAATAAAATAAAGGACCTTATGATGCAAAGACCTTGGATTCCACTGGCGTGTCTCTGCCAGGCACAGCTGGAGCCCCAGCTCACTCCAG
Organism: Oxyruncus cristatus; assembly: GCA_013399855.1. Lineage (NCBI taxonomy): Eukaryota > Metazoa > Chordata > Aves > Passeriformes > Cotingidae > Oxyruncus > Oxyruncus cristatus. The sequence continues at coordinate 98,245 of VXAY01000163.1, forward strand.
GTGATTTTAAGCCCCTCACAAGGTGTTTATAGTGACTGAAGAGGCTCCTTAGATACCTCTGCAAACCTCTGCCCCTGAAGGACAATCCAGCTCGTGAAAGGAACGACTTGAGACATCTCCCTTTCCCCTATAATTTTTTAGGCCGTTTCTGTAACAGTTCTGCCAGGTCCTTCTTGCAGGAAACTTATTTATATGCAAAATGCAAAACAAACCAAGACAACCTAAATCAGATGATGAATGCACAAAAACTCCATTTAGTAATTTCACCCTTCCTTTGTTCTTCCATGAAAATCATGATTAATTTCAGCATATCTTCTGTTATGACTTCTCCATTTGGCCCTATATTTACAGCCAGGAAATTGTACTCTGTCCTCTGTAAAGGTGGATAAATTGAGGTGTGAAAAACCTGCTGTTTGCCTACAGTCTCCCAGGGACAGGAGGGGTTAATTACTGCTAATCATTAAATCACCTTTTATCACACAGATCTAAGCCAGAAAAATAAATACCTCTCCTTACATAAGAGTTTATTAAAACTTCATTTAGTGACTGGACTAATCAGACATTTGGAGTGTCTCTTGTGGCTTATTTAACTGTGGTGGGAAAGAGAGGTAATGGGAAGGGAAGGTTTGGGAAGGGAAGGTTTGGGAAGGGACGGTTTGGGAAGGGACGGTTTGGGAAGGGACGGTTTGGGAAGGGACGGTTTGGGAAGGGACGGTTTGGGAATGTTTGGGAAGGGAAGGTTTGGGAAGGGAAGGTTTAGGAAGGGAAGGTTTGGGAAGGGACAGTTTGGGAAGGGATGGTTTGGGAATGTTTGGGAAGGGAAGGTTTGGGAAGGTTTGGGAAGGGAAGGTTTGGGAAGGTTTGGGAAGGGAGGGGAAAGGGAAAGGGAAAAAAGGGAAAGGGAAAGGGAAAGTCTTGTAGGATCTGCAGAGCGTGTGATTACAATCACATGGAGTGATGGCTTATAGAAAACAAGAATAATTAAAAACATGGGCTCTCTAATTGGATGAGCCAAATTCTCCATCCCAATCCAGCTGACTCTGCACCACGTGCAGGGGGGGATCTGAACCTCTGTTGCTTTTGTCTGTCCCAGCAGCTTTGCTCTACACCCTGTGTCTGATTTGGGAGCAGGAGGGGAGAGGCAGGAGGTCTGGCTGACAACAGCCTGGAGCTGCTCTTTCAGCAGGATGGCTCCAAGATTTCCTTTCCACTGTGGGGAGCACAGGCAATGGAAGCAGAAGTCCCTTCACTCCCTTTTGCTGCAGGTCAGGCTTGGGGCAGCTGAGCTGCCCAAGTGTCCCTTTCTTATCGGGCAAAAGGGAGTTAATTCCCTGAATTCCTTCCTGGACCAGTCCATTAAGGAGGCTCTGGCAGTGGTGCTGCTGCCCAGGAGCAACACCGGGAGGCAGGACACTGGTCACTGATATCGATCTTGTCTTTACAGTGCTCCTTTCCCTGGGCAATGATCCCAACAGATCTGCCCAGAAACTACCCCTCCCTTTGGCCTTTTATATCCTCCTGGGGACTCCCAGTGCCTCGCCCAGATCAAAGATTGATGGGAAAGACCCACATCCATGGGCTTTGTGCCACAGCTGGTTCTGTGGGAGCAGCCCCGAGCCCCTGGAGAGCTCTCACTACAATAACACAATGTTTATTGTGTTTTCCAGCAAAATAAAAACATCACATTTTAGCCTGGCTGCTGTGCTGCTGTTCTTCAATGTGTTGTTATTCAGGCTTTTAAAAATTCATGTCAACTTGAAAACAAAAACATCGTTTTAAGCCACAATGTTTTGTTTTGTAAAAAGAAAAAAAAAATACAATTACTAGAAGGGTGTGAACTCCTCAGAATTTACACTTTTCATTTGAAACTATTTACTGTCTTTGCTTTCCACTGGATCTGAATTAAACTTAAATGTCAGTAAATAGAGCTACTTCTTTGAGAAGAGATGATACATTTAATTTGTAATATGTGTGTGGCTGGTTAAATCTATTGGAAATAGTTATAAAATTGCTGTCCCAAATTATCAGTGAAAAGTATTCACACTTTTAGTCAAGACATCACACTTAAATTTCTTTAGTCATTTCTACGTTGCCAATCACCATTTTGACTTGTCCCCAAAATACCTTATGAAAAAATGCAGCTGTGTTTCCCCACCAGCACTGGATGCATTTCTGGTGGGATTTGCTGTTGTCTGTAAAGATGGAATGAGTTTCCATTAGTTTTACTCCTGAGCACGAGTGCAGAGCTGAGCACACGGGACTGGTGGCCCCTCGTGCTCCATGAATGGAGCTGTATATCCTGACCAGGTGAACCCTGTGCTGCTGGATCCTGATTTTTCACAGAGGTTACTGAGGAAACAAATGGTCCGCTGTATGTTTATACTGCCCTGACCCAGAGCAGGCTGTAGCTGTGTTTAACAGCAGTCCTGCTGTGAGTACATGACACCATCCCTGGGAGCAGATGGGGCTGCCACAGTGAGATGGCAAGGGAAGAACGTCAGGAATTTTGCTGGAGCAGATTTTAAGGTACAAATAATAATATCCCCCAAAGTGCTTTATCAATATTACCAAGTGTGAGGATGAAGCAGGAAAGCACAAACAGTCTCTGCAAGTGACTCTCCTCGTGCCAAACCCCCCCACCCCCTGCCCGGTTGCCATATGTCCCTCAGAGCCCATCCCAGCCTCAGAACTGGATCACCGGATCACCTGAGGTCCATTCACCCTGGGTCCAACGCAAACTGCCTCTTCCAGCTCCAGTGTTTTATTCCCCAGCCTGGCTCAGCCCAGCAGAACTCATTTGCACAGATCTGTGCTCCTTAATGTCATCACACACCGGCTGTGTAGTCCCTCTGGGACAGGAGCCCATTTGAAAGGCAGTATTATTCCCATGCCTTGCTTTTAATTCCGAGGTTGTTACTGATAATGACTTCCTCTCACACAGGCTGAGCTTCACTGAGAGGAAAGGGCTTCAAGCAGAATTTATAGTCACTGTGTGACGAGGAAAGAGGCTTTGGACAAACAGGCAACATTCCACGCTCAGATTAGGAGGTTCTGGTCTCTAGTAAATGTTCAGCCTCCCAAATAAGCTGCCATTACAAATCTTTGCCTTTGACAGTCTTTTCCACCCACCCCTTCTTTTGCCAGTGCTCTGCTGGAGAAGAACATTTGCCTGGCAATGCCAGATAAATTCCATTTCTGCAGTGCAAACTCCAGCCCTGGTGCAGTGTAACCTCAGTATCATCTCCCGGCAGCTCTCTCTGGGAAAGTCCTAATCACCTACTGACTAAAGCAAGATACTGGGACACTGAATTAGCTCTCTCTGTCTTTAAAAGGAAAAGTCTGCGATGCAGGAATTTGAGAGACTCCACTTCCTCTGGCTGTTAGGAGCCTAACAAGGACAAATCTCAAGAAGAGAATAATATCCATAGAAAACAAAGGCCAGAATTTGTGAGACAAGGTGCTGATATCTCCAGATCTTGTACCAAGCTGAAAACCCTTGCTAGTGATTCAGAGGGAACCTCATCAAGATGGAAAAAAAAAAATCCAACCACCACCAAGAGAAAAACCTTGGGTTCACAGGGCCACCTCATAACTAAAATACTCAAACACCAAGGGGAAAAACAGCTTATAAAAGCTTTTTGCAGCTTCCTTTTTTCCCCACGGATGAGTTCTAAGTGATTATGGGCAGCTCCATGACTAACTCCTTTGCCTGAATCCCAGACTTCCACCTGGAGTGTGAAACTCTGCAACAGGAGCTGGAGGACCCATCTGTCACTGCTGGTTACCTCAGGCCACAACATCCCACCTGACTCAGTCACTAGATGTTCTCCCAAGAGGTTCTCAGTCCAGGTGACATGGACAGTACAGTCTTACTGCCAAACTGCCCTCCATTTGACCCCTTTCCTCCTCAAAACTGTGACTGATTGTTGATTCTACGTTTCCCGTCTTTAGACAGCACTTCCCTCGTCAGAGCTGCCTGATATTCCCCTTCCAGCCCCTGATTCCACCGAGGCACCCCGGGCTTGGAAGTCCTTCCTGAAGGATCTCAGGGTGTTTAAATACCCTCACCATGCTGGAAGAGCAGCAGGAAGAGCTGCCAGCTCCTCCTCACACCTGGAACAAAGGAATTGGCTGCAAGAGGTAAAAGGACCCCATGGTGCCAGGACCTTTAGGGCCACCCTCCTCCCAACCCAGAGCTTGGGAGATACCTGTGGGAAGGAGCCTGGAGGCCTCTGTGGCCATCCATCCATCCATCCATCCATCCATCCATCCATCCATCCATCTATCCATCCATCCACCCACTCGTCCACCTTTCTACGCTCTGGAAAGCTGAGGCCCAGAGCTTTGCCAGATTTATTGTGCATGGACACAGCCTTCTTTCATCGCCTGCCACAAGTACCCCCCGAGGAGGAAAGTGGGAATGGGCTGAGGAGATCTCCTAATCTACCCATTACACAGCTCTGTTTAAGCTGTTAAACAGCTGCTGGGCTGCCAGAGGCACAACAGCAGTTTCTGTATTTTTCCTCTTTGAGCTCCTCTTGAAAATGCGTGTCCTGCACCATGTGCAAGTCATTCAGCTTCAGCACGTGCTGGTTTATGGGACACGGTAAGACTTGGACACTTCACAGCCTCCACTGAAAGCAACACCACAGCAATACCTAAAATAGCACAGTTACAGCCAATTATGAGTACAGAGGAGAAATGGGGAAAGATTTGTGCCATGAGTTTTGATCACAGGAAACAGAACCATGAAAGACCTCAGGAATCCCTTTAATCCATTCCTTTTCCCCATGGATCAATTCTAAGTGATTATGGGCAGCTCCACAACTGACTCCTTTGCCTGAATCCCAGACTTAGAAAAGGAGTGTGAATCTCTGCAACAGGAGCTGGAGGACCCATCTTTCAGTGCTGTTTGTCTCAGAGCCCAACATCCCACCTGAGAAGGACAAAGGACCGTGTTCTCAGTCCAGGTGACACTGGCAGCAAAATCTCACTGCCAAACTGCACCTCGTTTTATCCCTTTCCCCCTCAAAACTGTGACTGATTGTTGACAGATCCTTACCTGTTGCTTCCACCATTCCTTCCAGGATGACCACGATTTCGAACTCCTCCTTCTCTAGCTGGGTACGAGACATCTCCCAGAAGGGGCTTTTCTCATTGATTTCATGTGAGATGATCAGAGGTGACACCAGGAACAACCTGTCGTCTCCAGTGTCAAATCCCACGTTGATGTCCGTTTGGTTCAGGGGAATAAACTCTCCTTCTTTGGTCTGTTTGGACTTAATCAGTTTGGCTCTAATGGAAGCCTCGACAATGTGGGAATTGCGGAGGTCTCCAACCCGGAACATGAGACAGAGCTTCTCGTCCCTCATGGAGATCACGGCGTTGTTCGAAAACATGAGGGTTTCAGCCCTTTTCTTTGGTTGGCTGATCTTGACAAACATGCAGCCCACCATGAAGGCGTTGACGATGGAGCCCAGGATGGCCTGGATGAGGAGCAGCACGATGCCCTCGGGGCACTTCTCCGTGATCACCCTGTAGCCGTAACCGATCGTCGTCTCTGTCTCGATGGAAAACAGAAAGGCAGACACAAATCCACTGAGGTTTTCCACACAGGGGATCCAGTTCTCGTCTTCCAGGTGGTCCAGGTCTCCCCGGATGTAGGCGATGAGCCACCATATGAACCCAAAGAACAACCAGGTGATGGTGTAGACCATGGTGAAGACCAGGAGGTTGAAACGCCACTTGAGGTCGACCAGCGTGGTGAAGAGGTCGCTGAGGTAGCGGTAGGTCTCCTGGACGTTGCCGTGGTGCACGTTGCACTTGCCGCTCTTCTCCATGTAGCGCTGCCGGGGCTTCTTCCCCTCGGCCGAGATGAGGCGGGTGCGGTCCGTGGCGATGGGGACATCGTCCCGAGCCTGCTTGGGAATCTTCTTGGGCTCCCTGGAGCTCACGCCGATGTCCATGTCCTGGTTCATGAAGATCCTGGAGTCTCCAGCCATGGCTGGGCTGCAGGACAATGAAATACAGTTTAAGACAGAAGGAAAATTGCTGAGACAAAGCCCGTTTTGTTTCACTCTCTGAACCATTAGACCTTGTTCTGGGGAACACTTTGAGAGGGTTCAGCTCTTCTCCCCCGACAGCCACTTGTTAAAGATAATGCTGCTAAGTTAAATACAATAAATGTAAATAAATAATGTAGTAAATGTATAAATATAATAAATACATAAAGAATATATCTAA
>VXAY01000163.1:104858-157924 GCA_013399855.1 Oxyruncus cristatus
ATAAATATACAATATATAAATATGTAAATACGTAAATATATAAATAAGGACCCTGAGATGAACTCAGTTGGTTAAAACTTGTTGGTAATAGCACCAATGGCAAGGGTTCAATCCCCTGTATGTGTCATTCACTTAACAGCTGGACTTAATGATCCTTGTGGATCCAACTCAGAATATTCTGTGATATTCTGTGATTCTTTGAAGTATAATAAATATAAATCTAAATCAATACAATGCTGGGAAGTTAAATAGTGATTTGTTATCCACAGGCTCTTCAAACATCAGTGAGCTGCCAGTCACTCCTGGAACCTCAGAAAATCTGGTGATGGGCCAGGTTGGGAGTCAGGAAATAGTTAAACCTTGTAGCATTTTTTGGGGGGTATTTTTTTGTCCTTAGATTTTTTTTTTTGTACTCCAAATTTGCTTGAGATCACAACTAGCAACAAAGTCAAAGTAATCAACACGTCTGTTCCAGAGGGACTGGAGTTTTTTGACGCCTCAGGTTTTGGGTGCATATCAAGAGAAACTTTAGGAATGAACAAAGAAGCTGAGCACCACTGTCTGCCCAAACCTCACCACAAGTCTAAATTATGCATGAAGGTTTCCCTCCCAGTCAGCAGAGAGAGGCATCTCCAGGGATCATTCAGATTTCAGGAGTGCTGAATCACCTTCTGGAAGTTTATTCTGTGAGCTGGGGCTTCAAATGTGAACCAGACCTTGAAAGTGAGCGTCTTGAATTCCACATCCGAGGGTGTGAGGAATCCAGGCCTGCTGCTAACGGCATCTCTCAGAACTCACCCCTGACGTCAGACAAAATCACCAGGCACTTTTAGAAATGTATCGGGCACTTATTAAAGTCCCACTGTCCACATGCAGAATTCTGCTCGCAGAGACACAAATAAATAACACAAAATGATGGCTGCAATGATTTTTGCAGGTTATAATGTAACATTCTGTTTACTAAGATGATTAGATACTCTTTTAAAAAATGAGAGTCTTGACTCTGGATGGAGGGCACAGACAAAATCTCCATCAAAGACTCCCTAAGCAGCCTTAGGGATATCAAAGATAGAGCAGCAATATTTTCTATGGCATTCATTCTCCTGCATTGTCCTCTGCAAATCCTATTAAAACCTAACTAAATCTATTACTGCTCCCTCTATCTTTAATCTTCTTATGCTCCTGTGAATGAGAAAAGGTGTAGAGCTACAATTAAGAGTATCTTGGGAAAGACAATTTTAAGACTGAGCAAAGCAGCTTCATCTTTTCGGTATTAAAAAGCACGAAGGGTGGGCGGGAAGGAAGTAGAGGCAGGATGAATAAATGAGGCAACAAATTTCCACTTCCATTCTGCTGCAGCCAAGTCTGGTTAACAGCAAAGAGTTACTCTGAGCCCTCGGATAAGTCACCATCGATCGTGACTCCAACGAAGCAGCCGGAGCCTGTTGCTGGAACCAGCCCCGCTGGCCCTGCTCGCAGGGAGCCCAACCATCTGTCCCCAGCTCGGCCCCAGAGCTGCTTCACGCTGGCACATTTGCCTGCTTTGAAGGTTTTGGGCCAGGGCTGAGCCCGTGCAGGCACAGGAAGGGGGAAATAATAGGGATTAATGGTGCTGGGATGGTCCCTTAGGAGGGATCAGGTTTGCCGCCCCCCTGCAGTGATCCTGGATAACCCCAGTGCTGTGTGTTCCCATTTTCCAATCGCAACACCAAGGATTTTGACAGAATATTCACCCCCACCTCCATTTCTGTCCCTCCTGAAGGCCGGACTCCTGAGAGCTGGCTCATGGTGGGTTTAGACACATCTTTTTTCACTACCTGTTGCAATGGAAATCTCCCAACCCCTCTGCACGGTGGTGTTTGTCCCACACCCGGGTAAAGTGCCTGCCAGAGGCTGTCAAATAGTAACTATCTGTCCAATAATAACTGTCTCTCAAATAATTAGTGTCTATAATGACACTGACTCTCACTTTACATGGCAGAACAATCACACACTTTTTTCCCCCCTCTTTAACAGGGAAAGAAGCTTCCCATCCTCTGCCTTAAAGAGAATCAGGTAGTGAAGAACCTCTTTGCTTTCTTCTTGTGAATATCCCCCCTGATGTATGTTTGCTGATTGACTGATTAATCTAAAATTACTCCTTTCAGATAAAAAGCTTTTAATCAATCTAAATGTAAAACCAGGCAAGTGTAGCATGTTTTCAATTTTAAAAGGACTGCTTTGAAGATAATTTTATTATAAAAGTTATGTTTGAAGCTGAGTTTCACAGACACTAAGACAGAAAAATCAGTTTCAAGACATTAATCTAGTGTAAGGTTTCATCTTCTAAGTTCCTACCAAAGAGACCAAAAAGATCTTAAAACATATTAAAAAGGACAGAATAAAAACAGTCCAAAAGCCTAAATCCCTAGAAATATCACTCTGGTGGAGCAGGCAAGAGGAACTGCCCCTTAATGAATGCACAGAGAAACCTGCTTTAACTAAAACACTCCAAGGACTGGCAACATCCCTTTGTAGCGCTACTGATCTCCAACAACAGGGCAGCTGAAATCTTTCTGGAAACCTTCAGGAACACCTTACAAGTGATCCATTAAAGCAGAAACATTCCTGCTGTGTAAGAACTTCACTGGCGGCTTCGGTGGCAACACAATTCCTCCTGATGTTTAATCTTAAACTCTCCCATCGTACGAGAAGTGTAACCTCAGGACGTGGTTACTGGAAATAAGTCAGCAGCTGAATTTTTGCTTCAGAGTCTTTAAAAAGAATGATCTTGGTCAGCAGTTTGAGCACAGCTTTGGGTGGCTGCACACCAGCCAGCTCTCTGCTTCAAATGGTTGTCACCAAAAGTATTGTCTCTCTAATTCTGAGCAAATCACTGCTTTCCCCTCTGCCTTAATTCCCCAATGGTAAAATTTGTGATACAGGCATGACCAGTCTGTGAGATCCCAGGCGCAAGGAAATTCGCTGTCATTCCTTTATTATTATTTTAATTGCCCTGGAAACTTCAGCACGCAGGACAAGGTGCTCTAGGAGGAGCACTGTAACTGTGCAAGGCCTTGGTTAACTTCCCCGTGTAATAAACTGCCACTGCTGCCATGCATGAACATCTTTTCCACAAAATGGCAAATATGTGCCAGCGTCTCCCAAAGATTCAGACTGCAGCCTGTAAATCCCTGCTCCCTCCAGCCCAGAGATCCGTGAGGCAAAATTGCCTCTTATAGTCACACCCCCGTCCTGTTTCTTTGGCATTTCCCATCTTTGGTTAAACGAGGCCAGGATAATAAAAATGTCACTTTTTACAAAGCTGCCTTCCTTCAGGACGGGCCACTGCACAAGGAGCTGTGAGTCAGTGCATTATCACCCTTGCAGAGAGGCTCTTTATCAGCCTTGCTGTTGTTGAGCCTCTGCCCAGATGACAGACTGGGGCAGGCAGTGACATTTAGGGCTCTTAGATCTGCTGGGAAGAGTCAGGCTGGGCTGAGGTGAGAACCTTTGGCAGAGTTGCTCCGAGCCCTGCCTGGCAGGGCTGAGGTGCCTCCTGACAGCTCCAGCAATTTGCTGAAGACGTCACAGAAGGTAAAACATGAAAAGTGTGCAAGAAACTTTTTTCCCTGTTGACCAGGGCAACTTTTTCCTTTTAAACCATCTCTGATCTTGCTGAAGTGAACGCCAGTTTAACTGGGGACAGGATTTGCTGCTGGAGAGGACTAAACTGGAGGCAGGAGGAGTTTGAAGACATGAATTTGTCATCAAGTTTGTGTAAAACCAGACTTCTTTTGTTTCTTTTAAACCTGATGCCTGTGTTTTCTCGCATTATGAGAATAATTGAGCAACTGTTCTTTAGCAAACCTCCCACACCTTCCCAAAACAGCATTTTACTTGATTCTGTCATCTTTTTTTTTTTTTTTCCCCACACAATGAGTCCTGTACTACTCAACAAACTATCAGTAATACTAAACAGATATTACTGGAAAATCTGACCTGGTTGTTTTGCTGCCCTTTGGCCCACACCACATAAAACAAAGACAAGGTTGCTGTGCCCAGGTTCCTCTGGGCCACATATTTCTCCTTTGGGTTACACTGCTGCAAGGGAATGAAATTCTTAATTGGCAGACACTGATAATATGGGAAAGATGGCAGAAGAATAAAGAAAATGAAAGCAGCAGCACCCAAAGAGAATAAAAGAATTGGCTGCTGAACGTTGAGTGGTAGTGGAAAGATGAAGGAAGAAGAAGAAATCTTAGGGAAAAAATGGCCTTTGACACTCTGAGAATAAACGAATGTTAGACAGGTACTGACTTAGGTGGGACTTTGATTTCCCTGAGAAAGGCATCTATCCCTCTATCCTTTTATTGCTTTTATTTCCTTTTATTTCCTGCCTGTATATGACTGAGACTGAACAGTCAACAACACCAACACCTTTCGACACATGCAAGAAGAAGAAAGGCAGGTAAATTCTGTGTAAATCATGTAATCTTTCAGTTTTCTGACTTCATTTAAACAGAGGTTGTGGTGGCTCCCTCTCTGGAAAGTGCTTGGGGATCCACAGGTGGAGGGCAGGCTGAGAACGAGTTTGCTGCTCAAAACCAGGGCAAAGGATGGAAAGACACTGCTCAAGAAGGGAGCCCTGGGGCACTTCAGTAGTAACCGTGGTTCAAAAGCTTCCACAGCCCAATATTTCCTTTTCAAAGTATAACCTCACTCAGCACTGAGGTGGGAAGATGCCCCTCATTTCCTCCGAGTTTCTGGTGTCTCAGTGCTGCTTTCATCACACAAAGCAGTTCCTCTGGGGCTGAAGGAGACCCCTCAGCACACAAACTGGGTGACTGATGGTCATCATGGAGCAGGATGACTCTGTGCTTGTCATAGAGCTGGTGGCTCCTGTCTGCCCAGAGTCCATTTGGCTCAGAAATACCCAAACAGAAGGTGTTCTGTCTTTCCAAACAAACTCTCTCTGGTCAGGGAGCTAATATGACACAAAGAAGGAGTTCTGGGCATTTGTACTTTAATTTTACCTGCTGGTTACCTCCCAAGCCATCCTTCTCCTCAGCAATGCTGGATAGTCCCAGCTCTGATATCCCTGAGCCCTTTCATTGTCACTTGTGAGGTACCAGTGGGACCCTTCCAATTCCCAGAGTATCCAAGTGTTCCACAGCATTCAACACAGGTGTCACACGCTCTCAGATTTTATTCATGTATTTATCAAGAGCTGTGGAATAAGGAAATGCTCTATATCCCATATTTCAAGGTGGGAAAGTCAGTCACGAAGATGTTTCTTCCAGACTCACATTGGGAGTCCGTGGCAGGTCAGGGAATTAAATTTAGAATTTCCAAAATCCTAAATGAGTTCCTGTAATCACTGCAGAACTCTTTTCTCCTTTCCCCACTCCAGCAGCAGTGTCTGTTCCAGGTATGTCTAAAGATTGCTCTGCAGAGCCTACACAGCCTGATCTATCAGCATGAATAACTGGTGAGATTATTTCTAATGCCAAGAAAGACAGTTTCTGTTCTCTCTACAGATTTCGAATAGATTTTTTTCCCTCAACTATGGATTGAAGTATAAAAAATCCCACAGATAACACAAGCTCACAGTTGTATCAAATATAATAACTTCAGACCTATGCAGAAAAGACTGGAGAAACTAAGCTGATGAGAAGATACTCTGGGGTAGGTTTTTTTTTTTACAGAAAAAAGAGATGAAAATTAGAAAATGCCTTTTGAGATGTCATAATGATCCCAGTGTACAGGCTTTAACAACTTGTTGTAGCACAAGGACTGGAGAACATGGAGTTTCTACAGGATAAAAGGTATCTCCTACTTGGTGTGCCACAACTGCATGGGGTGGACGGGAGGATAAAATCCAGGTAACTCTCCGTTAATTATCTTGTACTTCACTGCATTAAAAAGTCCCTGTGCAAAGGATGCCATCACAACATTATGCTCTTAGGTGTTTTTCTTAAGTTAGAACAGAGATATTTTCTCTACCAACAAATAAAACCTGAAAATAAACCAATTCGATCCTTCCACCTTCAAGGGGGTGACTCTGCCTGAGGCACTTTGCAGCCTCTCTGCCCTCTCACCCCAGTCTCTATTTTTAGGGGCACCTTCTGGCATCACTGAAAATTTTGGCTGTTGTCTTTCACCCAACACTGAACAAAGAAAAAGAGACACCTTTGTCCTGATAAGACACTCCTGTCTCTCCTGCTGTTTGCACACAGCAAACATTGTGAACATTGGGGAAAGCAGAACCTCGATTTTAAAGGAAAATTCTGCCCCAAGAGCACGAACATTCCCGTTCTCCATTGTTTAGAAATTCACCATTACAGCCCCTCAGAATCACTCTGGAACTGGCAGCTGCCTTAAAGAAACACAATAAAATTATTTGTACCACTTCACACTTCCCCAGTACCTTGCATCCCAGCAGTTCACAGATGAACTGACCAAACAGAGGCTCTTTTTGCCCCAAGGCCTTCAACCCACTGCAGAAAGAGTCACAGAGAGACAAACCAACCTCATACAAACTGCTGGGGCAGTGCCAGTGCTCACCCCACATGTCCAAGGGCCTCTCCTGACCTCAAACTGAATAGAAAGGGGGTGACTTACATAAAAGAGTCTGGAGATCTGCCTCAGAATATGACTACAAAACTCTGTTTACCTTTTTTTTTTTGACAAATAATTGGGCTGGAAATTTCCAGAGAGGGAGAATATTCTGTGGTGGGAATCAGAAACTATCCTGATTGTTTATCTCCAACTGAGAAGGAACTGTGGGGCAAAAAGGACTGAACTCCAGAAGTGAAATAACTCCCCCAGCACAAACACTGCCCCCCGACTCCCCACCTGCCACAGAAGATGCTGGTTTTTTGGACTGGTCAGAACACAACTGAGAGAAGCCAGATTGGTTTCCCTCTCAGCTGCTCTGCTCCAAATCCCAGATCTACTTAAAAGGGGCAGGAGGAAGGACCTGCTTGATGCCAGAAGCCCCAAAAGTCAGATGGCAAGTTTTTTGGGACAGGGCCGCTTTCTGCCAGTTCTTCATTGGCTCCTGAAACTCTCCAGTCAAAGCCAAGGGAGAGATGCTGTACAAAAGTGAGCATGGAGCTCCCACCCAGCATGTGCTGACACGACCTGGAGGGCTCCAGGCCTCTTTGTGAGGGATGCAACAGGACATGGATAAAAAAACCAGTCATGTTTTACCTCCCAGAGCTATGAACCCCCCAGGGATTCCCAGTGCAATACATTCCCTGTCCCCTCCAAGGGCTGAACATGCCACTTCATCATGTGGAGACTACGCAGCCAGGGCTCTTTAAACTCTAAGCTGACGGGCAAGTATCCTAATTATGAAAGAATTTAGTCTTTGACTCCAGATAAGGATTATGGAGTCCCTCCACGCATTTCAGGGCTGCTGACTGCTCAGTCTCCCGCTGCCCTTTGCATTCCAGTGATCTCCACTCACCCGAGCAGTTCGGATTTTTTAACGTGTTTTCCTGCAGAATCCCTTTCTGAGATCTGACAGTGCTTTTGCCCAGGATCAACATCCCATGCCTGGCTTCCCACGGAGTTCCCTGGCGCTGCTGAGTTGGACAGCAGCACATCTCCAGCTCCCACCTCGGCGGGTTTGGGGAGCCTGGCGCTCGGCTGACCCAACTCCTCATCTCAGTCCTCCTGCCTGCTGTGCTCCTGGTCCTCTGCAGCCAGCGGAGCGCAGGAGGGAGCTGGAATAACAAAGGAAATGCGGTGACTTACTCGCTACGAGCGGCTCCGCATCAGTGTCGCGCCCTCGGGGGCAGCCGGGCGGGAGCGGGCGGTGGGAAGCGCGGCTGGAGCAGCGGCCGGTCCATGCCATCACCAGCGAGCTGGGCTCGTCCTCGGGTCCCCGCGCTGCCTCCCGCCTTCTTCCCTGGCAGAGGAGAACATTTACGTGGCACTGAGGATGTGGATGCCCACGCCCCTGTCCCCGGGTATCCCTGATTTCCCTGCTCTGCTCCAAACCCTCCGCTGCTGCGGAGATACTTTTGCCTCTCCTCTGCCTGCCTTTCCCTGCTCCTGCCTCTCCCGTTCCAAGGGATTCTTGGTGGTATAAAGCTTTTTAAAGGGCTGGGGCAGAGGGGAGGGAGGGGAGGCTCCGTGTGACGGCGCCTTATCTGTTCTGAATGAGCCGGAGCGGAGGTGGGGAGGGAGGGCGAGGGAGGGGTTTGGGCTCTGCCGAGCGCGGGGAGGGCTGGTGGGGAGGGGGAGAGGCGAATCCGAGCCCTGGAGCTCGGGATCACAGGAGCTTTGGGGCTGGGAAACCCTTCCGGCATCCTCGAGTCCGACACGCGGGGGCTGCGCTCCCCTCGCCCTCCCCCTCCCCCGAGCGCTGAGTTCCCTTCTCCTCCCGGGATCTCCTGGCCCGGGTTTACTGGATGGGATGGCGTTCTTGAGGGGCTGGGGGCTGTGTCCTTGTGTTTTTAAAATCACACCAACAGAAAGCAGTTCCCAAAACCAGGAGGAAGCCGCACATTTCACAGAGAGCACGTGTGTCCATAGTCATCGGCACTGTGGGAACGCTCTCCTCCAGGCTGGACCAAGGAATTTGGGAAAAGTGGGGACAAGGAGGGACAGTATGATTCCTCTGACACTCTCCCCTTGCCTGTCAACCATCAAGCTCCTGCCGTGGTGTTTGCTGATGGAGTTGTGGTGTCTTCCTGGGATTCATCCAGGGAATGCTCTCAAAGTTCTTCAGTTCTTCTTTGCTGTATTTTTTTATCTCCTTTCTCCTTTTTTTTTTTTTTTTTTATCATTGATAATACCACACTGTCTCCTCAGCTTAGTAGAATATTTCCTTTTCTGTAAAGCAAATGTCAGGCCAGCAGTAGAAATGAGCCAGACCTGCCTGCTGACTGCAGGTTGCCTCCAGGCTTTGTTGCCCTGTTCCGAAGATCCTGTCCCCCTGTCCTCCCTAATTCTCTGCTCCAGGACCACATTCATTACAGCCCATCAGAAATGCTCTCGCAGATATATCCGGTCAAGAAAAGAGGACTTCTCAAAACCAAAGCACCGCAGGAATGTGTCAGTATGGCTGGAATATCAAAGCTGTTTTTCCCATGTTCTGCTTTGAATGATTTTCAGTTTCCATTTTTTTTGAAGTTACACTATCACTAATGAAATACATCAGCATCGGAATGGCATTTTTACTTTACTATGTGGACATTTTGCAACCTATTATTTGCATTCCCTTTATTTTTGAACAGGTTAAAAATGGAACTAGTGGAGCTTCCTGTAGATCAGAAAACATGTTTCTGATCAGGTTAATTCTAGGTTACATTAACACCTTATGGAAACCAGACTGGAGAAATGCACAGACAGAAAGGGAAATAACCAGAGAGTTGAATATTATGAATAATCATATTGCCTGGGGGCTGGGTGAAGAAGCTCATCTCTATAAACACACACCTTTTATCAGTGTTCTTCTCTGATCTTTATGTGGAATCACAGAATCAGAAACTCATTAAGGTTGAAAACGACCTCCAAGTTCGCTGAGCCCAATGACAGAGGTTGGATCCGGCCAGCTGGGACAAAAATCTGGAGCCAGACCAAGGACTTAGTCCATTAAAAATTGGGTTTGCAGATGTAATTTTGCTTTTCCACTTGTGAGTTTGTATTTCCCACTCCAGCACCGTGTGGGCAATGAGATGAGCCCAGCCAGCCTGGCTCCTGTGGCAGCATTAGCTGCAAACAGCTCCAAGGACTGAACCCAAATCAGCAGTGAAACCATTTGCAGTGAAAGCAAAAGGCCTGGTAATAAAGTGCTGATTAAATCCTCTGAAATTATGTTACATCTTCTGCTCACTCAGAGCTCTTAGGGATGTCTTTGCAGCAGTATTAGTTTCACCTTTTAGGAGTGTCTCCATGATAACTTTATGAAAGTGCAATTTGGGGAGTACATTAACACTTCAGGTATTTTAATAAGCATTCAAACTTACTTACAAAGTTCTAAGCAGTAATTCATGCAGTGTGAGAGTCAGTTCCCCCTAAAATCACAGTGTTGGCTTTCAGAGCAGGTCCCTGGATGCTGCTCCACCAGCACTAAGGACAGTGCCACCTTCAGAACGGCCTCAGCTCTGCTTCCTCCTTCATTTAATCTCGTTTAATACGATTTAGAATGAATTTAGGAAATGGAGAAGGAGCTTTTGTGCTGTCCAGCCAGCAACCCAGGAGGACCAGAGACTCTGTAAGGCTGCAGAGCTGGTGTGGCACGGTCAAGGCAAGGAGAAGTCTTGCTTCCCACATCTCCCACCCACTTATCCACCACATCCCGACTCCAAAGCCATGGGCAGGGGGCCCGGGGGAGCAGAGGGGGCTCACAGTGCGGCCACTGCTGCGGGGAGTGTTTGCCCCACGGTTCCCATGTGGGAATGGCTCTGTGCCTCATGCAGCGCCTGTAACACCTTTTTTGGAGCACATTCCCCGTTTTCCTGATAGTGGAACTCTGACAGGCACTGCCATCTGCTGGCACCGTCCCTCCAAACCAACCCTGCACACACCACACGAGTGGGGTGCGCTGAGGGGCTAAAGCCGGGTCTGGATTTTCACAGCCCCTCCCAACCCCCGAGGCTGCAGAAAGTCCCGTTTCCCCAACTTCCCACACCTTTTCTCCAGCTGGGAGAAGAGACCTCTCCCCTAAGGACGTTTGTCCACGAGCAGGTGCATAATTCTGACCCTCCTCCACCTTCTGGGGTTACACGGAGCTGTGCCCACACCTCTGCCCAGGTGGCAGCTCAGCGAGTCAGCCCTGACCCACAGATCCCACCCAGCACACACTGTGAGAGCATTTTTGTGCTGTGGTTCCTCCTGTCACAGGGACGGATGCACCAGCCACCACTCATAGCCACAAAAAACAGGGCACTTGAGAGGTACCTACTTCAATCAGCATTAGAGGCCTTTTAGGAGCCATTTATCTGCTCACCAGGGAGGCAGCACCTTCTCCCCGGGCCTGAGTCTCTGCATCTTGGTACTTTGCTTCCTTATCTCTACACTGTAAATTAGTTTCTTGTGTTATTTCAACTGACATCTTCCAAATTGTGCTGATTAAAGACAAGCCAGACCTAAAACCAGTTTTTCAGCTGGAAGTCACCCTTCAGGGAGTCAGTGACATCACTGTGCCCTTGCTGAGGTGGGGAGACAGTCGTCAATGGCCTCAAAAGTTTGAAATATGTTAAAGAACTGCAGGTATCAGCTGCCTGCAGAGGGTGGATTTAACACCAAATGGCAGGACAGTTTGAGTGCCTTTGTACTCCCGTGGAAACATGGAAATGCCGAGGGATTGCTGTTCTGTTCAGGGTGGGATTCACCGCAGGCAATGCCATTTAGGCTGACTCTAAACAGCCACACTATTTCCCTTCTAACTGAGGCAGAGACAGGTAGTGTCAGAAGGCAGCTAAATTAGACCTTTATGTTAGAGTGGGATGAATGATCTAATTCCAGGAGCATGGAATTTCACCTCAGTGCAACATCTTAATGTTCCTGGGGGTGCTCACAAGCCCGGGCAGCAGAGCTGCTCTGTTCAGAGGACACACAGGGCTGTTTATGGGGGGAATTATGGCAACTGTGGGGTGCTCAGCTCCTGCATTCGCAAACAGAACAACCAGATGTGGAAGAATAAATTCTAATCTCATTTCGGTATAATTCTGAATTATACCTGTCTCAGAGAGTGATTTATATCACAATGTATATCAAAAGTTGTCATAAAATGAGCGGTCTGGATTTCTGCGGGCTCCTGTAGGATGAAGCAGGGCAGCCCAATTTTTGAGCTGTCAGGAACCAAAGGGGGAGTTGCCTCCATTTTCCTGGGGTTTCATGGGACATAAATGAGCCCCCCCTCCCTGATGACCACAGACTGGCCCTGACACAGGGACAGGACAGTGTTAGGGTTGGTTATTACCCAAATAACTCATTCCCCAAAGGAACAGTGATCCCTGAGAGCCCAGAGAAGTGGGTACCTGCTCTGCAGCCACTGCAGGCTTTGCTTGTGCTGAGAGCAGAGGGAGCAGCAGTGCCTTCAGGGAGCGTTTTAATTCGTTGTGCAATTTGATCTCTGGAATGAGAGATGTCTCTTCCCGTTTGTCAACCATTAACCGACCATCCCACCAGAAGAAAACAGAGTTGTAAGAGGTAGTGCTGGAAACAGTGTCTGAGATCGTCTCCTCCACCTCCACCCTCCCCTGGTGCTCCCGCCTGAGTGGGAGCTGAGCCTTCAGCTGAGGCTCTGAGAGCCCTGATGTGACAGTCACCCACTCTGTCTCGTCTTCCTTTTGTGTTTTGGGGCTTATTCATCGCCCCGAATCAAAATGAACCTTGGGGAGTAGGCACAGAGGCAGACAGGGGGAAGGAGAAGTTTCCGCAATAAACTCCCCCGCTCGGTGTGTGGAGGAGTGAGCTCTGCCACGGCCTTTGATATGATAATGAGGAGCTGATGCTCACCCAGGGAACGAGGCAGCTCCTCTCTCTCGCAGCTCCACGGGGCTGGAGCCTGGCTCCCATTCCCCCAGCCAACACACATCCCGAGCCTTCCCACCTTTCGACTTCTGGGTTGCCCGCGAGTGGGTTAGTCCGGCTCTTACTGAACTGCTGTTATAATTAACACTAATTAAGCTCTTGTTTTGCAGGTGCAGCAGCAGAACCTAAGGCTGAAGGGCACCCAGGGACTAAACTTCCCACTGAGGCCTTCAGGAGCTGCAGGGCAGGAAAACCCAGGCAAGGGGCACTGTGTGAGAACTGGCACACGTGTGATATCTCTAGGAATGAGCCACCACTCCAGCTTCCAGTTCTGTTCGCTGCCTGGGAGCTCAGAATCAGCCAAATACACCAGTCACAGCACACTCTAATGATGGCAAATTTATGGAGACAATTTCCTTGTTAGGCTGTCAGAATTCAAAAGGGTTTCTGACAAATGCAAAGGCTTTGATTCTTTCAGATGGGAATCTCATTGCACTGATTTCTGTCTTAAAAACAGACATCCCTCCCTTTGGAGTGGGATGGGATGGGTGCATATAGGACATAACCAGAAAGGTACAGTCTAAAATCAGCCACTAATTAACCCCTTGGCTGAAAAAGGATCTCACCTCTGGCTTGTGGCTTTCCCAGGACACAAGAGGTCGAGCCAGCAACTCCTTCATTTAACTGTGAGGAATCTTCCATCTCACTAACAGGTATCTATATCTGACTGTAATCTAACTATGAGGGTATTTAGTTTATTCCAAAAGATTCCGCAAAGTCTCTGCATGAGTGTGGAACCTTTGGGCAGCAGTGGGAGCTCAACCAAAGCCCTGTGTGCTCACTTCCAGTCCTGGACCGTCTCCCTCTGGGATCCAACGACCCACTGAACATCACAGAGCAGAGTAACACAAACCAGCCTCTTCCAGCATATTTTTTCAAATGGGAAGAGTGTACAACAGTTCTCAGACTCAGAATATTCTGAGTTGGAAGGGACCCAAAGGATCCTTGAGTCCTGCTCTTCACAGAATGGCCCGTCCACGGATGGAACCCACGACCTCGGCATTATTAGCACCACATGCTGTGGTCACTTGGCAGAAAGCACAATCTACGGGGCAAAACCAATTGATCCTGAAGATCAATTTGAGGCACTGCACGTCAGCACACCTGGTTTATTTAACTGGCACATTTCAATCCTATTTGCAACCCACTCTAAGGAATTAAAAGCAACTCGGCCTCTGTTGTAGCAGGTCTCACACCCCATTGCTCCCAGTTCACTTCAGGTTTCTCTTCAGCTCTACTCTGGCTGCAGAAAAGTGCCCCCCACTGACTCTGGTGCAGCCCTTTTATTACAGTTTAATCCCCTGTGTGCAGCAGCCCTGGGTCACAAAGGCCTCTCTGCAGCCACAAATGGGCCCTGGACAGACCAGCCTCTCCCCAGCTGCCCTTTCCCTACATCCCAGGGTATCCAGAGCAGCTCTGGAGCCAGAGTGGCCTGTTGGAGAGTGAATCAGCAGGAAAATACTCCAGCAATTAACCCTTGGCTTCTCTGTCACAGTTAGTGTGGGCACTGGAGGAGCTCCAAGCCTCATCCCTCTGGATCTGGCTGATGTCACTGGGAATTTGACACTCCAACCATGGCTGAACTGGGCTGGGTTGGAACTGGAGGGCTGAAGGTGAAAGTCTTGATCTTAGATTCACAATATAGGCAAGACTCCACTGGACCTTGCACTGGGATCCTTTGGGTGGGAGAAGGGTCATCACCCATCCAAACTGTGAATTCCTGCTGCCACAACACAGGGGCACAGCAGACCCTGCACACTCTTTTCCTCTGCAAGGGCTGGAAATGCTCTACCAGGGGAGTTTTTGCCTCATCCCATTTCCAGCACTTAGGCTGGGCAGCAGATCTCCTCTGCAATTCAGTTTTATTCTTTATTAAGTTTCATTCCTTTACACTCAACAGACCTTCAAGCCAATTTCTGAGGTGCATTTTACACCTTCAAGGGAGGCTTTAAGAACAAAAGCAATCATTCCAATCCTCCCCGAAGCATCTGTGTCCGGTGAATAATTTGCATTAAATTCAAAAACTGTCACTCTAATTCCACAAACAGTTATGTAACTTGGAATTTCACATAATTTACTCAGATTAGTAAGATTTTCAGCAGTTTTTCAGTCATTGGGGAGCTTGAGAGAACCATGTCTAGAATTTTATTTGCAGGCCTTGCAGCAGCATTCAATATTTATAAGGAATTCCCTGTCTTGGTAGCAACAACTGACAGTTACGAAAAATAAGTACATTATAAAATGCATTAATATTTTAAGTCTAAGACTGCTGGAGGAAGATATTCCCAGCTTTTACCTAGCTGGTTGATATTTAATTCACACAGATAACTGACAAAAAGAGACATATCTAGGAGGGCATGGAGAGAGTGTATAAAAAACTGCAACAACGACAGTGAAAGATTTGTCTGTGTTTACACAATAAATCATCAGCAGAATCAGGAGAAGAACCTTTTTTTTTGTTGTTCTTACTCATTCAGGGACCTCTGTTATGTGCTCACATATTGCTTCATAATAAAACCCTTCCCCAAGCCTCCAAATAAAACGTGGAGATTGTGCTGAATCCAGGATTTTCCACCAAAAAAAAAAAAAAAGAGAGAATAACTCATGTTTAATGATGCAGCAGAGAGAGAAAAGATAAACCCTGATATTTCTGTAATAAAGTGGCTTTTTATGAGCCCTCCTGCATGTTGGGGCTGGCAGAGCTGGACAGGAGCCAGGGCTGTTTACGGTGCCAACGTGCCTGCGCCGCACTCCTGAGCATCTGCACAGTTTGTTCCTGCCGTGTTTGTATCTCTGGAGCCAGCTGACCTTGAAACTCTCATCTGAGGGGAAAAAAATAGGAGAAAAATTCAGCAGGCAGAGTGTCCCCCCCCCATATATTCCAGTTATTGTTGGAATATTTTTCCTCTGCTCGGTTTGCACAGAGATGACATTCAATAACACTGGAAATGTTCCTGCTCTCCCAGGAGAGGCATGTTCAGAGTAAAACCAGAGGAAATTAAAGACCTCTCAAGCAATCCCCCAGCACAGGTTCATAAATATAAAACTGCAGGCAGTGACTGGCTCCGGCTCTGAGGACAAAATGTGCTAAAACTTCGGGGTCCCTGCGCTCCTGCTGCCCCCGTATTCCCTGCTCCTCACGGGCTGGGAAGGTCCCTGTCCCTTGTTATCCACACAAACAAGGCAGGATGAGGCATTTGCTGTGGGAATAATGATCCCTAGAGCACCTCTGCTGTACCAGCCCTCTCTGAACAGCCCTCTGACTGCTGGAATTCCTGTCCCCGCAGCAGTGGGCTGGTGTGTGCTGGGACACACTTCGGCAGATGATGGGGGACTGTGGCATCTGAATTCCCCAGGAAAAGGAGGGATGCGGACGACTCCTCTTCAGCTCTTCCCACAGTCTGTAAGTTGGTTGTCCTGCCTGGAACTCAGGCTACAGGATGACTTTTCATAGAACCACAGGATCACAGAATATCCTCAGCTGGAAGGGGCCCACAAGGATCATGGAGTCCAACTCCTGCATTCCTTTGCAGGGATCCTGTTCGGTGGCACTGGGCAGTTTGTTTTACCCACTGTGCTGGGTACTTGATCAACTTGCAGAGTTTTCATTCTCTGCTGTTCTTTGCATTGAAAATAAGAAGACTAAGTGCTTGCTCTTGCCAGCCATGGGAGAAATAGCTTTCCCTGGACTCTTCCAGAATTTCAGCGTTGGTTGGCTTGCTTGGTTGGTTGTTCCTGCTGCTGGACTGCAGTAATAGAATAAAACTCCAGTCCTCCTGAGCTTATCCTGTGTGTTGAAAGTCAGATGGATATAGGAAAGGCAAATTTATGGAAACAAATAGTATTTAATACTATTTCTTGATAGACATTTGCCTACCTATGCTAGACTGGTGAAGTCATGGAGAGCCTCAGCTGAGCCCTGCCCAGACACCCCAACAATCCCACCCTGTGCTGAGAGCATTGTCCAAACACTCCTTGAGCTTTGTCAGCCTTGGTGCTGCGACCACTGTCCTGGGGAGCCTATTCCAGTGCCCAACCACTTTTGGGGAACCCTTAATTTGGAGACCTTCCTTAAGGCATTCCCCTTCCTCCTGAAGAGTGGATGGATGAGTTTTGCCGTGGCCTGTATGAAACCCTGATGGAGGTCAGTGATGGGGACCTTCCAGAGAGAAACCCAGTCCTCTACAACCTTCAGCCCTCTGTGGAAGCACGTGGAATTCAATGGCACAATGAGCACAAGGAGTGCTCCCTTACACGCTGTAATTGTGCAGCGACACCTCACTAATGCTGCAGGAAAACTCTTGGATTCATCCCACAGTCACGCAGGGAAAATTTCCTTTTGCACCTGGATTTGCCTGGGGCGTATTCCCGTGCCACTCCATGCACCAACTCCAAATCTCTGTGCTGCCTAGGGTTGACATTGTACAAGAGAAGATGCTTCATCCAGATGGATGGAATTTACTTTACTTTTTGGTTGGTCATGATACCTCTGAGCCCGAGATGAAGGAGATCAGGGTAATCTCAGCCACCATAAAACCTCGTCAGCGTGGAACACAACCACAGACATAACTCAGCTCACTCCAGCAGTCCCACTGCTCCTGCAGGAACAGACATAAGGAATTATTGACTAGATTTCCCAGAACGTCCCAGTGCAAATGAGGCATAACACCAGAACTGTAGACATGTCAGAAAGCATAAAAACAAGCTTTCCCAGGAAATATGATGCCATATGGACATGGGCTTTGTTCTGGTGAGGCTTCTTTCAGCTCCCCAGGCTTTTCTATGTCATAACGTTTCCTAGTGAGGTGCCTGGGTTGTGTCAGCTCAGCACAGAAATTGCCTTGGGCTGCGGTGTTTCCACACTCCCCAAACCCCTGGAACATGCAGATTCCGTGCTGTCCCGTTCACAGGGAATTGATTCTTTTGTGCTGACAGCCTGTAACACACCTTGTCATACAACAAAGTCACTGCAACTGAATTGCCAGAAAGGCCCCGATCGTTACTATGGGTGATTTATCCAGGACTTATCCAGCCCTCTGAGCCAAGGCCAAGGAAATTCCCCCCTGTCCTGAGACCAGATGCTGTTCTTATCTGAACTGAGTTAAATCTCGGGCCAAATTACCAAAGCCAGCAGACATGTGGTGCTACCACCAGCCCCTGTTGCAACTCAGAATGATGCTCCCCTCTGCGTCCACCCCACCCCCCAAACATCAGCAGAACGACCACAGCTCCATGAAAAGTTCAGCCTCTCTGATTTCTCCCGATTGCTCTGCAAAAGGATTTTGGTATGTAAGAAAAGGTTGAGTAATTTTTTTTCATTGATGACACTGGCTCTGTTTTAAGAGGGAAGACAGAGCTTTATGGGGCTCGGGCACTTTAGGGCATGAAAACGCCCAAAGCTTCGCCTCCTCCTCACCCTCCCCCATCTTTAATTCACCTTTTTCAGAGGTTTTCCCACCACCAAGAGCAGTGTTGCCTCCAGCAGTCCCTGCACAGCCCAGTAGAGGGGAGTGGGCAGCCACACTGGTTTTTCTGTCCTGACCAGTCTCAGGGCAAAGCCACACGTCTCCAGAGCATTTGCAAGGAATTCCAAAGGGTTAAGCATTTTATTTGCATTAAACATTAGTTTCCTAGTGGAAGGTGTCCCTGCCCATGGCAGGAGGTGGAACTGGGTGATCTTTAAGGTCCCTTCCAACCCAAACCATCCTGTGATTCTCAGCACAAAGCAGAAGCTTTAGTGAAATAGGATCTTTGCCCATAGTTTTCCATGGAAATGATATGTGCCAATTTTAAGTCCTTTACCCATAGATGAGGACCAGATAGGAGTTTACAGTTTTAGAAAGTACTTAAGAGTTAGTGTGCAGGACAAGCATGTTTGGGCACATCTACCATTTGCAGAAGAGGTTGTGCAATGTCAAGGTTCATCCCAGTGTGGGTGCTGGAGACCTACAGGAGATCTTGCTGTGGGAGATGAAGGCACCTGTCTCATAAATCCCTGTGGCTCTGGGGGACTAGACATGACAAAAGCTTTATAAAGGGGAAACTTCAGCACAAAGAGACATCAGGGTAGGGACACACTGTAAGGGGAAGAGCAGGGGACTGTCTCATCTACCCAGCCAAGTCACTGAACCTGTCAGGCCATTATCAGGTCAAGAGAGATAAGCTGACCTTGAGATTAGCTCAGTTGGTTGGAGCATGGTGCTAATAACACCAAGGTTGTGGGCTTGACTCCTGTATGGGTCATTCCCTTAAGAGTTGGGCTCGATGATCCCTGTGGGTCTCCTCCAGGTCAGAATATTCTGTAAATACTCCGTGAGACAACTGATTCAGAGCTGGCTAAATTCCTATTCCAGCACTAGGACAGGGGCTCTAAATCCAGCTGCCTCTTGAAGGCAGCACCCAGAGCAACTTGCCCGAAACCAAAGCAGGAAGAACCCAGCCAGAGCTGTGCCCACCCTGCCACCGCCCCACAGGGACCATGGATTTCCAGCCTGCACACAGGAAAACACACCCCTGAACGCTTTCACTGCTCACGACATGCTGATACTTGAGGCTGCTTTCCCTCACCCAGTGTGGCAGCAGCTCTGTGCCACCCAGCCTGTTCTCACTGCCCTCCCGACTCCCCCGGGTGGGTTCACTCAGCTGTGAAACAGCCATTCTCCACAGGGCTATTTCTAACGTTCTGACCTTCAGAAGCAAGGCCAGGCTTTTTACACGATTGTCTGGTAAATGTACTCCTGTAAAGAGAGCACGGAGCCAAGGCTTCACTCCTGGAAAGAGAGAGAGGTACCTGCAGTTCTTCGCTGCGGGGAAAACCCAGGATGCCTCATATTTCTTTCTTTTGATAACAGCAACCACACACAAAACGAATGGCAACTTTCTTGGGAACAATGGGAGAGTGTCAGCCCTGAGGAGCAAGGACAGAGCTCCCACCCAGCTCTGTTGCTAGCAGGTGAAGGGCCAGCTGTGGAGTTGCTGAGGGAAGGCAGGGACGCAGGGCTGCAGCTCCCCCAGCACTGCCTGCCTGGCACACAGCCCCTCCAGCCAGGCTTGCAGCTGCTCAGAAGCGCCTGGCTCCTGCATCCAGCTTCCCTGTGGAGGCTTTGCCTAAATTTCACAAGGCCAGGCTCCACAGGACTGTGAACTCCACTCAGCCAACAATCAAAGATAACCCTTTTCCCAGTGAAAGAACAGAACAAAGAGCATAATACATGTGAAGAGGATGTGCTGATTTCTTCACTAGCCTGTCGTGTGTCTTCGCTGCCTCTGGGACCTTATTCTTGCTCTTGGGAAATGACTAAACAAACAATCATTCCATACAACTTGCTCACTTCCTCACTCTGCCTCACTCCATGGGCTCCATCCAGCCCATTATGTGCCGAGGGATTCCAGCAGAGCTCTCGTTCTTTTGCTTTCCTCGTGGCTCCCATGAGAGATCAGTGCCTGACTTCAGTGGGTCAGGATATCAAACCACGCTTTCTGTCTTCTTTGCCTTTCTCCACCTGGGTTATCATGTGTGAAAAACAGGATGATGACTGCCCTGTCTCTTTTTTTCCCTCCCCTGCATTCCCAAAGAGAGGCTGAGTTTCATTTATTAATGCTGACAGAGTCCGTGGAGACTTGCAGATAAAGACACTTGCTGTGAAGCAGAATAAAATGTTCTACCTTGCAGAAGGATTGTGCTTTACTATTTCTTCTCAAAGCATCTACTGGCATTGTTGAAAATAAACCCAACAGTAATAATCAAACAAACAAAGCCTGAGTCTAACAGCCTCTGAAGTGCGGCCAAGGGCTGCCAGGCAAACAGGCAACAGATGGAGTGAATTCCTGAAGATGGAAGAAAGAGAGGGCTAAAATGGTCAATTGGCCATTGACCAAAAAAGTGACCTTAGAGACAGACCCCAAGGGGGACATGACCACCATCAGAAGGTCCTTCTGCAGGGGAAAACAGAGGCACAGAAAATCTGGGAGCCTTTGAGGAGCAGCAAGAGTTGGTTTGTCAAGGGGCTTAAAGAACAGCAGCACAAGGGATGGCCACTGTTGTGCAACAGTAGTGCAGCTACACAGAACTCATCCTTTCTTCAAAGCACAAAGGGTGGGAAAACTGAGGCACAGACAACAGGTTTACCAAAAGTTCATATCTGGTTCTCCAGAGCTAAACTTCATCTTCCATTCTCAGCTGAATTTTGCTGGTGAATATTTAACACAGTGCCAGAAAGACAACTGAAAGTAAAGCCAAATACACCCTAATCTGGGTATTCCTGTTGGTGTATTCTCCTGGCAGACAAGAGACTGTCCCATGCCTGCTTGAGCAGCTGTGCCACCCTCCCCTTATCAAGATCTCAGGCTCAAGCACTCAGGGTGTCACATGCTCCAGAACAAGCCGGAGGCAAGGCAGCTCTGTGCTCCCAGCAAGCCCGGATCCGACAGCCTGGGGGGCCCTCAGAGGTTGGTGTAGGGACAACACCTTGAGACCAACACTGTAGGAACATCTCAGGCCCTTGAGAACAACTGAAACTTCCATAAATGCCTTCTCAGAGCTTCCAGAAGCGTGTTTGGTTGGAAAGCAATGTGAGAGGAGACATGCAGAGGATGAAATGAGGTGTGATCCCACTTTAGGGCTTCATACCAACTGATTAATTTTAGCTCAGAAAAACCTTGGTAGAGCACAGTGAGTAGCTGGGACATCTGTGCTTGTTCTTCTACCCAATTAATAGCCATGGACACTGAGTTGCAGACAGTAACTAACACTTTTAATGCCATCATATACCAGAGTGGTGAGAGCTCTAATGCCCCACAGAAGCCTGAAGTTACCAGACAAACCCAGCTGAAAATTTAGAAACAAAACTTCACCAGGTCTGAACTGGGGACCAGTTGTTCCACGACCACAAACACCCTCCTCCACAGAGTGTTTTAAAATTCTCTTTTTCTAGCTTCAGGTAGAAAAAGAGACTTCAGATCCCTCTGAATCAGGTACCAATGTCACTGTTCAGGACACTCACTCATGTTTTCCATCCCAGATTCCTTTGTTTAGGCATGCAGAGAAGGGACAAGGTGACAAGGACATAGCTGCCAGTGGGGGAATATGGTCCTTTACCAACACAAGCCTTATCTTCTCTTCTGTATGTTTAGCTTAATGTTTTAAAAGGAGGATTCGGTGACTAGAAAAGGGAAGTGACTCCTGGTTTAACACCCTCCTGGTCTGTGCCCTCTGCCCAAGGTGCCATTAGCTCCCTGACCCGCTGCCCTGCTCTGTGACTGATCCCATGGTGATGGATTCACTCTCCAGCCAAACCTCCTGGTGCTGCACACCAGCTCGCTCCAGCCAGGATGGAGAGGAGTGCCTTTGCTGCAGCCACCCATGCCCCACTTTTCCAGGGCAAGCAAGGACCTCCCTGGCACTCCTCTCCCCTGCCAAGCAGCTGAGTTACAAGTAAATCCAGGTAATGAGCTTTTCTCTTTCCAGTGAGAAGGGGGAATAATTTCCTCCATCAAGAAAGTTGCATAAGCCCCCCTTTCCCCACATGGCACTGCCAGAAGAGATGTTCTCCCGCTGGCCTTGCCAGGGGACTGGGGGGAATTCTAGACCCCACTGTTTCAGGAATTCTTTATGGCAGCTGTGCTGTTCCAGCATAACAACTTAAAGCCAGGGCTAAATTCTCCTCATCAATTCTCTGTGCTTTTGGAAAAGTTAAGTGTGTGAACGTGTCAGAAAGACACAAACCAACTTGGTGTGTTCAGCCTGGGGAGGAGGAGGCTGAGGGAGGTCTCACTGTGGTCTTCACCATCCTCATGAGGGGCAGAGGAGGGGCAGGACTGAGCTCTGCTCTGTGTGAGCAAGGACACGGCCTTGGGAATGGTCTGGAGCTGTGTCAGGGCAGGGTCAGGTTGGATCTCAGGGAAAGGTTCTTCCCCCAGAGGGTGGTTGGCACTGACCAGGCTCCCCAGGGCAGTGGGCACAGCCCCAAGGCTGCCAGAGCTCCAGGAGGGTTTGGAAAATGCTCTCAGGGACAGGGTGGGATTGTTGGGGTGTCTGTGCAGGGCTGAGGGTTGGATTCCATGATCCTGATGGGTCCCTTCTAACTCAGCATTCCATGATAACTCTCCAGTGGGATCTCCCCCACTGTGAAGTCACGGTGAAGGTTCCCCTCTCCCAACCCTCCCCTGCTCTGTGCACAGGAGGGCAGAGAACACGAGGCCTCTCCTGCTGCTCAACCCCTGGCTCTGACTCCAAGGGGTTAAACACCACCAGCCTCTGCCTTTCTGGATTTCCACAGGCATGGCCAAGCGAGCAGCCAGCACCACAACCAGCCTTGCTCCTGCATTTAAATAAGCCTATGCATTTAAATTTTGTCATTAGAGGTAGCAGAGGAGGACAAGGCCTCCAACAACCTGCTGTCTAAGACTAGAGAAGACTGAAGTGATTACAAACCTTTTACTTTCGTTGGCAGCAAGGCTTGAAGGTGCTGCAAAGGATGAGGGACATAATCAACTCCATCTGTAAGACTGTTCTTCCATTTCAGACACAGAGCTTTACACTCCCTCCAAGCCTCTGTGCAGAGCTGTTTATTTAGGGGATGCTGTCAGTGAAACCAAGGGGAGCAAAACCCCGGTTCTCACATTTCTCTCGGCTGTGACGGGGCTTGTTCACAGCAAAGATAGTTTTGGGAGTGACTCCCAGGTGTTCAGCCATCAGAGCGAGTGCTCAGCCTCCCATTTCTGCCCCACTCCCTGCTCCACTCCCTCCAGCGTGCTCCGCGTGCTGCTCAGCACCGGAAGGATGGAATCACCTCTCCTGGGACTGGAATAAAATTGCAGCGGATACCAAATCCCTCCCCGTGGTGAGCACAGAGTAAATAACTCCTGGGAGGCTGCCAGCACAGCTACGCCGAGGTTAATGAATAAACAACCGCCTGCAGCACTGACTTCCCTGCTCTTAAAATATATATCTTTGGTTCCATCTTCGGGAGAACTCCTCTCCTATAAATAACCATTCCAAGAGATAAAGGCATTAAATCTTTTTTTTTTTTTTTTCCTTTTTCCTTTGACAGAACAGAGATTATCAACATTTATACAGAAAAACTGCTGTTAGGCAAACAGGCTCTTCATGGAGCTTTTTATAGAAAATGTTGACTTTTTCGTGGAAAACAGAGCACTGGGAAACGAGAAGATGCAAATATAGAAAGGGACATTCTGGAAATGTTTTCCTTGTTTTCCTCATTTCTTCCTGATGGGAGATGCTCTCAGAGCATACATTTCCAGGAAAACAATGAAGGAAGCTTGGAAAAGCGGAGATTGCTGTGAATTAGAATCCTGAGGTCACTGCTGAAAATAGGGTTCAGCTGCTTGGTTATGGATATATTTTTGGAAATATTACCCTAGGTGTATAACCAGTTTAACCTAATTAATCTAATTTTTGAAATTAATTAATAACATTAAATTAATTGATTCAATAATCAGTTTAACCAACACAATAGCTTAGATTTCCAAGAGTGCCTTGGGTGATTTGGAATGTCCAACATGAAAGACAACAAGAAGTCACTTTGCAGTGCAGTTTGTGGGAGTCTCTGCCATTCCAGGGGGCTCGGAGCCCCTTGGAGTCATTTGTCACTTGTGAAAATCTAGGTCGTTTACTCCCCTCCTCCTGCTCTGCTTTTTTTTTCCATGCCAAATATAGAACGAATTTTCTGGCTTCAGACTGAATCAAGTTGTTAATTACACTCTTTCCTAAAAACCTGTAATAGAAATTCACTTGGGGAGTCTCTGAAAGCTGGGGAAAGCTATTCTTTCTTACAATATTCTTTTGACATGTCTTAGAGGAAAAGGGAAGAAAGCCCATTTGCTTTTAATTTCTCCATTTTGAGGATAATATTTAACAGAAGTAAATCCCTTTAAGGGCTCAGTTATGCTCTTTGAAGCCAGTGGGGAAAAAAATCTCATCGAGTTTCCTTGCAGGAGAACCAGCTTGCAGCTTTGAAAAGTGCCGTTAAACAATCCGCAGGATGTTGTGTGACGCTCGGAAATCCAGGTGTGCCAATAAGTGAAAAAGATGGGAATCCTGCATGTACTGGCAGTGGCATAAAAATAACCAGATCATTTCGGGGTCTACCTCAGCAATTGGCTCTTGGTCAAAGGACGGGGAGCAATTCCCTGCTCAGCTCCCGGTGCTATAAAAGCCTCTGTGTGTTGGTGTCACACACCTGCCTCCCAGGAATGCTGAGAGGTGGAACAGATGGATTAACATGCTATGGAGGTGGAAAGTGCTGCTCGAGTACATCAAGTTATTATTAATGATGGAGCCATTAAAACAATGGGATGGATAATGGCAGTTAATTCTTGTATCAGAGCTTTTGTCTTCAGAGCACTCCGGGGCAAACAGTGGTGTCACTGAGTCACAGAGCTGCTCT
This sequence comes from Oxyruncus cristatus, assembly GCA_013399855.1. Lineage (NCBI taxonomy): Eukaryota > Metazoa > Chordata > Aves > Passeriformes > Cotingidae > Oxyruncus > Oxyruncus cristatus. Next base: position 129,800 of record VXAY01000163.1, read on the forward strand.
GGGTTTCAACCCTGAGCAGATCTGGCTCTGCCCAAGCCTTAAATAACTTTTTTAACACACAAGTCCTGTTTCCAGCTTCCTGAAGACTCAGAGGTTCCTGTCTCCACCTGTCCCTGTAGGTGGCCAGAAGCACTGGGTGCTTATTGCCTTAAACCCAGGGGAAGAGCAGCTTCCAGACTGGGCATCGTTGAGGGAAGAACTCATTTATTTATTTATGGCTTACAGAAAGTAGGGATACAAACTTCCCCAGCCACCTGAGCCCTCTCTCTACTGATGGAGAAGGAAGGGCACCTCTGCAAGGCAATGTCTGTCTTCGAGGCAGAGCAAATGCCTTCTGAGCACGAGGGGAACCAGAACTGGTTTTACTGCACCTCATTTTTGTGTGCCTAGAGGTGAGTGGGAAGATTCCAGGCTTAAGCCACTTCTCCCTTAGGATGCAAAGGGTTGAGAACTACAAGAGATGCACATTTGTTTAAGCTCCAAGATGACAGCAATGCAGGGAGAGCAACAGCAGCCTCACAGCAATGAGGGGACTCCTGCAGTCTCTCCTCTGCAAAGAGTCGAGGTGGAATCCAAGTTTCAGCTCCAATCCAGAAAGGAAAGTCTAAGCAGCAATTTGGGCAAGGACACATGCAGCTGATAGAGCACAGACCAAATAAATCAGGATGCAAAGGGCTCTGCAGAATATGGGGAGCATCCAGAGGCATCTGGTTCTTGCCCAAAGCAAAGGGAAGGCTGATCCTCACAAGAAATGGGACATGAGACTCAGATGGTGGTGACAGGAAGAGTAAGAGCAGCTTCTCCAGGTAATATTTGCTCTGACTTTAGCAGCTCAACACTTGCACTGAGTTTTCCCTCCATTCCTGTGCCTTTGACATCCAAATAAACCAAGGCACACCGGTAATGAGCCATTGCATATAGATGAGCTGGCAACCAGTCTGAGCTGCCACGGCCACACATAAAAGCCAAAGAGGGCCCTGGGCTCTCCTCCCCCGACACAGGAGCTGTTGGACCCATGTTCTGGGAGAGTTCTGTGGTCTGAGGGACACAAAGCTGGGCAGATCTTCTCCCCCCTCCCTCCTGTGCTCACCTCCACTGTGGAAGACACAAGGTAAGAGGCTCGCTGCCACGATGTTTTCTTGGTAGCTGCAAAAATCCCCAAAATTTCCTGGCTTGGAATTGTCATGTCAGGACTATAGCAAGGGAATCAGAAAATCCCTTTCTTGTGGAATGGGATGTTTGGATTCTAGTCTGTCATGCCACTGGCTCACCTTTCCTTGGGCAACCCTCTTGCTGGTTCTCTGCCTCAGTTTCTGATCCCACAGAACAGGCTACTGAGGAAAAAAAGGGAACCTCTGCATCTGCTGTGGTCATCCAAGATAACGAAGGCAGAACATTGAGGCATTACTCTTCTCTGGGAATGCTGAGTGGATTTCTGGCAATGACACAGAGCTGGAAGGGCCTTAAAATAACAGCTCTGTGAAAAACTAGGGTGGGATAAGCTGGTACAAGCTCACAGCATATTAGAGTTGTGTGAGAACTGTTGTTTTAACCCTGTATTAGTAGCAGCCACGAGGTCTTCACCTCACAGTAACTTAAGAGCTAAGCACGTGTAGCTGGGCTTAATGAGGAGCAGCCACTGATTTTCACAGCTACACCTGAAATTAAGGTGTTTCAGTCCCCCAGCACCAACAAGTTCCCATGTTCAGCTGCACAGAGACACAAAGAGGTTCTCAAAACTCCTGTTAAAACAAGTAACCACCCCAAAATTATCTCCCATTTTGGGCATGACAACATGTAGTGCATGGTTCGCTTCCTTAATCTCACAGTCAATTACTTTTCTCAACCCATATAAACATCAGCAGGGAAAGGGGAAAATCTGCATATGCGTTAGTAATAAATTTAAAAATCAGGGCATACCACTTAAGGGTTGACTTGTCAGAAAATGGTAATTAAAAGTGTTCCAGCTGACAGTGCTGCTTTAATGAATTATTAGTAATGTTCTCTGAGAACATTGGATGAAAGACACCAGAAGAGTTCTTACTTAAACAAACCAATTTTCTGCATGATGCAACTTGGCCGCACAAGAGAAGGAAAATCTCCATTATAGAATCAAATTACAAAAATAACCAAGTAATGGTTTGAATGATCAGGAAGGCACAAGTACCCATTCTGTGCTGATTGCCTCTATTTCCTATACCACAGCCTTTTCCCATAGATGCTGAGCTAATAACTGCCATTATTTTCTTAAATTCTGTTTTGGGTAATGTCTGATCACTGCAGAGGCTGCCGGATCCCAACCCAGCCTTGCCTGGTTGAGCACAGGGGGGCTGGCCAAGGCAGCTCAGAGCACTTGGGTGAGGAGGTGGATGCTGGGGATGGATGCAGAGGGCATGGACCCCCTGGCATGGGCTCTTTGGGTATTTAAATTCTACCATCACCAAGTGCCCGGTGGCTCTTTGTGCCCCTTACTGTTCAGAGTCTGATGCAGTTCCTGTTGCAGACAAAACCAAGCTTGGTGAGCAGGGAACAGCTGGGGAAAGTGTGGGGGGGCCTGGAAACACAGCCCTGTTTAGGGGGAGCAACGTGTGGAGCGGGGAAGGCTGAGGGCAAAGGGCTCTAAGCCTTAATCATGGATTTGTATTTGGGTGTGAAGGGGCTGGGGGCTGGGAGCTGGTGGGGAGCTGGTGGAGAGAGGCTCTCATGCCTCATTTCCTTTCCCTGAGCTGGTTTCCAGCTCCATCCAGATTTGTTGTTTGTCCTTGACTGTTTCAGGAGAAGTGTAAGAGGGTGCAGCTCTGGGAATCCACCTTTCTTGGCAGAGGTTCTGTGGACACACCCCTAGAGCTGGTAAGCAGGGATGGCCCCGGGTGGCTGGATGGGTCCTGGAGGGCGCTGGTCGTGGTGGAGGCACTTTGCAGCCCTGGGGTTCAGAGCCCCCTGCACCTGGAGGCTGTTCTTGTGTTCCAGCTCTTACCAGCAGCTCACCTCAACTCTGAGGTCTCTGGACTAGCAGGAATTAGGGGATTTTGCCACAGGAATGCGGCTTTGCCTTCCAGGCCGCCACAGACCCGTTGTCTGTTCCGTGGGCAGCACTTCCCCAAAAAGCTGCCCTGGCCCTACACTCCCTGCCCTTGGAGCAGGGCTGCAGCTCAGCCTGCCCACAGCAGAAAAGGAGCTTTAGAGCTCAGATCCAGAGGGCTTTGTTACCCCCCAAAGGCCTTCACAAGTCCTCTCTCCAGAGCAGGGAGCTGGGACCACGCTGGGGCTGAGGGGCCGATGAGTTCACACACTCCGTGCTGAGACCTCACAGAGGTAAGATGGGTTCATTCCTTTCTTGCTTTCACCAGGCAGGGTTTGGACATGTGAGCATTCCATGGGAAATGCAAAGGAATTTCAGCTGGCTCGTGCTTTAATAAACCCTCTGTGCTCTAGGGAGAAACGTGCACAGAGTAACCACCGGACAGGTCACAAACAGCAAGGTATTGCTTGAAGCCCTGAGAATGTCCATCCCAAAGAGGAAAACAAGCAGTTACCCCAGTGGCAGGTGCACCCAAGGAAACAGCCACCGAGCTCTGGGTGGGCACCTTGTGTGGGAATGTTTGTTAATACCAAGAGAAGTTCATCTCGCTTCCTCTTCTCATTTCAATTTGGAGGTTGTGTCTAATCTTGTGCTCACACAACCTGGTGGTGGCCCAGCGAGATGAGACGCTCCTTCAGTCCTCACATTTAAACTGTAACTCTGCTGCCTGCCCTAGATGAGCTGCCTGGGCTTTCCTAACACTTTGAGGGGTAAAGTGAGGTAAATCCTTCACAGGGTTTACACCACTTTAGTGGGACTCTGGAACTCCCCATGACATCCCGAGGTTTGCTGCATAATTGAATCCTGCTTGAACTGCAGCAACTGATAAAAGGGCTTTAAAGGCTCCTTAATGTCTGAGGTAAGAGCTTCACTTTGGGAAGTAATTTAGTCTCAGGTTCAAATTAGGCACTTAATAGAGGCAGAAACTTAAAATAGTAGTCTTCATACTTTGTGTAGCAGATCATCCAGGGAAGTTTGAAGCAATTCACCTTGAGATGCCAGTTCTGACAACTGAGAGGGACTCTGAGGCACCTGAGCCACCAAAGTGGGCACTTGAGTAAGTTCCCTCAGGTTGTTTGAATGAATTGACACCATTGAAAAGTCCAACGAGATTTAAGCTCCTAAATGAAATGAGAAAGGTGTAAGATGCCTGAGCAGGATAAACTGTATTTCCCCCTCAAACTGAGACAGTAGGAGGTGTGTAAAGGATATCTAAGAATTCAGCATTTTCTGTCTGGTTTTGTCTGCAGCAGAAGGACCTCCTGCAGGAAATATATTAGATGCTGAACAGTAAGAGGCAGAAAGAGCCACTGGGCACTTGGTGATGGTGTAATTTAAATACAAAGCCTTGCACAGTGTGGGAACTCATAATAAATCTAAACTTAAATCTGTCCTTTGCAAAAGAACCTGCAAATCATCTTAATATTTGTCCACCTCCACTCCTTGCTGAGAATATTAAGATATTATTCATGCAGAAGCTTTTTTCCCTTCCTGGATAATAAACAAGGACAGAAATTGGGCATCTCTTATTCAGATTCTCTTCAGATCTGTGCTCCATTACAGTTCTGACCCCAGGAAGCTGATGCTGCTGCCACAGCACCACATTCAAGACATCCCAAAACTTTGCAATCATTGAATTTTTCCTACAGTACCCTCGTTTCCCTTCCATCTTGTGAGTAGGGGGGGGAACAGGCACAAAGGGGAGAATATTTGTCCCATAGCACAGAAAAAAGTCGGAAAAGTCACGAACTGAGCTCAGATATTTGGACTCTGGGAAATGCTTTATCACTTGCCTGTATTTTCTAGATCTTGCAGCCAAAAGCCACCTTATTAGGACAGATTAGTTTGATTCTGGGTTGAGACACAACGCGCTCCCTCAGTTTACTCCTTGCTGTGAAATAGCAAGGAACAGAATGAGCTGGATACTGGTCTCTGACCCTGGTAATAAGTTGATTTAATTGGATTTGATTTTTCAAATGTAACATCTCAAGTCAGCCATAAACTCTGGAATTAGCATAGCACGTCTCAGCACAGGAGAGATTTTCAAGGAGCAGAAGGAGATGAAGTCCATGGCCAATGAATTTCAAATTACACTGAGGATGAACTCAGCCATATGCATGTCAAACTAAAACTGTGCAGGCTCTGAGAGCACCAAGCAGCAAAGTTATTAATGACTCACATTTGCTATTAGGAATGCAAAGGAGGTGCTTTGCACCCAGTTTGTTCAGATGTCTCTTCACATCAATGACCCATGTGACGGGTCAATAATTCACTCAATGCGCACTGAAAGCCAAGAATGCCTTGCAAGTCAATTATACTTAAATAAATAATTAGGAGAACATAAGGAACTGAAGGATTGGACTGCAAAAAGCTCTGCTGGTGAAATACTGCATATCCCAGGAAAAGCAGAGTATTCCTGGCTTTAGATCTTCAGCTCGTGTTCCCCAGTGCCTTCAAAGGGTGCTTGCCCCTGGAAGCAGAAAATAGCCTTAAAAGGGGTAATTTTGAGTTTTGATATTTCGGGGAATAATCAGGTTCCTGTGTAACTAAAAGCTATTTGCTTCCTGCAGGAGATGTGGGGGAAAGTAGGACATTAGGCAAATAGCTGCCTACTGAGATTTGATCCTCAAAATTTGTTCCTGAAATTTGTTCAGCTTTCATGGCATTAAATTGTAATAAATCCTGGGAACATGTTACCCAACCTCTGGGCACGAGGCGGGCTCCGATTCAGAGGGACAAAATTCGCTTCATCAGACCTTGTAGGAAAGAGCAGCAAATGCCTTTAGCAGCTCTGACTTCAGCTGGGAAGGTCTGAAATCAGCCTTTTTCACAGCCCGTGTCTCGGGACCTCTCAAAGCCGTGGCAGGGGTCGCAGGGTGAGCTGTTCATGCCTGCACACTCCTCTGGAGTGCTGGCTGTCATCCCACTCCACGGTGCAGCAGCAGAGGTGAGGCTGTGATGGGACAAGATGTATCTGGAGAGGCTGTAGAAAATCATCCAAATCGGGCTTCAGGAACCAGGGGCAGGACAAAACCTGCCAATCACAGGCTGCAGCACTTGGGATGGAAAGAAATCTTCCAGACTAGTGGTGTCTGATACTCTTATTGTTGAGCCTGGACTGATTAAATGCACAGCATCAGCCGGCAGGGGCCAGTCTGTGGAGCTGCTCCTGCATGACAGGGGTGCAGGGAGCAGAGAGAGGGGCAGGGAAAACCGACAGGTAGCAGATGATGTGCTCCAGTGTCAGCTCAGCACATCAGATGGGCACAGACAGAAAGGAATTCACGGAGCAGAGGGCCTGTGTTATCCAAAAGGGTACAAGGGAACGTACATCTGTTCAGGAAGGCAACAAATCCTTTCCCTTTTGAACAATTCCGATGGGTCACCGTAGGTTTCTTTGCTTTGTGGATGTTCAGTGAGATTTAAGAGGTTACATCCATTCCCTGTGGTACCACCATAGCCCACCTGACTTTGATTGCAGCCAAAGGGGGGTTCTCTGTGCTTCTGACATAAAAAGCAACTTCAAAACCTTAAGTCCAAAATGCCTATTAATAGAGAGCAAGTCTGGAACAATATTCCTTTCAACACATCTGCTGGAAAACTTCTGAATGGGAGGCAGACACATTCAGAGGAACTTAACACATGTTAACATCCCTGTCTAAGAGAAACTACCACCCTCAGTACAGAAATTCAAGAAACAAAGACAGCTCAAGAGGAAAACAAAGCCAGATCCAAGCAGCAGCAGAGCCAGGAACAGAGAAATAGCAAAAAAACTAATAGTAGAAAAGACTTCCATAAACTGTGTATCAGTGGGATTTACTATGAGAATACTGTTATTAAACGAGGGGGATGAGAGGTGCTGAGTAATGAGCAGCAGCACTGAATTTAGGCTTCAGTGCAGCCTTTAATCCCTGGCAGCTGAGACAGGCAGAGATGGAAAACTACTTTACACACAGTTCAGTGATAGAAATGATCCAAGGGAAGAGCTACACACACACACTTTCATCTTGAGAGAAAGCCTTCCTCACTTTGGTCTTTGTTTACATGAAGAAAGTGATAAAGTGTGAAAAACTGCCTTTCTGTATGGAAAAAAATAGCAATAACTTCTGTTAATAGCACACCACTGCTCCTGAAAGATCTCAAAATACTTCAAGTGACAGCTGTGTTCAGGGATCAGCAGTTACTACTGATGCCTCAAGCTGCTGTCACAGGGCAGGGCAGCCCAGAGGTTGTAATAAAATAACTCTCTACATCGTGAAACCTCGTTCTCAACCTTAAAATAGCCTCACAGTTGCATGTAAAATAGTGAAATTATTCTTATTTCCTTTGCAGACAGGGAACACGAGTGAGAAAGGAATGGAAACAGTCAGACCACAGAGTCAGGGTCACAGCTCAACAACTGCCTCTTCCCACATGAATCTTCCTGTCTCCTCTTCCCCCATCTCAGGGGAGGCTGCAGAGAGCAGCTCCCACCTGGTTTCTCTCCAAGCCTTTCCTCTCCCAGTCCTACTGCTCAGGGCTTGGCATTCCCAATGGAAACCTGGCAGAGCAGGGTTTGAGTCTGGCTTATCAAGGCCAACGTGATAATCCCTATCTGGGCTGCTCTGCTTGGATTATTGGCACCACACCAGCACAGCCCAGTGGGAGTTTCGCCAGTTTAGAAATCAAAGTCACCTTGATAACCACTAAAGGCTGGGCTGCTGAAATTAGCGCCTGACTAAAGGTGAGGACAGTGCTCTTCACATTCCAGAAAAATATTCCTGAGTGGGGTTTTCCCTGGTGCAATGTGCAGGTGAAAGTTTGCAGCAGAGCAATGATCCCACAGCGTGAAATCCACAGCAGGAGTTACAGGCATCCTTCTGGAGCACATACAGTCTGGATCCCTAAAACAAAAGGAACATTACCTACTGCAGGGTCACCCAGGTGGGGGGTTATTTGCCTTTCCCTCATCTCCCTCAGGTTCCTACACAGGGATTATCCCAGACCTGACAAGGAGTCCATCAAATCCTGTCTCTGGGGCTGAGTGTGCAGTGTGTGACCACAGCAGGGCCAGCAAGGCCCTTGTAGTTTATTCTGAGCGTTCCTTTACCATGTCTCTGCTCTAGAGCTGGAACTGGCTGTTCTCTGAAATACTGGGAGGAGACTTTATTTCACAGCAAATTTGCTTTCTTGCTTTTGTTCCTTTGGCACAGACGGAGCAACTTCATGCTCCTCTTGTGCACTGAGTGAGCAGAACCTCCTTCCAACCCCACTGAAAGCTGCTCAACATGTTTTCTGTCAGCACTGTTCCCCCCTCCCAGAGCTGGGTCCTTTTTGGGCTGGTACAAAGGTAAAATCAGCTTAAATTTACCAACACAATGGTACAAGCAGCTTAAATTTACCAGCACTTTGGAAAGAACGGCTGCACAGAAGCTTGGATACGACAAGGCAGCGCTGAATACTGAGATACCCCGAGCTCAGCTGGCAAAGCAGGGGCAGACCAGTGTTCACAGGAGCTTTTACCTTGCCAAGTGTCTCTTGCTGTGTCACTGGTCCCAGAACCAGCACAAACCTCTGGCCACACCGTGCTGGTGACTGAGACTTGACATTGCCAACCTGGAGAAACGAAATGTTGAGTTAATGATTGAACCCCTTAAATAGCTCAGCAGAGAACAGCAGAACGAGGGAATGTGCAGAACTGGCTCACATGACTCTGCCCATTTCCCCTGTGGCTCTCAGGGGGGTGTTCATGCAGCTCTGCCTTCCAGCCCAGTGCCAGGAGTCCTTTGAGTGTAGGTGGGTTCTGCTCCCACACTTCCAGGTGAGAGCTGATTCCACCTGCCTTTCTCACACATTTGGAGTGCAGTGCTTCTGTCAGGCAACGGAGAGGAGAAGTAACTAGACAAAACCTGCCTTTCTCCATTAAAAATTTCCAGCTAAAAGCAACAAGCTTCATTTTCAAGGATTCTCAGGCCATCAAAATCAATTCTCCTAAAGTAGAACACAAAAATAGCATGGCACTGTTTGTGAGTTAAATCCTGATTTTTTTCTCAGGCAACCACAACAACACATCACACACAAGTCCACTGCAGTGAGTATTATTTTGTTGGGGGTTTCTTTTGACTGAAGAAAAATCCCCAAAGATATAATTTGCTTGAAAAAATCATTCCTCCCAGAGAGCCGCTTCCTACTGAAAATTTAATATTTTCGGTAGAAACCTAAAATAGAAATAGTTCTGTTGAGAAATACTCTGTAAAGGCAGCTCAGCTCCCAGTTCCCTGTCTCCAGGGACAAGGAAACCAGCTTGGCTGCACAGCTCCAGGTGCCCCCTGGATTCTCTGCCAGAGCAGAAGGTGCTGTGGGAGACACAGTCTAGCCATGGAATTAGCTCAGCACTGCAAAAATATCAAATAATGACGTTTTCCTCGACGCCAAGGAGGTGGTTGTTGCTCAAAAGTGCTGGCAAACGTTTTTGTGTAGACAGAGCTGTTCTACGAGGGCCACATTTCTGGTGAGGGGCTGCCAGGGAGGGACTGCGGTCACAAGGGAATGTTATTCCTGTACTTGCACCAAAACCTTCCCCTTGTTGGTATATCAGACAAGTCCTTTGCTCTCCACTCAGCTGAAGCCTTCAGTCTCTCCCCCAGTAAATGCAGCCATGGATTAATTTCTGTGCAGCACTAATTACAGCATTATTAATTGCTAACAATGACAGTAATGTCTTTATGGCTGTAAATCCTTTATTTATACATCTGAAGTAAGTATTTTAACCTTTGAGGACCCCAAACACTCCTAAGCTTTCAGAAAACAAGATTTGCTCAAGTCTCCAGTGCTGCAGTGCCTGTTCTTTCATTTATTCATGTGCCTGAATTATTTCAGTCAGCTTTGTGAGGGAAACCAGGACATGAGAGGAAGAGGGAGGAAAGGAAGCAAAGGAAAGGAAGGGAAGTTGAGGAAGGAAAGAAGGAAGGAAGGAAGGAAGGAAGGAAGGAAGGAAGGAAGGAAGGAAGGAAGGAAGGAAGGAAGGAAGGAAGGAATGGGATAGTGCATGTCCTTGTTGTATCCCTGTTGGGGTGGGCTGGGACAGTCCTGGTTCATCCAGTTTGAAAACAGAAGGACAAAACCTCCCTCTTCCCATTTGAAGAGGAAATTTTGGCACCTCAGAGAAATTTTTTTACTTAGGTGCTCACATAGAGCTGTGTGCCTACACAGAATCTGTTCCAAGGATATTCCATATTCCCAGGGGATGTTATGAACTGCGCCTCTGCCTCTCCTGCTGAGCACCAGCCAGCACTGAGGGAAAAGGGCAGCTCTGGCATCTCCCAGTAATTCTGTTCAGCAGGACAGAGGGCAAGGCAGGGCATAAATCCTTTGGTGTATCCACTTGAAATTGTACTTGGACTTTAGGTTGGCAAAGTGCAGCCGCTTGGGCTGGAGCTGTGACAAGGGTCCAGATTATCCCTGAGCCGGACGGAGGGATCACGTTTCCCACATGGAACCGGCATTTCAGTCAACCCTGGGGAGGCACAGCCACTGTGCTCAGTGCTCTGAGGTGCTGCCAGGGGCAAAAACTCCCTGGTGACATTGCCAGGGCCAAGGAGCAAACTTGGCTCTGTCAGCTCCCAGGCCCAGCAGGGCTGGTCCTGCTGCTGACGTGTCCCTCAGGAAAGTGCACAGGGGACGGAGCAGATCCTTCTCAGATATTCCCTAGGGCTCACTGGCTGCTCCAGTGACCCTGGATTTTGGCTTCACTCACAGTTGATTCAGTAGCAGGCCAGCTCTCTCTGACAGTCCTTCATTCGGAGTTTGATGCAAGCAGCAGGACAGAATCTGCAGCTGGCATCCCATCCCAACAGGCTATTCCTGCTCTCCATCCCATCCCAACAGGCTATTCCTGCTCTCCATCCCATCCCAACAGGCTATTCCTGCTCTCCATCCCATCCCAACAGGCCCATTCCTGCCCTACACCCCATCCCAACAGGCCATTCCTGCTCTCCATCCCATCCCAAGGGCAGCCAGTGGAGGACAAAGGAGCTGCACCCTGGCAGGGCTGGGCAGTGAAGCCCCCGCAGAGAACACCAGGCTGAGTGTTGCAGTTTGCTTTCCTAATAACACAGCATTTTGTAAGGAATTAGGAACTGGATATTTCACGTTCTTTGTTCAGAGAAAGTTAATAAAGAGAAAAACACAGAAAAGGCTGAAAGAAGATCTGAGTTTCGCAAAGAACTGAACAGAACTGGAAAAAGAAATAATCCTTTAACTCTGTATCCCCTTTCTTTTTCCTAAGCTGCTTAGAACTTCATCTGAATCCCTAACAAAGATGTGTTTCTGACAAAGGCTGTGGGTTCAGGGAGCTGCTTTCCATTCATGCTCCCCCCTAATGAGTCAGTTCTACCAACTTTGCTCGGACATACTTTGCTGGGAAGGAGGGAAGAAATGCCTGTGAAGCCACAGATATCAGAATTTCAGGGAAATGGAGGCAAGAAAACTTTGTTCTTGTCAAGCCCCCATCAAACACAAACCACCTTCCCCTTCCCTCGCTCTGTGATCTCCTCAAGAGCTGCACGTGGCTGAGATTAAAGCCATTTCCCTGGACTGATGTGCTCCGCACACAGCCCTGTGCAAAACTCCCCCACAGAACAATTAAAGCTCCTGGTCATTATCCCCCACATCCAAAATTTTCAAAACAGATCAGCAGAAAGTGAGTAAGGGCAAAGAGAAGCACTCAAGTACCTTTGTGAGGGAGCAGAGCAGCTCCAGCTGAGACAGAGCTCCCAGGAACTGCAAGGATTGGCATTACCTACACCCAGGAATGCAGAGAAAAACCAGAAATACATCTGACAACAGCTAAATTCCAGGCATCTATCAAATATTCTGGCTGGAGGGACTGAGAGGGTAGTTGGAAAGCCAAGAATGGAGATCTGAAAGTTTCTGCTTGTTCCAGTGATCCCTGAGAAACACGAGGCTGGGACAGGGAGGTGGGAACTCCTTGTTTTCACAGCTAACCTTGACAGGTCATGTTTATTCGTGGAGGAGTTTTATTGGTAAAGGCCCCTCTGATTAAGACTGTGAGCAATGACCCCTCTATAAACATATTGTGCCTGGGGACACCTTTGCTGACTCCTGCAACATGGAATTCCACACCAGACAGACAGAAACCCTGTGTTTATTCGGGCCCAACAGGAAACATATCCTGCTAAATATTAGCTAAGATGTAGCCAGGCTACTTTTGCTGATTTAAATTAAAAGGACTTTAATTGCTGTATTATATAACTTGCTTTATATAATCTCCTCCAGACAGTCAGTGATATACTCTCACCGTGCTTATCCAGGAGGGAATTTCGCTCCTGCTGAAGCAAATCAACACATTTCAGCTGTGTGTGGGAGCAGGAGATTTGTTGAAAGGAGAATTCCTTTGTCATCCTGCCTGCAGAAAGGTGTAATTCTTCTGCCTCTTTGATCTGCTCTGGGGGAGCTCCAGCAGGGCTTGTGGAACAGCCTCTGAGGAGGGTGTGGAAAGAGGCAGGAGAAGGATGGGGAGAGTGGGGATCTATTTTCAGGGTTCCAGGCTTGTTCTCAGCTCTTCTGTGATTATTATCCGGTCAATACGTCCAGATCCTCCATCAAATTTCCAAGGGTTTCCGTGGAAGGATGAATCAGACCTACCAGAACTGTGGTAGCAACTTGTTGTGACCCCCAGTGTGAGAAGATGGGTAGATTAGAAACCAGAATTCCTGTATATTCCTGCAGATTCCTTCCTAATGTTCCTAATACCTTATAAAATCCTTTTTAATTAGAAACTTAGAATCCCAATTCACTGGGATTAGGAGCCTCTTTATGTCTAAGGAATCCATGTGCAGTTTATGATGGGCAGGGTGATACATCCCAAATTGTCACCTGCTGTTCTGGCAAAGCCAATTTTCACATTACTGTTATGAAATAAAACAAAACACCAGAGTCAGCTGAATGTTTTTGGACAATAAGGGTGTCAGAAGATAAACACTGACATTTTTTTCTAATAGTGTCTTGCACAGGAATATTTTCTTTTTGCTCAAACTATGCATTAACACGAACATTTTAAAAGTGAGTCAGGAAAACAAAAACTGAGAATTGTTTAGAAAGTGTGACCTTATTCCCCTTTCCTCGAATACGTGCTTAAAGTTTAACCTTTGGCAGCCACATTTGCAACCAATAAATCCAACAGCAAAAGTTTCAAATGGGGAAAAGGTACATTACAAAGTGACCTTCATTTTTTTTTTCATCCTAATTTTTATTGAGCAGGGGAGAGGTGATTTCAGCCTAAGTGCAGAAGGAAGGCAACTGTGAGACATAGGAACAAATTCAGTCTCAGGGCTGCTGATACTTACAGAGACATTAAATAATAGAATTTACTTCTAGCTTTACAACATGCAATTAATTTGTGTTTAGGCTCCATCACTGTAATTTAGGATTTTATTTGCTGCTGAAGGTCCTTGTAACTATGTCCAATGGGAGGATTTCTGGTTTAGCCAACTAAAAGTTGGCTACAGAGTAAAGGGATGTGTCCAAACAGCAGTTCTTACCTTCATGAAAATATTGTGGCAAGTGGCCCCTCAGAGGGGACCCACGGTCCTTTCCTATCAATTAGGAGTCAAACATCCAGCTGGCACAGGCAGTTCTCAAATGTTTAAATGGCTAAATTTAGATGAGACAAATGTCCCACTAAACTCAGTGGGTGTCTATTGGACCACTCTGGATTATCCCCATCTGGGGTATATGAAATTAGAGCTTAGGGGAGCGAAGCAATTCCTGCCACAAATATTTCAGCACATGAAATCCAGCAAAATTTGGGCAGCCCATTTGAGAACAATTTGAGCCCAAGCATTTTGCTCTAACCAGAAAGGAAGCCTGGGTGGGGTGGGATATGAGGCAGGGTTGAGATAAGTGGTGAAGCATCTTGAGCTTGCTCTAAAAAAATCATTCCTAAGGGTTGTTTTGCAGTCCCTTTCTATTGGGAAGGGTTGTGCAGCTGTAAAGGAACAATAGCAAACACTTACAAAGCTCTCAGCATCTCCCATCTCATCAATCCCAGGGCCTTCTAAAGAAAACTTCTCCCACAGCAGCTGCAGGACCCCAAAATGTTCAGCTCTCTGTGGCTGGGGATGCTCATCCTTAGAGGCACAGCAGGCTCAGAACATCCTTTGTTTGAGGCAGCAGGGAGAATATTTTCCCCTCTAGTTCTTCACTTCTTTTAGTTGGTCGATGCTGAAACATTTTGCCCCAAGACACTGGATCACAGCACAGGGTTTGATTCAGCTACACAAGAAGAATTTTGATCAACAAAGGCCAAATAATGTGTGTTGGGTCAGCACTGGACACTAATCTACCATCCTCTCTGGCAACCAAACATGTGCTTGGAGGCTGATAAAGTCAGAAATTAATTATTTCTGAGAACAGTCCTAAGTTTTGGGTCAAAGTCAGGCCCCAGATCTGTCTATGAACTCAGCAGGCAGCCCCTGACTCTGCAGCAGATCAACCTGCCTCCGTGTCTGTGTGTCTGAGTAACTCCAACTCTGGGAATTTTCCAAACTGATCCATACTCTGGTCTGAGTAGTGTTTTCTCCATCAATGACTCTTATTCCCTGGGTTCCTTGTTAACATGGCCAATCATAAAGGATAAAATCAACAGGGATGCAGAGTTACCCTTTAAGAAAGGATTTCTGAAGCTGATCCTTCAATCTCGGCATCACCTTTGTGGTGGGTAAACCCCCAAATTCTCCTGATGCTGAAATTTAGTTTCCTCTTTTATTCTCACCTAAAAATCCTATTTGAGATGCTTTTGTGAATCCAGAGTTTGAGTTTCACCCCTTCAAACACCATCTATAACTATATTAAAAATAACTGCGTGTTTGGCTTAATTACAGCTTTTGCATCTACCCTTGATTCTTCCCCAGTTTGCTCCCCAGGGCACACCCAGGTCTCCTCGTGCCAAGGTACCACACACACTGGCATAAACAGGCCATGATTCTTCTCCTAAAAGGCAGGAACACGTCACCCCACCAGTTTTCCCCGCAAATGCCCAAGATGAAGTTACCTTTTCTCTCTGCTTCCACTTACTCAGCTATGCAGAGGACAGTATTAACAGTTGACTGACTCTGAGTTTACTGAGCAAACCAAAATGATTATTTTTTGCTGGAATGCTCCTTAGGCAAGGAACTGTTCTTTTCCTCATGTACTTACTGAAACTTTCCCCCCCAGCTCTGGGAAAATATGCAAATGACACAACTTTTTCCTAAACGGGTGTCTTGAGACTCTGTCAGAATTTCCCTCTCGCCTGCAGGTACAAATTAAACCTGCCTGTTTGTTATTTCTTGCTCTCCAGAACAGCAGCAGCAGAGGGAATGTTCAACTACCTCCGGCAACGCTTCACCAGCCACATCCGGGAGCGCAGCCGGCGCAGGGCCAGGCTGGTCTCCAAAGATGGCAGGTGCAACATAGAGTTTGGCAACGTGGAGCAGTCCAGGTTTGTCTTTTTGATTGATATATGGACCACCATCCTGGACCTCAGGTGGAGATACAAAATGACTATCTTCATTTCAGCCTTCTTGGGCAGCTGGTTTCTGTTCGGGCTCCTCTGGTACGTGGTGGCCTACATTCACAAAGACCTGCCCGAGTTCAACCCCTCCATAAATCACACCCCCTGCGTCGAGAACATCAACGGCCTCACCTCGGCTTTCCTCTTCTCCCTGGAGACCCAGGTGACCATCGGTTATGGCTTCAGGTGTGTCACAGAACAATGTGCCACTGCCATCTTCCTGCTCATCTTCCAGTCCATCCTGGGCGTGATCATCAACTCCTTCATGTGTGGGGCCATCTTGGCCAAGATCTCCAGGTCCAAGAACAGGGCCAAGACCATCACCTTCAGCAAGAACGCCGTCATCAGCAAGCGTGGGGGGAAGCTCTGCCTCCTCATTCGGGTGGCAAACCTCAGGAAGAGCCTCCTGATTGGGAGCCACATCTATGGGAAGCTCCTCAAGACCACCATCACCCCAGAAGGAGAGACAATCATTTTGGACCAGGTCAACATAGAGTTTGTAGTCGACGCTGGCAATGAGAATCTCTTCTTCATCTCCCCACTGACCATTTATCACATCATAGACAAGAACAGCCCTTTCTTCCACATGGCAGCAGAGACCATCCTGCAGCAGGATTTTGAGCTGGTGGTGTTTTTAGACGGCACTGTGGAAGCCACCAGTGCCACCTGTCAGGTGAGGACATCCTACATCCCAGAGGAGGTGCTCTGGGGCTACCGCTTCGCTCCCATCGTGTCCAAGACCAAAGAAGGGAAATACAGAGTTGACTTCCAGAACTTCAGCAAGACAGTGGCTGTGGAGACCCCCCACTGTGCCTTCTGCCTCTACAACGAGAAAGAAGCTAAAGCCAAAGAGAAGAAAGGTTACGACAATCCTGGCTTTGTCCTTGAAGTTAGTGAAACCAGTGACACAAAAATGTAGTTCAGGTACTCACGGGACTGTCCCTGTTGTCAGAAAGAATTCCATCTCCAGAGGATTAACGACTTTGTAAAACAAAAGAGAAGCACAGGTTGGTTGTTACTCTAAAACAGCATTTCTTTTCTCAACAGCCTCAAATCAAAGAGGGGCAGGATGACACCAGTGATCTCCAGAATGCTATTTGACTACACTATATGTATTTCATAGAATTTATATTTTTATACCTGCGGGACATTTTATGAAGCTGCTAAGTTGGAATGTCCAACTCAAGTTCCCAGAGGCATGAAAGGGTGTAAAAAATCCTGAAAATACAGAAAGAAGCTTTAGGACATGTTAAACATGCACAGGAATGAGAACATGAAAAGGGGAGACCGAAAGCAAAACTAAAGAAACCTGGGGGACTTAAGAGCCAAAACCTCAAAAAAAAGGACATTTCTGGTTGCCAAAGTCCTCTGTGAAAACAGGCTCTCGGGCATGGGAACACTTGAGCATTTTTGAACATTCTGAAACAATTCCTTCTTTCTTTGAGGCTGGTAGAGCAACAGAAATGGAGTATTAAGGAATGGAACGTGCTTAGGAAACCAGGAAAGACAAAGCTGGGGCCGTGCTGCTGCCATCTACAACTCCAAAATAGGACTTCTCCCCTCTGAAAGCCTTTGATTCCTTGCAGGATAAAAATCAGCCAAGTGGAAATGAAAACTGAAAAGGCAAGAAGCAGAGACCCACAATGGGAAGAGAGGAATTTTGCAGCTTATTCCCAACTGTCTCATCCCTCAGATAGCCTTCATTTCCCCAGGAGCTGCATGGCTGTGGAAGGAGGAAACATCTGAAGACAACTGTCCAGCAAGGTGGGGAGATGGAGAACACATTGAGTGCTTCACACCTGGCAGAGAGCACTCCACTGGGAGGAGAGAGGAAATTCCCAGCTCTGGATGTATCCTTCAAAATAATCCCCAAAGCAAACACAGATTATCCTTCCCTTTGAAGCACCAAGGTCTTGTTCAAACAAAAACACAGCACAGGAGCCTCTTACCAACAGTTGGCTTCGGATTTAGTCCCAAATCATCCATCTCACCACAGCAAAACCCCAGGAAACACCTTGTGCTCGGTGGGAGCTGAGCAGTGGTGAACATTTTCTGCGTTTAACTGTCGACATTTAAGTTTCAAACGCAACAAGAAGCTTCAATAACTTTTTGGTGAATTTCTACCCCCTCACAGCCTTTTTTATTTTCCTCAGCTGGTTCTGTTGCTGAGAGTTCAAGTGGCAGAGCAAAGGGAGGTTTTTTGGGAACACTTTCCCTTGATGTACGTCAGCTCATCTATTTTCAATGCTGTGGTAAAATGGAAATATTGTTTAAAAACTGCCAGACTGAGTGGTTTTAAAAGAAGGGGAGAATTAAGCAGGTCAGATGATGGCAAGAGAAAGTTATGCTACAAATGAACAGTGTGAGTATGGGAATCAAACTCTGGGAACCAGGAGTGTCCAGGTCTCAGTCCCAGTGTAGCATCAACTCCTTTGTTGGTTCAGAACAAATCACTTCACGTATCTCAGATTTACCATCTCTAACATGGGACATAAACACTGACATTGTACAAAGAACAATGATACGAACAATTATGTCACTAAAGCACTTTAAAAGCCAATTCTCAACTGTCTCAGTCTTTCGTCACACCCTGTCACCTCTGGATGGAAAGGTCAGCACACCAAGTTCTGTCCTCGTCACACATCAGTTACTGGAAGTGCTGCAGTAGGGCCAGAACTGTGGAATGTTGACCCATGAGCTGAGACCTTTTCGGTAATTCACACATATCGCCCAATATTTTAACTGTACTGTTTTTTCAACCTTGCAAACCCACGGTGCCAGCTGCAAATATATTTACAGATCACTCAACCACCAGAGTATCTGAGCCCCTCCAGCCTTAGTGCCCTGCAGATTATGCCCCTGGAAGGACTGTTTTTATCCCCTCAAGCAAACAGTGAGTGATCAGTGGCCATGCACAGACACCCAGGAGGGAGCAGGGAAGTGAAATGATGTCTCAGGAGCCCCAGGCTCGTCCGAACCAAGAGGCTGCTCAGTCTCTCCAGAGCTGCTGCTGCATTTCCTTTCTTGGCTTCCTGTGCAGTTCCTTGGGTGTGATTTCCCCAGAGAGCAGCCCAGGCAAAACTCAAGGCTTACAAGGTACACCTCTTACCCCAGGATGCACCAAGGTGCCCTTAAAAGAAATACCTTCACTGAACAAAAATAGCAAGACAAAGGGAAACCCATTTGAAGGGTCAAACCCAGCTGTGCAATGGGAAGAGTCCAGATTTAAGGGAAGTTCTTTTGGGATGTTAGTGCTAGTGGGAAAAAGAAATCAAATCATATCCAGTGCCTGTCCAGGAGGTGGTGTACACCCTCCAAAGTTTAGAGAGTCCCTAAAAAATGCACTTTCAGGCAGTGCCCTTGGAAAGTCATTTCAAAATCCTAAACCTCAACGCTCCTCACGACCCAAATATCGAGCCTTTTGCCCTGTGTCTACAGCACAAGCATGAGGAGGGGCTGTTCCATTTTGAGAAGTTTCAAGTGCTACCACAACTCCAGCAGAAGCTGCTGGGTGACCCTGCAGGGATGGGGACCTGTTGTTCACTCTCCTGACAGCCCCACCCGCCTCAGAAGCAGCAAGGGAGGGGTGATGGTGTTCTTTTCAGTGTTTCGGTGTTACAGGAGGGACTGGCTACGGCAGGATCAGGAGATGCAAAGGGGATGTATCCAAGGCTGGCGGGGCCATGGCTGAGCTGTCAGGCTTACTTAGAGCTGGCTCATACTGGGACTTACTGGGATTCTTGGCCTGAACCCCTCCTCCCTGAGCCTCCCGCTGATTGTCACCTCAGGAAGCCCTGCCAGCCCCGAGCAGGCAGGAGATAGAGCTGCAGCAGGGCCAGCACAGCACAACAATGAGTGGAATTTCCTCTTTCTGTCCAGGGAGAGCTGTTTGTCACGGCAGAGATAAAGCCCAGGCCGGGAAAAGGGTTATCGGAGACACACGGCACACAGGGCCAGGCAGGACAGACTCCATGGGGAGTCTATTTTGGGGGCTGTCACCCCCACTGCCATTAAAAGCAAGTTCAGTTAAGAGGATGAAAATAAATTTAATCTTGCTGAGCAGAAGTGGCTGGAGGGAACCACAGACCTGATACTGGAAAACAAAGGCTGGTTCCTTCCCCCGTGACAGGGTTTCACTTTTCCAGCTCTGCCCAGGCCTCAGGGTTCTCCCCTCCCTGCCTGTCTGCCCATCCTGCCATCAGTCCTTCCACAGAGTGGAACACGGAATCCCAGGATATTCCCAGTTGGAAGGGACCCACGGGATCATTGAGTCCAACCCCTGACCCTGCTCAGGACCATCCTTAAGATGCTGTGGAGGCAACAGCCTGGTCCAAACCTTCCAAAGGTCTGGAGAGGAAGCCCTGCTCCTCCAGGAGAGGAAACCACACCATGTGCTTGCTGCTGGATTTAGGCCTGAAGGATTTTGCTGTGAAAGCTAAGCAGCCAGGCTTGGGAATAACGTGTCTGCACTAAACTTAATTTATCTTCTCATTTCACAAACAACATGTTTCTTCTACTGTATTTATTTTAAACATTCATTCAAGCTGTGCGTAATATTTCAATCATTTTGAAATAGATTTACCCTCCTGCTGGCAAATGAATAAAGCATCCTGCTGACTGCTGGAGAAAGGGCCATGAATTAAAATAACTGCTTTTAGTAAACTGACATGTGCTGGGTACTGTCTCCACATACACTCTGGTAGTAACTGGTGAAAAGAGACCCCTAAATAATAATAATAATAATAATAATAATAATGATAACAACAACAACAACAACAACAACAACACCTGGCACACTGTTTAGGTGCTCATCCTGACTTGCACTGCTGGAATGTGGTAGATCACTGCTAATGCACTCCCAGAGGCTGCCTGGATAACTCCTGCCTGTACCCAATTCCTTAGAAACTCTGCTGCTCACCCAGAAACAAGTGATCAGTGAGAGCAGGCAAGGTGTCACAACCCCTTCCCTCTCCTGTGCTTACAGTCATGGGAATTCCAATGGGAACAGCCTTTATTTCCCCTTCATTTTACCCCTTCAACCCACCCCTGCCAGGAGTGGCCCAGTTCCTGTTCCCCACACAGGAGAAACCACAGCAGAACGCCAGGAATGGGAGCAGAGAGGGAAGCTGAGCAAGTTCCTGAATCTGTGCTCCTTGCTGCAGCCCGGGGAGCCTCTGACAACACCATCACTGGCCCTAGATTGCATTTAACCCTGTGATGGTGTCACTGGAACAGTGAGGAAGGCCAAAGTTCTCTCCAAGGCTGCTTGAATACACACAAAAAAATGCTTCCTGAGGCCAAGGTGACATTCCTGCAGTGGAAGCATCTGCTTGGAGAGACTCACACTTGAACAAACTCATGCTGCAGAAGACAGGCATAAATTCCCCCTGCTCAGAGGAGGTGGCCAAGCAAGGGGAGGCTGGAGATGAGACTTTGTGGCTCCTTTTTTACACTGCTTTCAAATTTAAGCACAGAAAGCATTGAGGGGCAGAGGTGGGACAGAACTGAGCTCTGCTCTGGGAGGGACCTGGGATGGCACCCAGGGAATGGCTGGAGCTGTGTCAGGGCAGGGTCAGGTTGGATCTTAGGGAAAGGGTCTTCCCCCAGAGGGTGGTTGGCACTGACCAGGCTCCCCAGGGCAGTGGGCACAGCCCCAAGGCTGCCAGAGCTCCAGGAGGGTTTGGATGATCCTCTGGGGCACAGGGGGGGACTGTTGGTGCTGGGCCTCTGCAGGGTTGAGGACTGGACTCGATGATCCTTGTGGGTCCCTTCCAGCCCAACACGTTCTGGGATCCTGTGAGTCCTGGGTGAGCACATGTCAAGGCAGCGGTGCTGGGACAAAGTCCCCGCGTTGCTCCGCTGGGACGGGACAGCCCAGCACGGGGGCAGGTTGGGATGCTGAGAACCATCAGGAGTGCTGGGGACCATCAGGGATGCTGCCAGAGGGAAGGAGAGACCCCGGAGGTTGTTTTCTGTGCTGCTGCCACAGGATGGCACCGCTCACCTGCGAATCAGCCGCTCCGAGCTCGGCACAGCCCGAATTCCACGGCAACCTTGAAAGGCAAAGCAGGAATTTATTGGGACTGTTCCTTATTTTATGACACGGAGTTCAATGCATTTAGTGACTTGTTTTTGGCACGGGCTGTGCAAGCTGGATATATTTAGCCCCTTCACAGAAGTGTTGGGAGACTTAATTCGGTGCAGTGAACTCGGAGGTGATGTGTAAGTGGAGTGCTGGGGCTGTAAAATTTGGGCTGCAGCAGCACCTAAAACAGCGTCTGCGGTGGGGGAGGGGGGTGGATTAGGAAAGGCAAGGCTGCGTCTGGAGAGACCCATATTCCACCTGGAATTCTGCTCTGTGACTTCAGACCAGTTGCTGCTCCCTGCTTTGTGCCTCAGTTTCCCCAGCTGTTACAAACCAACGCCACGGTGGTTCTGGGTTAATGGTTGGATTTAATCATCTGGGAGGTTTTTTCCAACCTTGATTATTCTGCAGTTTTACCACAGGCCACCCCAGGAAGGCCCCAAGTCGTTGCTCTGGGGTAGTTTCGCAGCAGTGCCCCAAATGCCCGTGCTCTGGGAGCGCCCCGGCACAGGACAGAGCTGGCAGCCAGCAAGGAGTCCCCGGCACTGCGGCAGCGTCTGCAGAGCCCTCACATCCCTGGAGAGCGTTCCGGGAGCCCAGGGCACCTCCCGCAGGGCTGCGGTGCCAGCAGAGCCAGCAGCACCGCCGTGGATCGTGGCATGGTGTGGGTTGGGAGGGACCTTAAAGCTCATCTCACTCCATGCCGTGGGTAGGGGCAGCCTCCACCACACCACCCGCACTCCTCCCTCCCCCAGCCCCCACGGAGAAGGAGGCTACTCCCCCAATTCCCACAGCAAAGTCTGGATGCCGGTACCCCTGTGTCCACGGAGCTTGGAGGGGCTGGCTGGGGGTCTTAGGGAGCTGCTTAAGAGACATTTTAAACCCTCCACAACAACATCTCCCCCAAACTGAACCCCCTCTTATTTAACTTAACACCACAATATACTATTTTAATGTATATGCATACATAATATATAGAATCATGGAATGGTTTGGGTTGGGAGGACCTTAAAGCCCATTCATTCCAACCCCTGCCATGGGCAGGGACACCTCCCACTATCCCAGACTACTCCAAGCCCCGTCCAACCTGGCCTTGGACACTTTCAGGGATGGGACAAGTGTATATATATATACAATATATATACATTATACACCATTCTGAGGGGGACAGAAAGCCCAAGGGTGGTGTTCAGGTAATTACAGGTAATCTCTGCCAACACTTACAGCAAAACCTCCTCCAGACTCCCCATGGAGATGCTTGGAAAACCGACCTGGTGCTCCCAAGGGCTGGAGAGGTCCACGCCCAGGCCTGGCCTGCCAGCACAGGAGACTCCTCTGGTGTGTGCACAGGGTTTGCAGCAGCAGGGAAGGTGAAGTGCATCCAGCATCAGACTTCACAGCTCCAGGAGACAGAAAGTTAAGGAAAAGCCAAAGCAAATAACAAGTTTGCAGCAGTTCCTGGAAAGGAAGAAGCAGCTCTTCTGGTGAAATCACTGTACACCAAATTGCGGAGTCCCTGGTGTTCATCCTCCTGTAGCAACTGCAACTCTGAATAAAAAGAGCCGAATTTTTCCTAGGATCTCTAACTCTCTTCTGATGCAACAGAAGAAGCTGAGCTTTATGTACAGGGATTTCTACCTCTGGAGATGAAAAAAATCATGACACACAAGCTAAATTGTGCGTTGTCCCTCCTCACAGGGCCTTAACCAGAGGTCTCAACTCTTTTCTAACATGACAGAAAAGTCTGAGCTTTATTTTCAATGAGTTCTGCTTTCACAGATGAAAATTGACACATGTATGTTATGCTGGATATTGTACAAAAATATACGAATAGGGTCTTTGAAGTGAATTTGTAAACCCCAGCCCCCCATGTGCCCCTAGACTGCAGCTCTAATTAACACCAAATGCACCAACCCTCGGTCTGATGTGGGAGAGCCTACTTTGTCAGCCTGAAATCACAAACTAATTTCACTGAAGTTATTAAAAATACTGGATCAGCACAGCAAAGCAGCCTGTAAAAACTCTATTATGGTAATAGGATAATAAAGTGAAGCTGGGGCCCTTAACCCAGAGTTTACAGATTGATGGCTCTTTCCTTGTGACAGAGAGGTGGGAAACAGCAGCTGGTTCATTCCTGCTTTCAGTGCAGAGCTTCAGGCACAGTCCTTTACTGTCATGGATGTGTATGAAATACTGCTGGGCATCTCCAGCTTCCCATTAAATATTTGCACCAACAGAAGTTATGGCACATTTCCCCCGTAATTAATGTCTCATTAGGGCTGGATAGCACTTGTTGGGCATGAGTATGACTAAGAGAAAGTCTAAGCACAGGGCAATCCCTCTCCCTTAGGATAGTATTGGGGACCTGCAGTTGCCTGGAATTCATGCTTGGAGTTGAAACACAATTTTTAGGTATATAAAGCAGGAGGCAACTTGTGTGTAAAGGGGGTGGGTTCTTTGGAATAGAATAGAATAGAATAGAATAGAATAGAATAGAATAGAATAGAATAGAATAGAATAGAACAGGATGGGACAGGACAGGATGGGACAGGACAGGACAGAGTAGAACAAAATAGAATAGAATAGAATAGGACAAAATAGAATAGAATAGAACAGAATGGAATGGATGGGACTGATCTCAGGTGCCTGACTTTAGAAGGATTTATCCTCTCCTAGTTTAGAGCATCTATGAAGTGCTTAAGCTGGGAGCTCCATCCTCCAGACTCTCAGCAGTGGGGATAAAACCTTCTTCAAAATACAGTTCAAAGCAGGCTCTAAACCCGCTGGCTGTAATTTAGCAGTAGAAGTACCCTCTTGTTCTGATCCCCACACTGAGGCAGGTACGTCTCAAAGAGAGGGAACCAGCACACAGATCCCAGTTAAGGGAGCTGGAGCTCTGGGCCTGTAAAGCCATCACTGATTCTACTTGATATACAAGCTGCAAGACCTATTTACAGAAGGTGGAATGTCAATGTAATTCTAATTTGGTGTGTTTAACCAGATCTCATTCAGTGCTTGAGCTTGGGGATAGGACAGAGATCCTGGGGAATACCAGATCACTGGGAATTAACAGCCAAATCACCCCTGGTTGCAGTGGGAGCTGAGTTTCCTGGTGAGGTCTGAATCCCGAACTTCGATGCAGAGAAGATTTTCTGCTGTCCCTGTTGACTCACAGCTCACAACCACGTGATCCCAACCATCTGTTTGGTAAACTTTCTGATTTAAGCTTGAAATACTTGAATTCCATCCTCCTCGTCCCTCTGGGAAAAGCAAAAAGTAGCTTTAGTGCTGTCCAGTTCTTTTTTTTTCTCTCAGTGCGCCCCAAACACTTTCGGTGGGACGGGGGATTCCCCCATTTTCACCCCTGGAACCTCCAAGCTGGCAAAGTCAGGCTGATTTGGGGGGTACAAATGGCCTGTTCCAATCTCTATGTTGTTACTTGTTCTTGAGGAATGTAAACTATCAAGATTTATGGAAATGCTGTGAAAGGTGCCTGGGAAGTACCCCGATGGTCTGACGTTGTCTGGCACTGTGGTGTGAGATCTCTGTGGGAAGAGATCTCAGCCTGCAGTGGAGGCAGAATCTGTCTGGAGCTAAATATTAGCAGATACTAACAAATATTAATATCTAAAGCTAAATATTAGCAAATACTAGGAAAGGTTAATATCAGACAGTACCCTGAAGAGAAGGTGAAGGAGACAGAGAGGACATGAGCTGTGATGCTGCTGATCCCCTTCCCTCTCAGTCTGGGCTCCTTTAACATGCTGGGCAGCCAGAAACAGATACTTCTTAAATTGTTTGTTATTTTTAAGCATCTTTTTTGTCAAGGTTCCCACTGGCCAAATTTTCCTATCAAAAGCCCATCTTTGCACTCTGATAACCTCCAGACTCTGCCTTTAGACATTTTTGTGCAATCTCATCTCCTGATTTTCCTATTCCCGGCAGAAGGGCAGGCACAAGCACTAAAATAAAACACTGGTGATGCTCAACCAGAGTTAATCTCGATAGCGCTGAAGCGACAAACAGTGGAGATAAGCACCAAACCACTCGCTCTTACGACTAAATCGAGCAACGGGGCTCGAGTGCACAGAGGCAGCAGCTCTGTGCTGGTTGGAGTTGCTCTTTTCCAGAGCTCATCACGTCACTGCACAGGGGCTCGGCAACAAAGGGCTGCTGGAGGAAGGAAACGCTGTGCTCGTGCAGCCCCGGGTTCCTGAGGGTTTATCAAATCTGCAGCGAGATCCTGATATCTCCCAGGACCACCGTGTGTCTGCAGGGCTGCAGGAAGTGCCTCGGCCTGACCTTTGTCCACAGGCAGAAGATTCCTTGGCAGTGCTTGTTTTTGCAGCCTCCACCTCAGGAATGCTTTGGCTTTCCCTGGGGCTTGGGGATAGGTGGGAAACACGAGCAGGCAGCAGGATGATCCCACACAGATGTTCTTGGCGGAGCCTGGAGCACCCAGGAGCCACCAGACAGCGGTGGGAGCGTTTCCTGGCACCGGGATCCCACCCTGGGACACGGGAACGGGGGCTGCTCCCGCCTCTGCCACAGCCCCGTGCCAAACCCTTCCCTGAGCCTCTTCCTCTTCCACCCTCTCTCCACGGACAAAAGCTGGAGCCTGGGATTATAGGCACCTCAATAACTAAATTAGGTCTAATCAACACTGGCTCCACAGACACAGGTTTTTTGGAATAAGCGGTCAACACTTGCACTGTAAATACTATAAGTAACACCATAATAATATACAACTAACATTATAAATATACTTTTTAGTGCTAAGGATTGATTGCCACTACTGTGCTGCTGCTTTATTTTCCTTTTTAGCTAAATTCAATATCGAGTTCATGCTTCATCTGAGGGGAGGGAGAGAGTGGGACAATGTGATGCCTTAGAGAAGAAAAACCACCATTTATTTTGTCACTTTTTTTTTTTTACATCATCTTCTTCATACAACTGTTTCATTGTAACATTAATACATTTTTTTAAAAAAACCACCAAGATAGCTTGCAAAATTATATATATTTTAATATCCAAAAAAGTACATTGCATATATATAGTAGCAAAAGCCCCATTTCCTTGGGTAATTTCTTCAAATACTTCAATTTTGCGATTATTGCAGTAATGTTACTTAAAAACACCCCGAGAGCAATAAGACCTAAAGGGATTAGCTTGATCTTCTTTTTCCACTTTGTTAAATAATGGCATCAGTGCTTCTGTTCAAAGTTCTGAGCAGACTCCAGAGCTCTGGGTTCAGACTCTCCTGCAATCGGATGCACATGGACCAGACCTTGCCCCCGCCCAGAGCCCCAGAGGTTGTGTCTAGACTAGATTAGATAGTTGTGATCCCGTTAATTGGCTGCCAGTTAATACAAGTCATTTAATGGGTTCTACATGTAAATCTCACTCCCCAGACATCTGTTGTGAAACCCAAATGTTTGTGGTTCACCCTCTGTTTATGGCACCAAACCATCAAATTAACATGTGCAAAGCTGGAGGTGGCTGACAACTTGGGAATGTTTCAGATTTCAAGGACAACCCCTGACAGGAGGCATCAAAAAGAGAGGTGGCTGATAATTTTATCGATGAAGTGGTTAAGCTCTTCCCAAAGTTCAAAGATTTTGGTGAAAAACAAACACAAAATATTTAAATAGTTGCTCTAAAATGTTGTGCATGTTTTCAATCAGCTTCAATGCAAACGTGTGAGCAAAGTGGAGTTAATTTGCAGACAACTACAACAGATTAATACAAGAAAATACTCTACTCTAGACAAACACAGGGCGATCTGGAAGGTTGACTTTGGGGTCAATTATGGATCCAATTGCAGGACCAAGGCTATCTCCAACAGATACATTACTCATGTCTTATTTTTTATTTCTTTTTTTTTTTTAGCAAAAAGTACAAAGTTACAGCCCAAATGTACAGATTGAAAAGATGTACAAATTACATTAAAAAAAACCAAAAAAACAAAAAAAAAAAAACCAAAAAACAAACCGAGCTGGCAGTAAAAAAAACCCAAAAAACAAAACCTGCATTTGTGACCGAGGTCAACTCGTTTTTATTTACTCTTTCTTTTAAAACTGTGAGATATAGGGAAAAATAACTCTGCATAATTTATACAGTAATTTGCCTTGATTTGTTGACCCTTTGGATGACGGTCTGACAAACGCACAGCGTTCGCGAATCGCTACATCGAGAGGCCCCTCGGGCTCTGACACAGCCCAGGGACCTGCTGTCATTTATATCACTTCATTTTGCTTTCAAGGAATGTCTGTGCTTGACACTACGTCACGTTTTGTTCTGGTTTCTGCTGTTTCTGGCGTTGAGACACAGTCTAATGGAGTTGGACACTCTAGAAGAGTTCCTTCAATGCCCTTTACTTCTTAAAATATACATGTACATATATAT
>VXAY01000164.1:34712-45890 GCA_013399855.1 Oxyruncus cristatus
GGCAGGCGGGCGAGGCGGCGCCGAGCCAGGCACCTCCCGCCGCCGGCGAGAAAAGCCCCGGAATTCCCAGCCAGGGCAGCGCGAGGCCCGGCGTGGCTCCGGAGGGCGCCGGGGGGGACCTGCAGTGCGCCATCGCCTGCGAGCACTCCTACGCGCTGCCCGCGCCGGAGCTGCGCGGCAGGGACGCCAATCCCAAGGGAAACCCGCCCTCCGGAGCGGCCCCCTCCAGGAACGGGACCAGGAGGGCCCAGGCGGGCCTGCTGGTGGGGAAGGTGCTGCCTTTCCCCCGGCCCCGGCAGCCCCCCGGGGGCACGAGGAGCGGGACGAGCCCGCGCTCCGCCAGGGCGAGGGAGGACTTCGCCAAGTCCCACACGGTGAAGGTCCACGGCGGCTCCCTGAAGGTGACGCTGCGCTGGGACGGCGAGTACGTCCACAACCTGGACACCAGGTACAGCAACAACAGCCTGGAGAGATCGGTCATCCGTGCCCTGCATGGGTAAGTCAGCCTGGAGCCGGGAAAAGCCTTTGGAAACGCGTTCGGTTGCTCCTTTTGATTGCTTGGTGCAGGGATGGAGTTTGTTCCCCCTGCTCGGGTGGGCGAGTCGCGGTCGCTGTGTTTTCCCGGGAGAAAAGGAGGGATTTGCGGGGGGAGCTGGTGGGTGACAAGTTGGACATGAGCAGCCCAGAAATCCCCCCGTGCCCTGGGCTGAGACCCCGCCTGGAATCCAGCCCTGGGAACAACAGCAGGAGGACGTGGAGCGGCTGGAGAGAGTCCAGAGGAGGCCCCGGAGCTGCTGCCAGGGCTGGAGCCCCTCTGCTCTGGAGCCAGGCTGGGAGAGCTGGGAATGTTCCCCTGGAGAAGAGAAGGCTCCAGGGAGAGCTGAGAGCCCCTTGCAGGGCCTAAAGGGGCTCCAGGAGAGCTGGAGAGGGACTGGGGACAAGGCCTGGAGGGACAGGACCCAGGGAATGGCTTCCCAGTGCCAGAGGGCAGGGAGAGATGGGAGATTGGGAAGGAATTGCTGGTTGGGAGGGTGGGGAGGGGCTGGGATGGATTTGCCAGAGAAGCTGTGGCTGCCCCTGGATCCCTGGGAGTGTCCAAGGCCAGGTTGGACCAGGCTTGGAGCGCCCTGGTCCGGGGGGATTGCACTAGATCACGTTTAGAGGTCCCTCCCAACCCAAACCATTCCATGATTCCCGTGGCTCTGCAGCTGGAATTGGCACCCAAAGCCACCGCCCCAAGTCCTCCAACCCTTGGGATTCTCTACTTTAATTCTTTTAAAAAAGCTGGAGCCTTCATCAGCTGCTCTGTAGGTGGGAACTCCCGGCTCCCCCGGCGCTGAGCCCTGTTGGGGAACCGGGCGACGCGTTCCCTCGGCCGGAGAACAACGCGGGGATGTCTCAAGGGTGGTGTGTTCCCTGCCCTTTTGCAGGCCCTGGAACTGCAATCTCCCCGAGGACCTGGAGGACATGAAGCTCATCCTGCACATGTGGGTGGCCCTGTTCTACAGGAAGCCCACGGCCCCACTCAACAGCTCCAGGAAGGTGGTGGAGCACAACGACCCCAAGAAGTACGTCCTGATCCACAGCTCCGACGGCTTCCTGGATTTCCCTGACGACGGCAAGCGGCCGCGGGGCTCCAAGGCGTGCCCTGCAGACTCCAGGTCGGACCCTGACCAGACTCCCAGCAGCTCCCTGGATTCCAGCCCTCCTGGACCGGGCTCTTCCCAGCCGGAGCAGGGCCAGGCGGACTCGCGGAGCGATCTTGACGGGACTCCTGGAGGCGTCGACAGCACGGTGTCCTCCTCCTCAGGGGAGCTGCCCGGTGAGGAGGAGGAGCCCTCCTCCACAAGCTGTCCTGAGAGCATTCCCGAGGGCATTCCCAACTCTGAGGACACCGGGGAGAGCCTGGGCGAGGCAGAGGGGCAGCCGGGAGTGCCCGAGGAGCGTGCGCGGGACGTGTCGAGCGTCGCTGCGGTGAGTGGGGTGCCGGGGGTGCAGCCCAGCAGGGCACCTTCCTGCTCTGAGAGGAGTGGGATGTGCTGCCCTGGGGCTCTCCTGGAGGCAGGGAATGCGGGTCCCAAAAGCAGGACGGAGAAATATCCCCCAGGATTTATCCTGGACACACTGAGAGCCACCATAAAAGAAGCTTTCAGGCCACAATCCAGCTGTGGATGTTCCTCTTGGATTGAGCTGGCATTCCCAGGCTCTGGCATGAGCTGTCTATCCCTATCCAGGGGAGCAGGGCCTTTATATGGACGCTCTCCAAGAATCCCAAAGAACTGAATGCCTGTCCCTGGTTGGAGTGTGAGCTCAGGCAAGGTCTGAGCCCTTGTCTGAGGGAAGAGAGGAACCACAAACATCCCGTCCCACCCCACTGCCAGGCAGGGAATCCTTTGCAGCATTCCCCTCACCCCCGTGGGGAAATCCATTAATATTCCATTCAGGAGAGAGCTTTTAAATCAGTTTTTGCCCTTCCTCCAGCCTGCAGAGGGGCAGGAGTGGAGGCACCTGGGCAAACACAAACCAGGGGCATTTTTCAAGCCCGAATTCTGGGCCTAAAATCGTTAATTTAAACCTTCTGCTCCGAACAAAGGAGCAGCTCCCACAGGAAAAATCCCAAGGTTTGGGTTTTGTTTTTTGCTCCTGCAGGGCTGTCTCAGCCCCTGCGTTTGCCTCCCGGGAGGAATAACCTCTGGACTGTGTTGTTGCAGGAGGAGCTGCTGGATGCCACGATCACCCCCGGCCCTTCCCAGGAGCTGGGATGCGCCAGCGAGTCCCCGGCTGTGCCAGGCACGGAACACTCCTGCAGCCCAGCGCCCAGTTCCAGCCCAGCTCCGTGGACAGACGCCCAGGGTGGGATTCCTGGGGATGGGGAGCGACAGGAGAGCGGGCGGGAGGCAGGAGCGGGGCGGGAGCCCGCTTCTCCCAGGGATACCGCGAGCACGGGGGATGCTGGACGCTGCAGGGAGGTGGAGGACAGCAGGGCCGGCAGTGATCCACCTGGTTCCGTGCCCTTGGAAGCGAGTCCTGGAAGTGCCAGCGATGCCCAACCTGCCCGCGATTCCGTACCCTTGGAAGCGAGTCCCCGGAGCGTGAATCCTGCCGGAGCCGGCGGGGAGGGGCTGGAATCACGAGACCCCTTTGGACACCCAGAGAAAGAGGAGGGGGAGTTGGAGGAGGACAAGGAAGAGAACGAGGAGGACTCAGAAGAGGAAAGCACGTTCCTGGGACCTGTGGATTTGGTGTTATCCGAGAGCAGCGATGCCGAGGTGGAGAGTGAGCACAGCGAGCAGAAAACAGGGAATTCCCCGTTTCCAGAGGACTTTGGTGTTCCTGGAGAGGACTCCGTGCCCAGCCCCAGCTCCTTGGCGTCGCCCTGCTCGGGCAGCTCCACACTGGTGCTGTCAGATGGGACTTGGACCGGGAATTGGAGTGGGACTGGCTCTCCAGGGCTTCCTGGTGAGATGGCCC
The DNA here is from genome assembly GCA_013399855.1 of Oxyruncus cristatus. NCBI lineage: Eukaryota > Metazoa > Chordata > Aves > Passeriformes > Cotingidae > Oxyruncus > Oxyruncus cristatus. Next base: position 38,184 of record VXAY01000164.1, read on the forward strand.
CAAGTGTGGATGAGCTCCTGGAGCCCCGGGATGCTCCGGCCGCTCCGTACTCGGAGACAGACGGGGGTGGTGTGGCCAGTCCGGCCCACGTGGGGTCACCCCGTGACAGTGGGGAGGTGTTCCCACCTGATCCAGGCCTTTCCCATGAGGCTCAGCCAGACAGTGTTACAGGCAGCTCTGGAACTGCTGGAGAGACACTCAGGAATGACGTGGAGCAGAAGGACAGGGATCATGTGCCTGCTGAAGAAAGGTGGGAATCTTTGGATGTGGGGTCAGCCCGTGACAGAGGAGAGATGTTACAACCTGATCCAGGCCTTTCCCATGAGGCTCAGCCAGACAGTGTTACAGGCAGCTCTGGAACTGCTGGAGAGACACTCAGGAATGACTTGGAGCAGAAGGACAGGGGTGACGTGCCCGCTGCGGAGACGTGGGATCCTGCCGGGAACAGGGATGGCCTGGAGTCACCGCGCAGCCGGGGACTGCCACTGACCTTGTCCCCTGACTCCAACACTGCCTGCCTGCCCTCTCCTGATGGATCCATGGATCCTGGGGCTGCTCCAGAGGACCAGGGGCCCACGGCAGGCTCGCCGTGGCCGTCACGGAGCGAGCTGGGCGGGAGCAGCCGCTTTTCCCAGGAGCAGGGAGATGATGTTCGTGCCGATCTCACCTCGCCTCACTCCGGGGAGTCAAACCAGGGACGGAGCGAGGTTTTGGGGGAAGAGGAGCCTGGCAGCCCTTGTTCCAACTCCCCGGGAGTGCCGGATGGTCCCTTGGGAGCAGGTGGTGGCCAGGACTTCACCTCTGACTACAGAGCCTCGGGAGCTGGTCCCAGGGCTGGGGAGGGTGACGACGTGTGTCCTGGTGCGCAGAATTCCCCCGGGAGCGACAGGATGGACGTGGAGATGGTGGGTGACGCTCCACAGGAGCCAGAGGTGCCTCCCCATCCCCTCCTGGAGTCAGAGCCCTCCTCCTTGGAGAGGGAAGGGGTGTCTGCCGTGGAGGAGCCCCCCAGGCAGCAGCAGAGCTTCCCAAAGAGCCCCTCCCCATCCAGCCCTGGATACTCGGCTCCGGCTTCTCCTGCCTATGAGGAAGACACAGATCCCCCCAGCTCAGAGCAGAGCCGGTGGGAGCCAGCCCCGGGCCGGCCCTGGAATTCCTGGGAGGAAGGAGGTGCTCCAGAGGGCAGTGTGGGCGCCCGGAGCCTGGAGGGCTCCGTAAATCCCAGGTGTTCCGGAGGGGTGATCAGATACCCGGCTCGGCGCCCCGCAGGGCTGGCACAGGGCTCCCCTGTGGATGTGCTTCCAGGGGAGCCGAGATCCAGGTCTGCTGCTCCTCCCTACGGTCTCCAGGGTGGTCTCCACGGCACTGAGCCGGACTCAGTCCTGGATGCGTGTCCCGGGATGCTCCCTCCCGGCACGCGTCCGGCTCCGGGCGATGCCTCGTGGTCCTCCCCCTGGGCCAGCGCTGGCAGCCAAGCAGAGGATCCAGGAGGGAGCCAAAGGCAGGAGCCCATCCTACCTGAGGGCCGGAAGGAAGGAAGCAACATCCCCATTTCCAGTCCTCCATCTTCTCCAGAGGGGGAGTTGCTCGATCCATGGGACGAGCCCCGCTCCGTGTGGGAGGACAGCGGATCCGAGGCATTCCTGGATCCCAGGGACGGGGAACCCGAGGCATTCCCTGACCCACGCAGTGCCCGCACAGAGGTGGAAGAGGAGGAAATCCTCGCTCCCCACATCCCGGCGTTGCCGTTCTGTGAGCACAGGGGTCCCTCTGGAGAAGGCCTGGAGTTCAGTGACGCTGAGGATACTCTGGACACGTTCCCAAGGGCAGAGCGGCTCCTCAGCAGAGACACACGCAGGGGCGTGGCCTTCCGGGATCCATTGGACCTTTCATCCAGTGACTCAGAGCAGGAATATTTTGGGAGGAACCCGCGCTCCCGACTTCCAGCCAGGGCTTCCCGCAGCACGAGATCCACGGGAGCCGCAGGCACGAGGACTAACGGCGACGACTTCCCCGCGGAGGGGCAGGGAGAGGGCTGGGGCCCGGCGCTCTCCAGGGATTCCCGGAGCTCCGTGATCACCCGGCACCGCCGGGAGAGGCCTGGGAATTCCCGGGCTCCGAGGAGGCGGCGCTGCCACGTGGGGGAGTCCCATTTGTTACGGAGCAACTTGCTGGGCAACTGGAGGGGCTTCGAGGAGCTCACCCAGAACACTCTGGACATGGAGTGTCTCCGTTTCCATTATAAGATAAACCAGGTCCTTAGGAATAGGAAACCACCCTTTTCTACCTCCGAGAGCATCTTCCCGAAGGACTTTTCCCGGCGGGAGCCTCCGGCCCCGCCGTCCCCACGGAGCAGGAGCCCCTTGCAGGTGACCATCCCACCCTCGGACACGTGGCCGGGCAGGAGCAGGTCCCGCGGGCGGAGGGACCGGCACGGGGAGGACACCCCCCGGGAGCTCCGGAGGAGATCCCAGTCCCGATCCCGATCCCGCGCTCCCTTCCACCTCGGCAAGCTCCGGCACGACGGCCGGCCAGCGGATCGCCGGGGGGACGTCACCGTCGTCCTGGACGAGTGCTCCGAGTTCCAGAGGGTGGTGCTGAGCAGGGCGGACACCGGGAATGAGGGCAGAGGGCCGGGCCCGGCCCGGCCCGGCAGGACGGCGGCCTTCGAGGACATGATCGGGGACCTGTGCGGGGCCCTGCGCTCCCACCTGCGCCGCGTGGCCTCCCAGGCCTCGGGGCACCCCACCATGTTCTACCTGGTGGAGACGGGCAAGGAGCCTTTCTTTGAGAGGGTGAAGGTAAGAGGAGCCCGCCCCAAACAGGGCTGGGGGGAGCTGAGGGGCGGGGGAAGGTGGCACAGCCCGGCACGGGTGGTTCGGGTCCCCTGGGGCAGGAGCCGCCCCTGCCATCGCATCTCACTGTCTGCAGCTCCCTGACACGAGGGGGGGTCAGGCTCTGCTCCAGGAACCAGCAGTAGGACAAGAGGGCTCGGCCTCCAGCTGTGCCAGGGCAGGCTCAGCTTGGCCATTGGGAAGGAATTTTTCCCCTGGAGAGGGATCAGCCCTTGGAATGGGCTACCCAGGGAGGGGGTGGAGTCCCTGTCCCTGGAGGTGTTTAAGGACAGACTGGATGTGGCATCAGTGCCATGGGCTGGGTGACAGGGTGGGGTTGGAGTGAGGCTTGGACTCGATGATCTCAGAGGGCTTTTTCCAGCCTGGGTGATCCTGTGATCTCCCACGGCCTGCCACTGGAATCACAGAGTCATTCAGGGTGGATAACACCCTAATGGAGTCATCCTAGAATCGTGGAATGGATTGGGTTGGAAAAGAGCTTAAAGGTCATCCAGCCCCCTGCCATGGGCAGGGAGGGACACCTTCCACTAGCCCAGGTTGCTCCAGCCTGGCCTTGGACACTTCCAGGGATCCAGGGGCAGCCACAGCTGCTCTGGGCAACCTGGGCCAGGGCCTCCCCACCCTCCCAGCCAACAATTCCTTCCCAATATCCCACCTAAAATTATTCTCTTTGAGTTCCAAGTCCAACTATTAACCCAGCAGTGCCAAGGCCACCACGTCCCCAAGGGCCACATCCACAGGGATTTGAAATCCCTCCTGGGATGGGCACTCCATCCCTGCCCTGGGCAGCCCCTTCCAATGCCTGGCCACCCTTTTGGAGACAAAATGTTCCCTGATTCCCAACCTCAACCCCCCTGGCACAGGCTGAGGCCATCCCGGCCGAAGCAGGTGGGATTTGGGGCAGCCCGGACTGGGAATTCGGGGAGGGGCATTTCGTGGCAGGGTTTGCTGCTCAGCAGTAGCAAGGAGGCCCCACCCACGGTGCGGTGGGAGGCTCGATGTGGCTTTCCCAGAAGGTTTTTAGGGATAAAGGTCCGTGGTTTCCTCACCGCTGGGTGGAGCCCCAGCCCGGATCCCTCAGGGCTTGCATCCCATCCCTCTCCCCGTGTTCCCAGGCACGTGTGTGCCTGGAGACACCCCCTGGCAGAGCTCACGAGGATTTCTGTTGCAGGCCCTGCTGAGGAAGGAGGGCTGGGTGAGGATGGAGCCCCTGAGCTTCTGTGCGGGACGGCGCCGGGCCGGGGAGCAGCTGCTCGTCATCATCCGCAACGAGGACATCTCCTCGCACATCCACAGCGTAAGGCTCCGGCCCGCTGGGCCGCCCTCTCCCAGCACTCTTCCCGAATCCCTGGGAGAGGCTGGAGGAGCCCGGGCCGGGGGAGCGAGGCCGGGCTCCTCTCCCGAGGCTCGCAGCCTGCCGGGAATGTGGGATCCCCCTGTCCCGGGGCGGGGCTGTGCGGGGGGTGGTGCCGAGGGCCCCCGGGGCTCACGGCAGGCTCCGTGCCCCGAGCAGATCCCGGCGTTGCTGGAGCTGAAGCACTGCCCCAACGTGCTGTTTGCCGGCGTGGACAACCCCGAGGACGTCACGGCTCACACGTACCAGGAGCTGTTCCACACCGGGGGCTTCCTGGTGACCGACCACCAGCTCTTGGAATCCATGTCTCTGGGTGAGTCTTGGGCCCTTCCCTTTGGCCTTGTCCACGGCTTTACTGACGCATTCCCAAATCTTTCCGTCGGTCTTCTGCTCCGCCTTGGAGTGGGGAAATTCGTGCCCTGTGTTGGACATTCGGATCCCATCTGGGTGATGGGTCCAGGTCAGGGGTCCCCACAAATGTCTGAGTGCAGTGGAGGGTTGTACAAGGCCGTTCAGCCTGGAGAATCATGGAATCATGGAATGGGATGGGTTGGAAGGGACCTTAAAGGGCATCTTGGCCACGGGCAGGGACACCTTCCACTAGCCCAGGTTGCTCCAAACTGGCCTTGGACACTTCCAGGGATCCAGGGGCAGCCACAGCTTCTCTGGGAAATCCATTCCAACCCCTCCCCACCCTCCCAGCCAGGAATTCCATCCCAATATCTAATGGAAAAGGGAGGACAAAAGGAAGACTTTTGGGCTCCCTGATGGGAAGTGGCAGGGAAAACTCGGCCACGCTCCTGGGGCTGCGCGGCCAAGGTGGGGACAGGAGGTGACAGGGACAAGTTGCACTTAATTCGGGTGTTAGTGGGGAACAAAACCCACCGGCGGCGTGTTCAAACACCAGGACAAAACCCCAGTTTCCCGACCCGGGTCAGGAGTCTCCATCCCTGGAGAGACTCCATCGTCACCCGGGCAGAGCCCTGAGCGACCGTGGTGGCCAAGAGACCCCCAGGCCCCCCGTCCCCTCACCCGCTGCCCCCGTGTCCCCCCAGCCCGGCTGAAGGCGGTGGTGAAGGTGCTGGAGAAGCTCAACAGGAGCGGGAGGTGGAAGTGGCTCCTTCACTACAGGGAGAGCAAGAAGCTCAGAGGAGACCTCAGGTAACGGCCCTGCCGGGGCAGGTTGGGTTCCAGCACCTGTGGGAGGTGGAGCAGCAGGAACTGGGGCCCGGAGAGGGTCAGGTGGGCTGAAATGTTGGCCTGGAAGTGATCCCGGCCGAGGCAGAGCCCTGGCAGCGATTGCTGCACCTCCATGAGGCCCGTCCCTCTCCTCCTGGCCAGCACAACCTCAGGGAGCGTTGGGGGGCTTGGGGACAGGCACAGAGTTCCTTGGAGGGGCTGCACGTTCCCAGAGCAAACTGAGCTCCCTTCCCACCGGCTCGTCCCAGCTCCATGCTCCGGGAGCCCGGAGCACCTTCCTGGGCTTCCCCCACGTGTCTCTGCTGTTTCTGTTCTGCCCCCTTTCCAGGTGGGGTTTGGGGGAGGGATGAGGAGCCCCGAGTTGGTGCAGAGGAGGAATTGCCACCACAGTTCCCACCCCTGGTCCCTTTGGACTGTTGGAACGAGCTCCCCTCGTCCTCCAGCTCAGAATTACCCTCGGGGTGTGCCCGCTCCCAGTGGAGCCTTATCCATGGGCCACGGTCTCTCCAAGGATTTGTTCTGCTGTGGCACACACTGATCCACAGCCACAGCTGCCTCGAGGTGTCCCTGTTCCTTCAGGGCCCTATATCCACAGGGGACAATTCCTGCAGCACTGGACTTGCTCCAGCGTGGCCACTGTCCCTTCCGGAGCGTCCCCGCTCCGGCATGGCCTTATCCCAGACTAAAGTCCCTGGGATTATCCAGCAGGGACTTACCCACAGCCACAGGGGCTTCCAGGGGTTCCCTCTCCAGCGTGGAGACCACAGCCAGAGGCAGAGCTGTGGCCGTGGATGCTCCAAGGGGGACCTGCCTTGGTGTGGGATCATCCGTGGCCACAGATGTGCTGCTCCCTCAGGGACTCATCCACAGCTCACAGGCCCACTGGCTGTGGAGTTCCCTCTGGAATTCCAGCCTTGTCCCTGGGGGCCTTGGCCCCCTGTCAGCCCAGGCTCAGCAGGGTCAGGGGATGGTCAGCACAGGGAGCAGGGGAAGCAAGAACCAGCTGCTGCTGAGCATTAATTGGAATAAAGAGGGAGCCAAGGACGGAGCCACTTCAAACCTGGGCGGCTCCGGCAGCTGGAACATGGATCTGCCACGTTCCAGTCCCATCTGGGGTCATCTCCAGCCGCAATGGGACTGGGGGGGTTCAACCCCACACAGCCCCCCTGTCCCGAGCACCTCGTGGGATGGGAAGGGGAAAGTGAGGAGAGTCACGGATTGGGATGAAGACAGTTGAATAGGGAAAGCAAAGCTGTCACAGCAACAAAACCAAGGATTTCAGTCCCTGTTTCCCATCCCAGGCAGGTGTTGGGCCTCCCTCAGGGAAGCCAGGCTGCATCCTGGGAACGAACAGCGCCATTCCAGACATCCCCCTTTCCCTCTTCCCCTCCCAGCTTTACGTCCTGAGCAGGATGCCCCGGGGTCTGGAATGTCCCTTGGGGTCAGCTGTCCCTGCGGTGCCCCCCAGACCTGGCGGGGGGGAGCAGGGAAGGGCCTGGCTCTGCCGAACCCCCATTTCCCAGCAGCTCCCAAAGCCCAGACCACAGCCCTCCCCATGGAAGTGAACTCTGTCCCAGCCCCAACCAGCACAAACCAGCACACCCAGTACGAACCAGTACAACCCAGCACACCCAGTACAACCCAGCACTAACCAGTACTAAACAGCACTAACCACTACTAACCAGTACTAACCAGCACACCCAGTACAACCCAGCACACCCAGCACAAACCAGCACACCCAGTACGAACCAGCACGCCCAGTACGAACCAGCACGCCCAGTACGAACCAGTACAACCCAGCACACCCAGTACAACCCAGCACTAACCACTACTAACCAGTAATAACCAGCACACCCAGTACAACCCAGCACACTCAGCACAAACCAGCACACCCAGTACGAACCAGCACGCCCAGTACGAACCAGTACAACCCAGCACACCCAGTACAACCCAGCACTAACCAGTACTAAACAGCACTAACCACTACTAACCAGTACTAACCAGCACACCCAGTACAACCCAGCACACCCAGCATAAACCAGCCCAGACCAGCACACCCAGCGGGAGCTGCCTGGAGCAAGGGGTCACTTTGTCACTCTGGCCCCGTGTGGTGACACCTGAGTGCAAAACCACGGGCGGGGCTGGGCAGTCCCCACCGGGGAGGGCAGGTCCCCTCAGTTGGGAGGGCAAGGGCAGGTCCCCCTTTAGCCAGGGAGGGGAAGGACAGACCCCCCTGAGCCGGGAGGGGAAGGACAGACCCCCCTGAGCCGGGAGGGGAAGGACAGACCCCCCTGAGCC
>VXAY01000166.1:0-166077 GCA_013399855.1 Oxyruncus cristatus
GGGCTGCCCGGGGAAATGGTGGATCCTCCGTTCCTGGAGGTTTTTTAACATGAGGCTGGACGTGGCACTTAATGCCATAGTCTAGTAACTATGGTGTTGGTGGATCAAGGGTTGGACTTGATGATCTCAGAGGTCCTTTCCAACCCATCTGATTCCATGATTCTATGATTCTATTATTCCATGTTAAAGCATGAGCAAATTTTTTATTTGAGATTTTCTGGAGCCTATCAATATACCCTTATAAAATGAATCATATTTACTAAAAAAGAGATCTGGAGTTACTAAATCAATTGATCACAAAAATATAAGAAAATATTTTAAAATTTTTTAAAGCTTTATATAGACCAGCAGAAATCAAATAAAAATGTTATGTATTGGAAGAACCATACTCCAAAAGCAATATAATTTCAAAAGCTAACGAATGGGTTTATTTGGAGAGCTACCTATAGTACTATTTAGCTTTTTTTTTTTTTTTTTTTACAGTGAAAAAGCAAAGAGTGAAATTAGACTAGAACGAATTGGGAAGCTTCCCAGGGTAAGGAAGAATAGCACACCATCTGTTTGAACAGGAAAAATATTTGATCAGTGCATGTTCTTCATTGTGCTTTGCAGTACAGAGGTAAAGGTCTTTCTAGCAAAATGGTGCTATGTAACATGAGTAATGGCAACCGAATAGAACAGACAATAACTGCAAACCACCACTGGCCCTTGGGACACCAAAAATACAACCAAGCTATGGACCAGTCTGCCATATAACAGCTGTGAAAATTATTTTTCTACCATGATGAGGAATTTTCTAAAGTTAATATCTGATCAAACTTTTTTCTCTTTTAAAGATATGTCAGTGAGAAATTTTTGACCACTGGGCTGGTACAGGACCAGGCAAAAGGTGATTCAGAAATTGAGTCTGTTTGGTATGCTTTGAAAGGAAAACTGAAGTAAAGTGCAGAGGAACTGAAATGGACACATGGAGGTTTTGTTTCGATTTGTTTCCATTTCCATAAATATCAGGCTTTTTTTTTTCCCTTCACATGTGCCCTTGTTCACATTTATTCCAAACAGTATAATAGTGGTGAACAGTATAATACTGCTTTTCATATGGGTTGTCAACAGGTAAGTAGGTAAATGATCTTTAAAGTGTGTAAGGGCAGATGTTGCTATTCTTTTAAAGAAATCCCACTGGAAGTAATGCTTAGATTGCTCTTGTGCACCCAAGTTTTCATTGCTCTTGGCAGACGTGGGACCATATCCTTCAGATCATGGCATAATAGCAACAGTTCTGGAGTATTAGCACTGAGTGAAGTTGAAAGCACCTGGCCATGTTAGATGATCAAGAGGCATTGAATGAACAAATGAAACTTCTGAATCAAGATGAGAAACCCATGTAGAATGAAAATGGCTGTCTGACAGGCCAAATGTGAGGGATTTTCATGCCTCTTACTGGAAGATGGGTGCTCTTATGCTGGAATGTGTAATAGAAGTGACTCTGTATCTCAGCCTTGTCCCCTTGCTTTCTAAATAACACTTTCTAAATAACTTCAGAGTCATTGCAGCCATAAGATGAAAAGCACAAACTTCCATCTCCTCTGGGAACATTTTAAGTTTAGAGTGAGACAAAAGCTTGAGGTTTTATGGGCAGCTTTCCCCCTTTCCTGTGCCCTTCCCAGCTTTTCAGAAACATGAGAAAGCAAAAACTGTCTGGGAAAATGAAGCATAAAAAAATTAGAGAAAATAGGAGCAGCAGACTTCGTGGTTTGCTCTCATGTTTGTAGAGAGCTGGATCATACCATACTGATAAAAAAGGATCAGCCTGTATTGTTCTTGGTCACTGACATCCACTTGCTAAAGTTGCATTGAAAAATCAGTCTCCCTCTCATATTCCAAATGTCACATGGTTCCTGCAGGGCACATCTGCATGTCTGGGCAGATCTGCTTGTCAACAAGGGCCTCTTTCAGCAGCATTTATCTGTCTCCAACATATGTGTAAAGACCAGTTCTGCCTCCCCTCAGATGCTCTCAGCAGAACTGTTCTGATCCCTCAGCTGAACAGGAGAGACCTCTGATCTTTCTCAGGATGCAGAGCTGTAATTATAAAACTGTAAACTAGATGTGAGGCTTAATTATAATGTCAAATAGATTGGATTTTAATCAGCTCTCTGGATATATGGTTAGGAAGGATTTATCAGGGCAATGACCTGATTTTAAGGGTACGAATTTCAGCTGAATGGTCTGAAAACAATTTAGTTCAGTGCCTACAGAGGGGAGACAAAAAAATGCAGACTGTTCCTTTTTAATAAGTAATGTCTAAATCATGGCACAGGCTTTAGGAAAAAAATTAATGTCTGGTGTAACTTCCAATAGAATTACTGTGCCATGGTAATGATTCTGGTCATGGGCCTGTGAAAAAATACCACAAGGAGAGTTGACATAGAACAGGAAAGGACATTACAGCATGTAAAAATGTATGTTAGAGCAAAAGTTTGCAAGTTCTCAGTGTGAGAGGCTGACTTATGGGAGTATTTTTGTCAGGTTTGATAGAACACGGGAGCCAGAAGGGTCTACCTTTTTTTGAGAAGTTTTTGCTCCCACATCAAGGTCCCACAGTTCCTCCTGGGATAAGACATTATTCAGTAATGGCTCTGAACTAAGACCTATCCCATTGGTGAGATGTTTCCATACTGGTCTGCCAGGAGGCTGTCAGGAGAGAGGGCTGCTGGTAGCTGGTACACAGGTATTTCATTGATACCAGGTGGTGGCCTTGGGCTGCAGCAGGGGTTTCCCTCTATCCCAGAATGGCAGCAGGCTGGGCAGAACCCCTCCTCTACAACTGCATAATTACTTATGCTGAGCTGTGCTCAGTACCTAGAGGGAGCAGCCATCTGGGACACCTTCGCTGCTCAAAGCTGTTCAACAATATCCCTTCTGATCCTTCTCAGATTCCCAGCTCTCAGCAATTACTTGAAGTATTCTGAATGAAGCTGGCAATCTCAAAAAAGTCTGTTTGGTTTTGCCCAGGATGTTTTCAAGTGGTGGTCTGACTTATAATAACCCACCAACATGTTTTTAGGAATGATCACAAAGAAGTGATTAGGACACATGACAAAAATCTGGCTCCAAAAGCGCTTTCAAAGTACAGCAGTGCAGTAAACCCAAGGCTCCAGAAGTCTGTGCAAAAGCACACATCGTTTTAGAAAATTCAAAAAGGCACCAAACTAACACTGTGTTAATTGCAACTTGAAAGCACAACAAAGGCATTCCAGAGTGGCTTCATTACACATTAATTCTGGTCACCCAGTCTGTTGAAGTGAGGCTGTTTTCTTCTCTTCTTTGCAATAGAGTTTTATGGAGGATATTATCACTGAGGTTTTGCAGGCTTTCTCTCCCCACTCTATCAAGCTCTCTGAATTTGTCCTAATTTCTAGGGGGCCAAAGAGTATTGAACATCTTTGTCAGCCTGTCAGATTGACCAGGGTGGTGAATGCTTCTCCTTGGGTGACTGAGAACTGGTACAATGCTCCCTTATTAGGTTTTGTTCTTTAAAATAGTTGAGTGTATTACAGATGTGAGATTTCTAATAGGAAAAAAAAAAAGTAAAAAAAGGGAAGGGAAAGGAAAGGAAGGGAATGGAAGGCAGGGCAAGGCAAGGAAAGGCAAGGCAAGGCAAGGTGTAGGTAAAAGACACCTACTAAGCATTTTAGAATTTTTTTTGGCTACGGAAAAATATTGATGTTGGATTCTGAGAGAAGCAGTATTGAGGAGAAATATTTGGAACAGAGAAACTCATTTGGGGTCAGAACACTTTTTATGATGTTTAGTTTATACTTGAAAAGACTTTATGCTGAAGAAATCAAGCTAAATGGGATTTTTAAGTAATAGATCTTCTATCAGTAATACTAATATTTCATATTTTTTTATTTTGAAATGTGAAAACATGGTTTAGATCACACTTTTCTGATTAGTTTTCTAAGTGACATTTAATTATAATCTCCTCTGAGATGCATAAAAAATGGTTTCTTATGTGTAACTTTCTGTGCAAAGATACATGCAAGGGATGTGAGCTGTACTACACATATTTTCAAGTATTTTATGCAGTAAAATTAACACACTATTCTTTGAAAGTTTAAATTAATATGAAAATGCAGAAAAACTCAATTGAAAAGTGAGAACTATAACATGAACTATAATAACTGGTTTAGGAAGGTTAGTAAAACAGTATAATTCCTTGTGAATAAATAACTAAGAGTTGTTAGTTCAGGTTTGCTCTAAGATTATGGTGGATATCTGTAGTTATTTTCAGCATTTGGATTTGAGTAGACACACTAAATTTTATGTTCCAGATGAGATTTTAGAATCATGTCTGCATGTGTCAAAATTAAAAAACATATTACTTTTATAACGTAAAAGTAAGCTTGAAAAGTACTCTTAAAAGTCACAGTCTCTGGTATTTATTAAGCCTCTTTATTAAGATCAGTCACAGCATCTTTTTTTTTTTTTTTTCCTGAACAAAAAGCCTAGTAATGTCATTTAAAAAAATTGTCCTGAACAGAAGGAAAAAAATTCCAAATATAATGTGAAAATCAAATCACTCTTGCCCTTAAAATCTCATTGGTTAAATTCTCTGTGCTTCCAAATTTTAGCTTTTAGTACAGCGCCGATTAAAATACAAATATAATGCTATTCTATTCTATTACATATATAAAGCTTATCTAAATATAAATGTCATAATTCAAAATTGGTTTAGGAATCTTTGGATGCTTTGGCAGAACAAAAGATTGACTTTTCAACAACCAGAGGAGCGCAATTTTAATGTTTATAATATAAAAACCACTGCACCAGTACACCTGCTGTACAAAATTTTTAGAAGAGCAGTTGACTATAAGCAAGACTGGTTTGAAAATATCATATGCAAAAGTTTAACAAGAATTTTGGGTGCATATGTGCTTTGTACTGCTCTACCCCAAATATCTTAATGTCATACCAATGACAACTACATTAACTCACTTTAGTAGCACTGAGATGCAAAAAATGTGTGATTCCACTAAAATTCTTCTCTCACGATTGAATTCTGCTCAAATTAGACTTCAGGTAGCCCTGTATTTTAATTCAGAATCATTACTGACTTATGCTACTATACTGATAATCTGGTATAAAGTGAGTTGAGCTACACTGTTTGGAGAAAAATAAATTGGAAATGTCTGCTAAAAAATGGAACTGCCTATCACTTAAAAAGGATATCATGGACTGATCCAGCTCTGGACAATTTAAAGCGCAAAAGTTAAAGGAGGAGGCTTCAATCTCAAACAAAACAGTCAGAAACCTCAATGCAAAACAGTGAAGAATGGACTTTTTTAATTGCATTTTTATTGTACTCCAGAAAGAAAAAAGGAAAAAAGAGAAGTGACTATTAGATAGAGAAAATTTTTGATGGGTGTTTGGCACTTTCAAATTAGTAGTTGAAAAGACACTATGCGCTGTATGTGATAAGGAAAAAATAATTGACAATTACACAAATTTCACATCTATGACTAAAATGCCAAAGAGTTTTAAAATTGATATCTCTGGGTTGTTGATCCAGGCTGTTGTTGGCAGGTGGGACCCATCCAGATGCTTGCTCACCTTCCCATCCCCACACAACCAGTGGGACAGGAGAGAAAAGAGGTGACATATGATTGAGAAAGCTCATGGGTCAAAATCAAGACAAGGAAAATGCTAGTTACTAGAAAAACAGCCTTGGCAAGGTGGTGGTGGTGGCACAGAGCATGATGGATCAAACACACAACAGAATTGCAAAGGCTGAAGTTCCCTGAGTTCACAGTCAAGCTCTGGAGCAGCTCTTGAAGGGCAAACACTGTTTGGCCTAGTTAAAGACCCTTCAGGGACTTCTGAATGTGTTAATATCCAGGTGGAAAGGAGCTGGATTTAGAGACTGATCTATGATCTATGATTAAAATACATTTGGGGCAGTGCAAGCCAAATGTGAAAGCAGCGCTAACCTCTCCCATGGCAATTCAGCATGTTCCACTCTTCCTTGTTTTCTATTCTATTCTGTGAAGAAAATCAGCTGATGCCAGCTTTATTTATCCTCAGGGGCTGTTTTTCTTTCATGTGCTATAGCACAGATAAAGGTGCTATACACACATTTGCTATTCTAAAAACTCAATGGATTTAACATGAAAAAATCTTTTAAAAGCCATTTGGTGGACCTAATTGGAATTTCAGAGCTCTATCGTTTTCAGAAATATAAAGAATCCTGTCTTCAAGCCATCTTTTAGGAATAAGCTGTGTTCATTAGAATGTGGTACTTATGTCTTTGAATGATTCATTCAACCAAGGCTCTTTGGCTTAACTACTGTATGTTCTGTAGCTGTTTCTCATCAATCACAACGGTATTGGAATTCCACAGTATACCTTCACCAAAAAAAAACGAAACAAACAAAAAAAAAAAGATTAAAGAGAATTCTTTTTGGCTATGCATTTATATTTAGTCTGAGAGGTATTGACTTTTTTTTTTTAGTCTACAGAGACAACAATTTTCAGAGGTATGCCAGTCACCAACATGTCTTGTTTAAGTAAATTATATTATCTCAGAGTTCTGTATTTTTTTGGAAAAATGCCAGTTGGCTTGGAGACGAAGGTCTGCCTCCATTAAACTTGCTGCAATAACATATTTGCAATACTTCGTTAAACTGTCATTAACATACTGCTCTGTTTTCAAAAATGTGTGTTCAAAAATGTGTTTTCAAATATTCAAATAGGGAATATTATGAGACAAACAAGGAAAAATCTGAGGGCAGGAAAAAAACTGGTACTTTTCTGATATAGATCACAATTTATTACCTATTAGTCACATGTTATTGACTCTGCAGGAGAGACTGCCAGGTCATCAAAGATGTGGTTTTAAACTTTGAAGTACAATTAAGAAGGACATTAGAATTCCCAAATTTTTAAGCAAACTACGAAAAAGTCTTATCAAACCTTCCAGCTTTGGAAAGTATGTTCAAAGGCTTTTAAATAATGGTGACTTTCAGGAAGAATATGTGTTTTAGTATATTTACATCATGTGACATTCACCATTGGACTGTGTAGGACTGAATGCAGAGGGTTTAAAAACCCTGGACAAAGTATTTTTAATCAAAAACAGTATAGTAAATATGTTAATATCAGTGCTATGTCTACATCAATGTGGCTTCTGCATCATGAAAGTCCTAGATTCAGCAAGGTCTATTGACATCTGTATCATTATAGCAGCAATAAATTTCTCTGTCGTGTAGGCAGAAACAGGAATACATCAAATTCTCCATCTCCTGTAGAGTTTCCTCTTGAGTGGCTCACAGAGCTATTGAGAACACCACTCTCCTACCACATCCCAGAGCTGGGCAATAAGAACTGAAAAAAATTAGGTTTTATTTCTCAATAATGTTTAGCTAAGTTGAACCATTAATCTCTTTTTCCCTCTTTCCAGTGTTCAAACTATGCTATTTAGTGCAAACATCTAGTTCTTAAACAAATGTGCTACTCCAACTCTTATTATTGCATGTCCAGCTTCTTCAGTGACTTCACATGCCTCTCTCAACATGCATGAGAGCTAATACTATAGTCCTCCTTTCTTGATACTTTTCAGAACTGCACGGCATTTAGGCAAGTATCCCAATTTTAATGCTGTGGTTTAAGGCTTTTTTACTTAAAAATGAACTTTTATATATTTATATATATAAATTCTAATACATATTTCTAGACCCAGTTTGTCTACATATGGAAGAAATAATTCAGGAACTAACTCTATAGTTCTGTTGTTGCAGCTGGACTTGCATCTACCTATTGACTCATTAAATAAGGGTCAGATTTCCTTTGAAAAATTGTAACAAAAATTAACCACATTGACAAAATAGAGCAAATACTTACACAATAAGTAGAAACTATATTGTAACTTAAAGATAAGGAACTGAAAGGTGTTTTATGTAATATATATAAGCCACGTACATAGAAATATTATGGGTGTATCTTGTGGTTTTATAGGTTTAAAATGCACTTATCCATTGCTGAATAGAAAAACAGGAATATAGGACTTCATTGTTTTCAATCCTTACTTGAATTTTCAATTACTACACCAAAAGATCAGAATTTAGTAGTCCATCTTTATCTTCAGATTAAGTTTAATCAAAGTGCTTTGTATGGATCCTGCAGGGACCTCTGTGAAAGAATTATTGTGAAAATGTAATAAAAATGCTGGAATTAAATTAATTGTCTGAAAGATTTCAAAGTGGGCATAGTGACTTAGTAGATTTTGATTAATTGAATGTAAAGTCCTGAATGACAGATTGAAAGGAAATAGACTTTATTACACTAAATTCAATAACTGACAATTTGACCAACGACACAATAATGAGTGGGACACATAAGGAAAAAATAGAGAAACTGAATTTGTGTTTGAAACTGTGTCACTTGGCGAAACATTTGGGATGAACTAAAAAAAAATCCCCAAACCAAAAAAACAGTTTCCAGGTTTTGAAACTGCATGAAGCCTCTGGCAACCGTGCAGTAGTCTGGTAGTGTTGAGAGTCTGGAACGGAGAGCAAAGGAAAAGGACAGACTGAACTGAAATGTCTGAGTTGTTTATTTCCCTTTCAATTTAAATAGCAGCAGAAAGGAGAATTTCTTAGACCACCCCATACACAGCCACCCAAGATTTATCCCAGTAAGAGCTGAAAAATGGCTTGCATATTTCTTCACTTGAAGGCAGGGGAGTGTCTGAGGAAGAAGGACTCTCTTTCTGCACAAACCTCTTGAGGATGGGAGATGAAGTAATTATGTATGTAAATCAATGTTTTGGCACAGGACTTGCAAAGAAAAGACACACTAAAGTTTTATTCAGCAGTTCCACCATTTAAGCAAGGAACACACAAAAAATATGGTTTTGATTTATGAGAATGCCACATCCTCAGAACCACGAATGTTTCCTACAAAATAACAAAAAACACCTTCTGACTTCAAAAAGCGAAGCTACACATGCAAAAAAGTTATAATGTATTCTCCTAAGCTTGAAACTGCATTCATTAATTAATGTTAGATATCTAAAGGAAAGAGTTCATGCTTGAGTACAACATAATGTTACACTTCAGATACGAAATTCTGTCATAAAATATTGCTATCTTATTAGTTTCTTACAAGGTCATTTGAGAAAAGCTTGAGAATATTTATAGATTATATAAAGCTAGTATTTTATATTTAATATATTTTAATTTAATATGGAGAGAAATCAAATGAAAAAATTTGGAATATTAAAACCATGATTTCTTACTTTAGTTGTGCATGTGTAATATTGTTTATTAATACTGCACTGCAGCTAATCATACCAACAAATGATACAGTTGATGTCAAAGAATTTTCCACATTTAATTTCTCTACAGGAAAATGAGATATCACAATGGTATCACCCATTGTCTCCTTTTAGAAAAAGAATACATCCTGTTTATTTCAACTCAAGTAACAAAGGTGCTATTTCCAGGGATGATTAACACCACATGTTGCTACAGCAAAGTGATATACATTAGTTGTTCCTTGTTCTCTAAAATGGGTGATAATATTTGAAATTCCAGCTTAGATTCATCCAGAGATGACAATTTCATATACATTAACATATAAGATAGTCCCATTTCAGTGCATGAAAGGATTTGGCTGCCTTTCCTGCATATGCAGATTTACATATCTGTGGAATCTCATGTTTTGACTTTTTAAAACACTTTGGAAATGCTTTTTGTATTACCTTTCTAGATAGTGACAACAGCATAGTGCAAATGCTACAAACTTAACAATTGTGTTGATATGAAACATCTCGGGACGGGTTGTTAACTCTTGATGAGGTAGGAAGTCTTTACGATATAAAACAGGGATGAAGGATCATGGATCAAACCATTCTTCCTAACCATTGTGCCTTCCTAAAAAATTCCCATAATGGCCAGGTTAGACCACTCTGCAATACATGCTCTCTGAATGGCAAAAGATTACTTAGCTTCCAAATACAATACACAGACTAATTTTTAGTCACCACTCCAATATAAATATACTGTAATTAGAAGAAAAAGCCCTTCATGCTTGAACATAAAGCATCTTTTATCCATGATTACACTGTTGTTCATGCACATTTGCATATATATATAGATATTACTGAAATCGGTATTTAATCTATGTGCAGAATTAGTTAATGGACACACAACTTCTTCAACTCATTTGTCATACTAGGGCCAGCACTCTTTTTCAGATTTTGTCATAATACTTTTTCAGTGTTGCAGATGTTAAAGGGAATTTCAATAATTCACGACAATCCTTTAGATTGCTCATCTGTAAAGATTCAACCCAGAACCACCAGCAATGCAGCCTGAAATGTACTTAATATTGTTGATAGTATTTGTTTCTTTAAAGAACTGGTTAAAAATTATGCACTTCACACACTCAAATACTTTATCACCTATTAATGTCATGTTAATCAGAGCATTCTGCACAAATGTCTTGATCAAAAAAGTGAAACAGAATGATTTTTCATATAAACATATTTACTCCTTGAAGTGTAGAAGCGAGTCTGCAGTTTCTTTAATTGGGTATATGATAATTTATTTTAAAAACTACAGTTATGTTCCTCCTCCTTATTTTTGTGGCCGCTATAATGTAATGTGTTACTTGCCATCTAGCTATCTCTCTTTCAACAGAAAGACAAATTAGTCTTTATTATTTTCTAGTCTGGTACAGATGAATAGACACATACTTTTCTGTGATTACTCTATTTTGCTTCCATTAGCTTACAAACAACAAATACAGCCTATTTCTTCCCTACTTTTCCCACTCTAGCAAATTGGTTCTTGAAAATTACTCCACTATTAGAAAGAGCTTATATATAAAAACAGGTCAACTGGGAAAAAAAAGAAAAATAGATGTGATTTCTTTCTAAACTTTGCAGTAAAGGCTGTGTGGGCGTGTGGTGGCAACTATACTCATGAGGAAAACACAGAAATGCATAGAGAGAGTTGAGGTGCAGGGGAAAGGAGTGGCTCATCACGTCCTTAGAAGAGACCCATGCTTCAGAGCCCTCACACAGGACCACCAGATGCCTGTGCTCACTTTCTGTCGTTTAGCTGGGTCTCAGAAAATGTGGTGGTCCAGGAGGGAAAATCAGGGCTTAGCTGTTCCTCAGACTGGCAAGAAATGTCAAGAATAAGAAGGACTTTTTAGGTATTTTAGTAACAAACAGATGTCCAGTTTGGTTTCCCCAGTTCAAGAGAGTAATGGAAAACCTTGAGATGGTCCATTTAAGCCCACCAAAATGAGCACATTATTAGAGAACGTAAAAACCGGAGGAAGGTTGGAGGACCAGTGTTTGTTTAGCCTAGAAAACAGAAAGAAGGCTTAGGGAATCCATTCTTCCAATACGTAGAAGACAGTTACAGAGAAGGTAAAGGTACTCTCTTTGCAGGGATCCACAGTGACAAAAGGCAGAAGGCACAAGCTCCCTCAAGGGAAATTCCACCCAGACTAAGAAATAGATCATTTACCATGAGAACTATTATATGTTGGAATAGCTTGCCCATAGAAGTGATGGAATCTCCCTTGCTGGAAATATTAAAATATACAGGACTGTGCTTTACAGGGCCCTGGGTAATTTAATCTAGAGTTGGATCAGATGATCTCCAGGGGTCCTTTCCACCCTAGATTTTTCTATTATTCTATATTTCAGTGATTCTATAGTTTTGCCTCTTGGACTTATACCATATGACAACATGACAGGGTAAGACATAAACCTTAGAAATAAAGGCACAGAGCTATTGCCAGTAGCAAGCTAAATAATGCATGGACATATTTAAAAATACTATGCAAAAATTCTACTATTTATGGGTTTCTTGAGGCATTTCTGATGATTGGCTATTTGCCCCAGTTTTTTATTGGGAAGATCAGGTTATTTACCTGGAAGCTAGAATAAGCAAGTTAAATATGAGGATAAGATTTGTTCTTGATATGTAAAGGATCCCAAGTGACATAAATCTGAATCTTTAAGCAGATGAAGAGCAGTTCAAGAACTGCTCCAATTACAAACCAGATCTCAGAATTGTATGTCATCTGGAGTCCTCGAAGGAATTTACACCTGATTGCTATTCCACAAGAACTCCAATAAATTTATTATTTAGAATGCTATGCTGCATAGACCCAGTATTAATAGAATGACACTAAGCTGAGTCATAATAACTAGCTACTACATCAATACTTTCAGACGTTTCTAATCTTTCTGTCAAACAGTCATCTGTGTTTTAGAAAAATTGTATACTAGAAATGACAGATACTTAGGGGAAGTGGCCTTCCTTATATTGGATGTTTCCTTGTTTCAAACTCCAGGGTTCCTATTGCTTTTCCTTTACTATCACTTATATTAAGATCTGTGTGTGTCATTGTGTTTAGTGGTGTTAGTCATGCTGCTTTTAACTAAGGTGGGATTATTGAAAATAAAAAGGTTTGTCTGGAATCCAGTTCTAAGCCAGTGTAACTTATAGCCCTAGGTACTCAGAAATTTATGAAATTAAATCATTTCAGCTATATTACTTATGGTATTTCCACATTCCAAGTCTTAAATATGTTGCAGACTTTCACTTTTTTTTCCAGATGTTTCCTTTTTTTGATCTATCTCTAATTGTTTGATAGCTGCATTCTCCTCATTTATCTATTAAAAAGGAGAAAAAAAAGAATATCAGCTTACAACACCATCTTTCCCTTGAACAGGCTTGCAAGACCTTTGATGAAGAACAGCAGCTTGTATTTCATCCTCATTTCAAACTACAGAAAATGTCCTGAGGAAGGAAGAGTTTGCTGTTTTCATATATTCCTAGTGTGCATGCTGGAATTACGGTGTCTTGGCCCTCGTCTGTACAAACAATGTGGTCTCCAGTAGCACAACATGAAAAGGCAACTTAATATGCATAACAATATAGGGTAAACCTACACTGTCAGTAAACTCAGACAGAAAGTCCTTGGAGTTATTTAAGGGGAAAATTCATGGAATACTGTGTCATGGGGCAAAATTTCTCAGTTCACTTAGTTTAAACCTGAATCAGGATAGAAGCAGGTTATGGATTTCTTAGGGACTTAAAACAAAACCAGGAATAATCTCTATTTTTAGAGTCAATATCACTAATACAACATATAAATCACAATACAAGACAATTTCAAAATGTTAACAAGCACCAACAAATTTCTAAATACTTTTTAATAAGAAGTACCCAAAATTTTTAATCACAAACATGCCATATATTCACAGAGCTGCCATCACACCTATCCCATCCCCAAAGGATGTGTGGTTCACAAACACCATGACTCCTTCAAAAGTAGGGGTTACCCTATGTGTCCTGTGAGGAGACACGGATGCTACAGATTTATAGGTGTTTGCGTTTCTCTCTACAACCTATTAATTCACAAGCTTATGAGAAAGCATTACATGAGTTCATGTGCGCAGACAAACTGCTGTTTGCAGACTGAACTGCCACTGCTTGAGCTGCAGAGCAGGCAGCTCATTGTGTCTGACAGGGAGACTGTTCTAGCTGGCTAAAGCAAAAAGGTGCTGCTGGTGGGGCAAATTCTGGCAGTGTCAGACCGAGTTTTGATGGCTGCTGTTTCCACTCCAAGGTCTCCAACTCCTGTTATGAATTTTCATTCTTTTTAAATGTTTCTTTTAAGATTAATTTATTCTTTTTTTCCCCTAAAGTTCCCCCATTACTGTTTAATCCTGCTGATGGTAGTCTTTCTCTTAAACATGATCAGGTTTTGGCAAATGCAACTTTTTCCTGTGTGTGCTTGATACACACATACACACTGTTTGACCTCACATTCTTACTAGCAAGGGGTGTTAGCATTTAATGCTGAAAGACTAAGATTATAAATCTTAGTAGAAAAGCTTTGGCAAGTACAGGCAGCGTGAACATTACCACAATGGAATAGCTACAAATGACTCCTGCTAGAAAGGGGTAGAAAGACTTCTTAAAAAAAGACATCCTTCTTTGTCCAGAGTTGAAGGTGTGCATAATAGTAAATAGGGATAACACTATTATTAGTACTTAAAATCCTCTCCTTTGAGTATGGCCTGAATGTATGACAAGCTTCTCTGTTGTGAGTGCAATTACAGCATGCCTGAAACATGAAAACAAACTCAGAAGGAATATGGTGTGTTGATACATGTCCATGATCAAAAACCCCCAAACAGGTGACTTAAATGTATTTACACTACAGATGGCACTGCAGATATAGCCTTAGTTGCTTATTTGCATTTCTTTGTCTACCTGCTTGAATACCCCAGCTTTGCTTAGTTATCCAGCCAAATACAGAACGTATGCAAGGAGAGATATCTTTGCTTTGTCAGTTCTTGAGAAGAAGCCTTTTCCTTGATATGACAGAAATCATATCAGGAAAGAAGGGAATGAAGAGTACTTTGGTTTTGTTGAAAACCATTTCTCAGTTTGATTGAGCATAACACACCAGGCTGTCAGAGGCTTCTCTGATTATGTGAATCTATTGGAACAGTACATATCTAAATGTATTATGTAAGCAATCCATATCATAAACATATTTTTCTTATGACTTGTGGGTCTTCTTGGACATCATATGTGTTCAGCACCTAATTGTATAATTTGAGTTACTTATATAATTTGAATTGAAATAACTTCCATCATGAATTATGCTAGTTAGAAGAACTTGACTGTCCAGCTTCCTATATGCCAATTTGGAGCAATTTCAACACTAGCAGACTTAAGTCTTTACCACGCCTGCTACTTTTCCTGAAGTGATTTTTAAGTTACATACAGAAATAACAAATTTTTTTCAGCACTGATTTTTTTTACCTTTGTCTTCCATTGGTTGGATCTAGTCACAGTGTTGACTGTTCTATTATACTCTACTATCAAATTGTCATTCCCTATTGGGGGTTTTATAGTCCTTGATGAAATAACCCATTTTAACTTACCTAAGAAGTTTAGTTGATTGTGTGTTTGCACCTCTTGAGGTGATTAAAAGGCAACACGTTAGTTAGCATTAGGTCTTTGGGGTAAAGAGGGTGTTAGAGAAAGCAAATTACTAGAAAACCCTTGTTCTAGTATCAGTGGGTTTCACAGGCTGATTGCCTGCCCAGCTCAGCAGTGAGCTCTGTTGTCAAGAGTATCCTTATTTTTCTTACTAGTCCTCCTTGATACATGACTATCAAACACAAAATGATTTTCATGAGTTTTTCAAGAAAACAAGTCACTTCTGATTTAAGGCCAATCTTCTGATGCTTGAAATATGGACACCATAACTGGAAATATCTCTAAGTCAGAAAAGAGCCAGATGACACACAACACTATTCACTTTGAAGGATTATTCTTCTGTATGTGCATACAAGTGTTAGTTTAGTCTTTTCTGACCAGAGAGCTACATGGGAAACATGTGATTTGCAAACAGCATTTGCACTTTTCAAACTCCATGAGTGCCAAGAGGGGGTTCCCTCCCCAGGAAGCATGTATGACATACGCTGCTCCTGTAGAACTTTATATTGGATATTTTGATATAAGTTTGACTCACACATCTAGATGTCTATTCCCCACTCATTAGAAGAAAAGAGAAATGCCTAGTAAGATTTAATCAAATATGAGTTATGTTAGTCATGGAAAAGAATAAGATGGGAATACCTCCAAGACATAATTACTGTAGGACATTCTATCCTGAAAGAGATTCTAAAACAATTTCCGCAGACTCTTATAAGAAAGTTAATAAGTTTTCTTAAATTAAATGCTGATAATAGAAATCCAAATAAATAATCCAGACTTAATAAGTGTATACAGCTGTTTGATATCTTTTGACAATGAGAATGGACTTTTAAAGGCCTAAATAAAATACAGGATTGCACATCACGGAGCAGTTTGGAATGACAATACTATTATTTTTTCTTGAGAGTTGATTTTTCCTCGTTATTTTCTAAAGAAAATGAATCTGGTTAATAAGTTTTCTTATTTAGGTTGCATACACATTTTCAGGATTTTTAATTATTTCCAAAATTAATGGCAGCTGGTTACACAATGTTGAGATTTGACTCAACTATAGATTAAAAAACCTCAATATATTTTAAAGAATAAAACCTTAGTCAAAAAATAGTATCAGAAATGGGATAAACAAACTCTCTACTGGTTTCTGCATTCAACAATCCATAAAAGCCTATTTAGAGAAAAGGCGTGTTTTCTTTGGGGAAAAAATGCAGATATGAATGGCTGGTACTTCTGGCAACAATTTAAAAGAAAAAAAAATTGTTCTGGTCCATTGCCATCACCATTTTACTAAGTCATTAATAAGTTCCTTATTAAGGACTGGTTACCATGACCTGGAGAATAAGGGGCATGAGTTTTTACACCCCTCCCCACACTCCTGCCTTGAGTTCTTCATACGATCATGCTGGATTTGGATTTTTCTCACCATACTCTCCAGAAGCTGGGATTAATTTCTATCCTGTCTCACTTTTGTGATGTACTCATTGTCATGAGAATCTCCAGTTAACGTGTGCTAGGAAGCTGATGACCAAATGCTGTAGCTGTTAGCAATGCACACCGTTTTAACAGCCTCTCTGTTAGTGTTTTGAACCCATGCCTTCCTATTCACTCCCCATTCATACCAACATGCACATTTTTATTACTATTTTCTACAGCACTGGAAAATTCTTGGGCTTTAATTTTCAAATACATTACAGGAACCTTGGTACCTGCTGGCAAAAAACTGACAGCTATATTCAGTCTTCCAAGCTCTTTGTGTTGTCCCCTCAGTACTTCAGCATCAGTCTCTTGGCCCAGAAATAGAATACAATTTCCTTTTATGCAATTGTTTTGGCTCCAAGTTCTAATGTGATACAATCCTCATATTTTTTTCTCAATTTTATTGTATTGTGGTTATGGTGTACCTTTCTACTTTCTCACCTCATTTTAGTCAAACTACTTTTTCCTTTTTTATGCAAAATAAACTGGAAGCAGATCTGAGAGAAAGGGAAGAGCCATTTGCCATTGACAGCAGAGACAGAAGAAAATCTTTTGAATAGTGGAAAAAGTATTTCTTTCAGTCTTAAATAATATTCCAAATACTCTGTCTATGAATACTCTTTCATTGACCTTTTACAGTTGTTCTGATGCATATTTTTTATTGGCTAACATGCTGGCTGATCTCAGCTATGCTGGTTGCAATAGAGATGTCAGCTGACATCAGACAAAGAGTTTGATTCAGAGACAACATGAAGAAATGTAACACAACTTTGTTGCTTTTTTCTGAGCAGTCACAAATAAAAACCATCCTGTAGAACTGTATCTCCTGTTTGTACACTTATATTAATATCAAGATACAGATGATGGTGACGATTAAGGTGTATTTTCATATATGAACACGTTGTGGTCCTAAAGAACTAGGCATCCAACCAGATGATGATCTGTGATCATGTGCATATGATGGAGTCAAGAAATCGCAACCGCCCAAATGAAGATCAGTGTGAAAATGCAAAGTTATTGTAGATGTCAGCCTCTTTTCATACAGTAGGCAGAAGATTCCTGTTATGATGTTCTTCTGGGTAGCCTGGTCCTGCCAGCCAGTCGCCAGGGTGACTCTGACTTCAGTGGGTATAATGGCTTCCAAAATGGTGATGCTCTAGAGCTTCCACTAGAATTCAGGGCTGTGGCTTCTGTCACTTCCTATACGGGACAAAATTGTCCCTTGCGTCGCGCCCAGTGCATCTTAATCATGCCATATATATGTCTTGTTTTGTTACTCTCTCCATCAAAAAATAGATTACTGTACACCCCATAGGACACAAACACCTAAAGAATTCAAATACACTTAAGTTGAAGCAAAATCAGACTGCAGAAGAAGATTTTCAAATCTGGCACTTTTTTTTTTTTTTTTTTAGTTTTCAAAAAAAATTGTTGAACAAATAAGGACATTCTGTTAAAAATCCTCCATCTTACTTATTACTCATGACCAACAAATATGATCTCCATGATTCAAAACCCAAACAAATCTCAAAATGTAAATAAAAGTAATTTATACTCTTTCTAGTTGAATTTCATGATAATATGTGATTGATCACTGAATGTTGTCATGCAGCTTTTTATGCCAGCTGGAAGACTTCTGGCAGTTATACTGCCTTATACAAAAAAAAATTCTTCACTGAAAACATGTGAATTCTTTTTTTCACCCCCACAAATAATTCTGACCTGAAAAAATTGAATTTGATTTGTGGATTTGAAATAAAAAAGATGACATAAAGAGAAATCTTAGGTAACAGCAGATCACTGTATTCTGCTGTAAGTCCTGCTGTGGCAGGAGTTCTTCATATTAAGGTTGTGCTCCATCTATCCCTGCAGGAAATTGAGAGATGACCTTGATTTTTTCACAGGGTATGTACAAAAAACGAAAAATACATGAAAACCCACACTGTACATATGAACTAGGGTTTCTAGAAGTTGCTAATTATTTCAGAGTGTTCAGCTCTGGAGATCTGCAGAAGAGTTTGGACAAAGTACAAGCTAGATTTTGGGAAGACATACCTTCATTGGCCTGATTAGGAAGAAGGGGTAAAAGAGTAGAGCTCAGACAACAGGTATTTCAGAGAAAAGTATTTTGTGCTTTAGGATTTTATCCAAATAAAAGAAAGTGCCATGATTTGGAAGGAAAGGGATGTGAATTATAAAGGAAAAGTATATTTATTAGTACTGGGATATTTTAAAAAGCAATCTGTAATCTTGATTCCTTGAAGAAAATTTATTTATCAGCCGAAGAAAACCTAATTTGTGTTTACTAATCTAGTGTCTATATTTTTCATTCTGGTGTTCATTTACTGTATTTTATGTGTTTTTTTTTTCTAAAACAATAATCTCTGGTGAGCCCCTGAAGAAAACTTAATTACTGAGACAGGTTACCCCCTTCCCATGCACTTACTTTTCAGTGAAACTCTTGCCTGTCAAAAGTACTTGCCAAGTTGAGCCCTCAGCATTCTGCCAGGTTAGCTCTGAGTCTTTCACTCTATTCATAATGAGAAATGTCTGTTAAAAAACATTCTCCAAGTTCTGTGCTTCCAGTTCGCAATGTAAGTTTTGTTCCCAGTTCTGCTGGTATGCATCCCCAGTCTGCGGCTGAATATCTACTTCTCATGAGGTAGAGAGAGACTTCATACAAGTTGAGACTTGTTTTCTGTTCAATTATTTTCAAACAGCTTAGAAAGGCTGCCAAGTCAACATCCAATTGATGTTATATAATGAAATGAGTGACAAAGCTACAAAAATACTCTAAGGGTTAATTTTGTTAAGGTAGGTGCAAAAAGAAATGTAAAAAAACATAAACAGAAGTGTTTCTAGAGAAGTAATCTCTGTTTTGGTCATACTTTGTATGTGCATTTACCATTATATGCAGATTTTTTTTTTGCTTGCTTGATTTTCCCCATTCCTGAAGCACATCAGAAGATAGCTCGACAGAAAAGACCACACCCAGGTTTATTTTACTGTGCTTTCAGATACAAAATAAAAATATAACTCCAAGAAATTTTGAAGGGTTCTGAAAGAGATAAAATGAAAAGTGAGAGGAAAGGAAATACACACCTGAGGAATTTCAGTCATGAATAATCTTGCTTTTTATCTTTAAGGAATAACTCGTGCTTAAAAACGCTCTGTGGTTGTCACTGAGCAACCTTTCATGTTCCACACCAATTTGGCAACAGCGGCCAAAGATGAAGATTTCAGTGATCTGATCTGGAGGATGGCTTGACTGAACAACAAAACCCATTTAGTAGTGTCATAGCACACCAGAGGCAGGCTGCTATCATTTTTAATAGTCTTTGTCTGGAAATGGTGGAATGCCTGGATCCTTTAAGATTGGATGGAAAGAATCTGGGTAATCTCCTGGAGAGTCTGAACATGTAAAGAAGAGAGATTTAATAACCCTTCACGCAACAAAAGCACATTCTGGTGTAGAGACATGATGCTTGAGAAAGAAAACTCTGAAGGTACTTAATTAAACTAGTTAAAGAAAAAATCAAATTCAGACAAATAGTGGGGAGTGATTGGAGTGCTGTCCAAAGAAATAATCCATTCTTTTCAAGGAAAACTGTGGCTCCCCATATTGCCAAAGAAGCTGTCAAAATGTTTCCCTTTCCCCTACCCTCGTCACACCACAGCAGGTAAGAAAACAACATCCGTTGATTGGAGAAGAAAAGAACAATTTTATCTGAGTGAATGTTCAAGAAAAAGGATCCAAAAGTACACATAGAAATAAACTTAATTTCCATTAGGCCAAGGGATCTTTTATTTGAGAAAGCATTCTAACTAACCTCTGAGAAGTATGAAAACTTGTGAGATGAAAATAACACAGAGAATCTAGTCAGCAGGAAAAGAAAAGAGTGGACAGAACAAAACCAGTGTGTGCTTCAGTATCTGGGTGTAATGGAGCTATGGCCCAGGTACTTTGAATTCAACCAGGTGTTTCAAAGGAGTGGGAACTAGCAGTTTGGAAGTGAAAATAGGTCAACAGAAACAGCACATTGAAGACAGTCAGTTTAGCCAAGTGAAAACGTCGAGTACACTCTGTGAGGTCACCTTTGAATGGAAAAGAAAGAAAAAAATGGCAGAAAAAAAACATTTTCTAACTTCTGTATTGGGCATTGGAGTGTTTTTGGACTGTGATGAACCAGATGGTCTGGCTTCTGTATCAGCCACTGTAGGAGAAATGATTGGGCTGTTGGGCATCTAAAGGAGACATGTAGGAGTGAGTACTGATGCTGAATTGCTTTGATGTACTGGAACAGTGAAGATTACCTGGTCGTTTTCTATTTTACCTTAGTGTGACCTTTGGTAACAAGAGAATCTGAAGAAAGACAGCAAGTCTGTCAATATAACAAAAATTGTACCCAGAAGAGACCTAGGTACTGTCTTGCTGGCACTTCATACTGACATGGAAAGTAAATCTTTTTTGTCAGATTTTTTCCAAAACTGGGAGATCATCATAAGGAGATTATTTGGAAATCAACAGTTGATCTCTGTTGTGCTCTAGGAAAAAAAAAAAATCATCTTGAGATTGCTAAATAGTGAATGAATAAGAGAACCATACAGATAAGTGGATTTGGTTTTGTATACACCAGTGCCATCCAACAAGCATATCTTGGCAGAAAATGGGAACTTTGCTCTTTTCTGATATCTTTGCTGATCTAGCACATGTTGTGAACACTGGGATATGCACATCCTGGATATAGAACTGGAATCCTCTGTTCACATATCAAGGACCCCTAAGGCCTAGTACATTAAGAAGCTCTTTTACCTTCTAAGACTTTCCCTCCTGTAATCCACTTACCTCTTTATTTAAGAGGATGCAGTGGAATCAGAATTTGAACACTTGCACTTTGACAATATATTTTGATTCAACATTTTAAGCCCTTTTTGTGTTCTGTCCTTAGAAGAACGATAGATCATTTCAGGACCTTATTCCTTTGAAGCTGACAATGCACATTGCATGGGAGTTGCATGAGACACTTTCATCCTTACAAGTTGCTGAAGGGCCAAAAGTCACCGAAGTGTAATACAAACTCTTTCCCAGGGCAAAATTATCAGGGAAAATTTTCCATGCAATTGAAGATAATCATGGGAGTGGAGGACTTTTACTTGATAAGGCAGTCAAGAGGAACTGAAATGGTAATGGTTAAATTTCAGCATGACTTCCATTGTCACTGAAAGGAGGAAAATATTGTTCCTGTTTTCATTAACAAGGCACATATATGCCCATAGGTGGAATGCACATTTGGAACAGACATCCTAAAAAGCTGGTAGGAGCAATTACCTCTCCTTTTCAGAATCCTTATAGAATTAGAATGATCCTGAAAGCTCTTCCAAGCCATCTCACGTAACATAATAATTACCGTAATAATCTTATTCTCTATCGAAATAAACTTTTTCATGATGTGAAAAGTAGCTGGTAAACATGTCTTCACCAAATAACAGTCCTTTTGAAAGTGAGTGAAGAATGTATATGCCAGTGAAAGGGCTGAGATAGGCTGTATGGGCTGGCCTGGAGGTTTGCCAGCAGAAGAAGTACATTTCAGTTGTTGTGAGGAGTGTTATCAGGATGTTGTCTTAATTATAATAATGTCCTATTAAATTCTTCAGTCATGAGTGTCTTTTTTCACTTAAGGGTAAAACTAAGTCTGTACAGTTCAAAACCTAACTAGTGCTGTTTTATTTGGCAAGAAAAATCCTGGTTAGGATCCGAATCTGAAACCTTTATGCTTGTCAGCCTTCCCTAGGCCCAGGGAAATTGGTGTTATTTTAAAGCATGCAAGTTCATGTATTTTTATTAGCATGTGCTTAGAATATTATTTAACACTTTGCAGCTATCATAAACTCATTAAACTTGCTTTAGAAATATGATGTCTAGTCATGATCAATGCTAAGGATGATGCCTATGCTGTTTGCAGCTTGACACTTGCAAATAAGCTATTAATTCAGATGTGCTTAGTGGCTTTTTGCACAATGTCAGGATTCATCCAGGCTATACCAGTGAAAGTGATTTTTCTGTGGAAAAGAACAGAATTAAAGAGATTCATCACATGAATAAGTACTATGCAAGACAGCCTTGACATAGTCTGGCAGTGGGGTTTCCAAAGTTAACTGGGGCTTATTTTAATTCCCCATTCACACATGCCCTGCACGGACCACTGACAATAAAAAACCCACATCTGCCCATTACCCATCTTTTCTACTGAATATCCCACCTTTATCAGGATACCTAAGAATGCATATCTGTCAGATATGGATCTCACTTTTTCTCTACTTTCTTATTTTCAACTAACTTTTACATACATGGGACTGTAAAAAGGATAATGCTAAAAATGCATTGAAAAAAATTGTGCTCTTCCCTTATTCTGTAAACAATAAGGGAATGGTTCTGTTCACTTTGAATGACAACTGGGTAAAAAACAACAAAGTCATTATTCTTGACTTGCACTGAAACAGTTCCTTGCCATACCAGGAGTACAGCAGTGTTTGTACCACTGTGGATGCACATGCCTAACCTATCTGACTGTAATGAGATGAAAAGAGTATTTGGTAAAGAAAAAGAAAATAAAAAAATTTTTCAAAACACTTGTTGCTTCTGTATTCCTGCAGTTGCACGTCTTCTTTACACGTAGCATGGCAAATCTTTTCCCTCCATTTTAGATGTCAACGACAGCCTTAGAAAAGCACTTTTTAGACAAGTTGTAATTGGGAGCAGAGAAGCTGACTGCTCCTTGAAGTTATTTGTCCGGGTCTTCTGGCCCTTAAACTTGCTGTCATATGTTTAATCTCCTCTCACCATTTCACAAGTGTGATACAACTCTGGAACTGCTGATGGTTCAGAGAGGGAGCAATACCTCTGTCTTTGGAGGTTTATACGACTTATCCAGACATAGCCATGGATAACCTGATTGTGTTGGAATTGTCTGCCTTCTATTGAGATGTTGGACTGCCTGACCCCAGAGGAAGAAATAAATTACTTTTTTTTAATATCTAGTTTTGTATTTAAGCTTAGAATTGAAATCTGACCATAGGGTATAGTTAAAAAGATAGTAACACTGTGAAATGAAGACACATTCTTAAATGAAGACGGAAAAAGAATAATGAATACTTTATAAATACAAACAATGCCTGTTATTTTGCAATTTTCAATTTGTGACTGTGAGTAGCATCCAGGAAAGATGTTGAAATAGGAAATACTGGCCTCTGTACTGAATGTAACCAGACAGCTGAGCCGCAAAATTATGTCAAAAATCTTTTCTGAAGCTAAAGATTATGTATACTTAAGAATTAAAGTGCAAGAAAAAAAAAGTTTAGAAACTTTTCTTCTGGAAATCCACATGCTGCAACTACAGTTTTTTTACGAGACTGCAAGACTGACAATCTGAAAATCTGAGGCATAATGTCAAACACATTAAAATAGGTGAGTCACAGGCTGATGTTCACTGTTCTGAAGGCATGGCTTTGCTTGCAGAAAGAAAATGAGAGTTGAGACAAATGGGACCGCATTTGTACTGAATTTCTAGACAAGTTAGAAAGCTTAAAGACTGTTTCAAGACTGGTTTTCTAGATACGTTTTGTCCAAAATTTTTACACTCTTATGAGGTATCTTAAACTACAGAAGCCGTAAACCACCACTTGTTCAATGATCTTTTAAATGGAGGCCTAGGATATTTTTCTTTTTTTTAGAAAAACATGTTGAAGTCATAGTCAAGGAGAGAAGAGAGAAATTTTTCACTCTGAATTTATCATGAAAGTTTTCACACTGCACAGGACTAGAAATCTTGCCACACTAGAAAAAGGGTTTTACTTCCAGCAGGAAATTGAAATGATGACTTCAGTGATGGCTTATCATTTCTCCAAGTTCTTGATATCTTCATTGTGCAGTGAAGAATCAATAATCTTTCAGTTGAATTTGAAAAGGAATCATCTTACTGGAATTCAAAACAACTATCTATTTGCAGTTTAGGTTAGTGTATAAGACAAGCATTATTAAATGAACATAACATTAGATGTGCTGAAGTTATTACTGCGTAAATCTTCACTCTAAATATGGCATTAATATAGATTTTCACATTTAAATAGGGATTGGAAATGACATGTCACAAAAGCCTCAGACTCAACTGTGCTGTAAAGTTTCATGACTGCTTTAGACAGCAAAAATTAAAAATAACAGCAGAAAATGCCAGTATGATTAATTTTTTTTTATCTTTCCTTCCAAACAATTATGTATTTTTTACCGTAACAGTAGAAAATTAGCTGAAATATTCAAAGCTACTAGGATGATTATCACAATGATTTTTACTGTGCTGTTAGCAGAAATACCTTTTTTCCAGTTGTAGGCATTTTCCATAGCTTAGAATTTTCTTTGACGTGAAGAAAACCAGTTCTAACTTAATATTTATACCAATGGATTTTGAATGGATTTTTACATTAATTTTCAGAGTAAGTTACTTATGTTTTTTCATGCTTATCTGAACAGACATTTAAGCAGTTATTGTAATTTGCTTCTTGTTATTTGAACTGATATTTTTGTTGTCAAGACAATTAGCAATTAATGAAGTGGGAATTGGATCCACTAAAGTTCAGAGCTGATTTCTTTTTAACTATTTTATGAAGCTTTAGACATTTAGCTCAATGGCCTTTTTACTGATAAAACTTCTTGCTATTTCCTAGTAATACTGAACAAATGACAAATCACAAATTGCTCTTTGCTAAATGCTCCTGAGCACTTCAGTTGATAAAGTACGGAAATTTGCCCATGCTGACATAAAGATTCCTTTTAGTTGCAAATAATATAATAATAATCCTCAGTTCTGAAAGTTAGTTTTGGAAAAGGAGAAATGATAAAAGCTTAATTGTTATTTTACAGTGGCTTGTACTTGTATATAAATATCTCTGACCTATTGGTCTACATTATTCTAGGTAGCAAAATGTAACATAGGAGAAACTCCAATACAAAAGCAACTTATGAAATTAAATAGTAGTTGTAGCTGATGAATGAGAAAACAAGTCAGGATGGGCAAAGAGAAGCAGGAAATATTGTGTGAAAACAAATAAGAAAATTTAGATATTAATGTCCCCAGTAGTCAAAGTAATGGTGTTATATTTCTGCTTTTGGTTTCTAAGCAGAAAAATGTATAGCAGCTCTTGAAGATGGTGTGCAACAGTATGTTTGAGATCCATTTTAGCT
Source organism: Oxyruncus cristatus (assembly GCA_013399855.1). NCBI lineage: Eukaryota > Metazoa > Chordata > Aves > Passeriformes > Cotingidae > Oxyruncus > Oxyruncus cristatus. The sequence continues at coordinate 25,756 of VXAY01000166.1, forward strand.
GTGGATGTCCTATGCAATCAATCTATTCGCATGCTGTCAATGCAATATATCCATAGCACTTACACTTACTGCAGAGTAGGAAACTGAATACACATCATAGCAGCAGGCCTGATGTATTCTGGATTTTCTATGTCAGTTCTGTAGAGTTCATCTTTATATGTTCAGGAACTGAGAATTTCAGACAAAATGAAATTTCAGTCAAAGGGATACAACACAAGACTGTCTTTGAAATAAAACATAAAGTTGGAAAAGAGTGTGTACATGAAAATTTGGGTAAAAAATTTCTCTGAAGATGAGAGACACAAAACTTGCCCTCAGATTTTCACTTTTTTGTCTATTGCAATGCAGTGCTATATGAGATATTTAAACTATTTGGGTCCCCATTCTACTGCGTGCAAATAAAAGCAGATCGCTCTTTCAGGAAGAGTAATATTTTTATCTCATATTTTTAGCTTAATTTTATCTCATGAACTTTCATAGAAGATGTTTATAATTAAGACAAATTTCAGTGGAAATTTTCCCTGCATCTGGGACAGGGCAATCCTGGTTGCGTTCATAGACTAGGAAATGAGATGATGGAGAGCAGCTTTGTGGAAAGGGACCTGAGGGTCCTGGTCAATAGTAAATTGAACATGAGTCAGCAGTGCCCTGGCAGCCAGGAAGGTGTGCATCAGGCAAAGCATTGACAGCAAGTTGAGGGAAGTGATTGTCCCGCTCTGCTCTGCACTGGTGCAACCTCACCTTGAATATTGTGTGCAGTTTTGGGGACCATAAGATAAAAAAAGACAGGATGGTGAAATATCTGGAAGGGAAGCCTAAAGAGGAGCAGCTGAGGTCACTTTATCTCTTCAGCCTGGAGAAGAGACTGAGGAGACACCTCATTGTGGTCTTCAACATCCTCACGAGAGGAAACTGAGGGGCAGGTACTGATCTCTTCACTCTCATAACCAGTGACAGGACCCGAGGGATTGGCCTGAAGTTGTGTCAGAAGTGGTTTAGGTTAGATATCACGAAAAGATTTTTCACCCAGAGGGTGGTTGGTCACTGGAACAGGCTTTCCAGGGAAGTGGTCACAGCACCAAGCCTGTCTGAGTTCAACAAATGTTTGGACAACACTCTGGGTCCCATGGTGTGACATAGGGCCAGGAGCTGGACTCGATCCTCATGGGTCCCTTACAACTCATCATATTCTATAATTCTATGATTCTACAGAGAATATTATGCAGCTTGTAGAAAATATTTTCCTATTGGATTCTTAGAGTTCAAATTTGGTAGAGGATGATATGGAAAAGTACTTGCAACATAACTTGAAACACAAATTACAGGGTCAGTTAGACTATTCTTTGGTGAATCAATAGAGATCTACAATCGCTTGTAGAAGCAGCATTGCTTAGGCAGAAATAATCAATTACCCTCAGCAGTAGAAACCAGTATTGTTTAACAGCATGACTCTTTTCTGAAAATACACTGCTCTGTTTACTTAGATATTATAAGACAGTAATAGAGAAATTCTGCATCTTAGCACTCCGACTCCAACTTTTCACTAGGCAAAATGCTGCCATAAGGATGTGTTTACAAGAAATTCTTCTAGGACTGTCAGTCCAAGAGATGAATGCAACGAAGAAGTTAGGACAGAGCTGGGCCTCCTCATCTCAGAGCTGACAAGGCATCAAACAAAAGATTTTGGGCAGAGACTTGCCTAGAATATGTTCCTCCTAGAGCCATCCAGTATCATAAAACTCAGAAAAGTAGAATAAAGCTATGTACATTTTCTCACATATATTGCATGGAATTTTCTTGTTTACAGCTTCTATTTAAAGTATTTAAAGTTCTAATTTATCTTTTAATTTGTTTCCTCTCTACCTTAGGCAAATAGCCAATATGTTTTGCCTTTGTCTTTTTCTAAGGGATTGTAAATTAGCTTGCTTATCTGAATGTTGGCTTTACAAATCAATGCAGGACATATTTCTTGTGTTCTATAAGGGGTTTGGATGAGCAACAGCAAGAGTATTTCAGGGACCAACTGAAGCGTTCCTGTTCAAAAAACCTTCCAAACAGGCATGGCTTCAAACACAAACAAACCAAGTCTAGCAGAGCTTGCATACAGGTTCTGGTTTGGATTATCAGGTATGCCACCCTGAATTTACCATAGTAATTTTCACGGTGGTGGGTGTTATCAACCATTACTTTCACAAGAACATGGTGTCTTGAACAGCTGTTGAAACCAGACTTTATTTTTTTGTATGCAGAAAAGATAAGAAGATATTTTATGGCTTTTATGTAATGGAGAGAAAGAAACAGGAAGGACCTTAACCAGCAGGTACATGAGGTGTTGGCCATGTCAATGACTGGAAAAGGAAACATGAAAATGATTTTATCACCAAGTAGAGATCATTAAAGCTAGTGCCTCCTTCACATAGTTGCACATTTTAATTCAACGTCAGACGGAGAAAAGTCTGCTACACTAGTTGTACAATTATATTATTCTCCATATACAATTGTATTATTCACCACATATAAAAATAAAACACTTGTTCCTCTGAAATTTGCTACTCCTTATAATGCATGGAGTATAAGTTTACTGTATGACATAAATTACCTCAGAGTATTATTCTGTGAAAAGAACCAAAAATATTCAAAATCTAATGCATTTGTATATACTGATAGAAAGGTTAATACAAGCCTATCTCTCTATTCCATCAGCTCCTAGTTGCTTCTGGTTACCATGACAATTCAGCAACTTAATATCCTCAGCAAAATCTACTGCAGGAAATAAATCCATTCCATGGGCTAGTTAAAAAAATGGACAACTCATCATCCTACATATAAAATGAGACTGTCACAGTTTAAGACTAGAAGTAGCCTGATGAATGAACAAGATGTATTAACATCTCAGACATATTTTGAATTGTCTAAGAGAAGCTCTTAATGTAGGTTCAATCTTTAGACATTGCCTTCAGATACAAAACTTGAAAATATAATTATTGGGGTTTTTGTAGAAGGTCAGATACAAATTTCTCTATTTGTCTAACAATAATTTAACCATCATTATTTCATGTAGCTGTCATTTTCTACCAACTAAAGCAAATCAAAACTTCAAATAAATTTTTTCTGTAGGGCATTCTGCAGAAAAGGTTTTGTATCAGGAAACAATAAGAGATAACTTTCCAAACTAGATAAAATAAAATGACTAAGTTGGCTTTAGAAATTCACATATGTCGTGGTTTAGCCAGTAACTCAGAACTATGCAGCTGTTTACTCACTTCTGGCAATCAAAAGTAAAACTTGTGGTTTAAGATTAAATATGTTTAATAATTGGACTAAAGTAAAATAGAATAATCGTAATAGTAGTAATAAAAAAGAGAGACAGAGAAAACCAAAGGAAAAAAAGGGATTATTGCGATTGCTCACCACCCGCTGACTGATGCGAAAACTCCATCCCTGAATCGCGATCAAGTAGGTAACTCCCTACAATTTATATACTGGACATGACATTCTGTTTTATGGAATATCCCTTTGGCTGGTTTGGATTAGCTGTACTGACTATGCTACCTCTCAGCTTCTTGTGCACCTCCTCACTGTAGGTGAGTTCAGCCACTGCGGCGGAGATGAACCACAAAGAAAGTTTTAAGTCCACTGCCAGCCCGTTACCAGATTTTATTTCTTCATTGTTTCCTGATTCTTGTTATGCCTGTCCATTGCTTACTGCCTTATGCTAAAATGAAAGAAGTGGCAAAGCAAAAAAAGGGTTACTTAAACTTGAGTTAGGCTATTCTCAGTGCACAATCAAGCAGACCTGCCAAACAGCTGTTACAGTTTTAACATCTTTACACTACTCTGTCTTAAGTCCTAGCTTACTCTAAAACTATCCTCTGCAATTGCTGCTAGCAGAATATATGAGTTGATTAGCTCTGTGTAAAGTCCTTTCAACATTTTTGTGAACATGCTTTTTAATAACTGTGAACTTCCAGCCCTTCTGAAACAAGAATTAGCACTGTCTCTTCACAGCCTAGGACAAAACTATCTGACCATTAAGTTGTTCTAGATTACATAAGTATTCAGAATAAAAAAGGGACGAGATTTAAATCCCAGTCTTAGACTGAAGGGAATAACTAATATTTCACTTAAAAGATTCATATTTACAAGACAGGCATTGCTTAAAGAATTTGTGGAGTCACATATTTGTTTCCAAAAGTGTCGGAAGAAACCTTGTTGTGCATCATAGGATGAAGTTGAATATGCATACCAAGATGCTGCTCACACAGAGAATTGAATAGGTTGAAGAGAACAAAAGCATATGGAAAAAACCCCATAACACATTCCAAAAGTTGTCAGTTAGGATAAGACATAGAAAACATAAAAAATGTCTATCCAGTTTACAGCTCATTCAGTTTCCCTACATTCACCATTTGAATCCAAATGCAATACAGACGACCATGCCAAAATTCTGCATACTGAAAATTTTTCTGCCTGTAACAAGTCTTCTAGCAGGTCACTTGTATTTAGAGTTACCAGGGGTCAGGTTTGCACTTGGAAATATCAGAAAATGTCACTGGAAGTTTAAATGAGTAGCTGCAAGGTTAGTGAAGCCCTTAAGCATATAAAGATTAAGGTCAGGTTCGATGGGGTTTTGAGCAACCTGGTCTAATGGAAAGTGTCCCCGCCCATCACAGGAAGTAAATGATCTAATTTAAGGTCCCTTCCAACCCAAGTCAATCTGTGATTCTATGATTAACTACCAGAAAGAAGGAAGAAAGCTGCCGGTTAGAATAACATCTCCAGAGGAAGATATGAAGAGATGTGTCCTGCTGAGAATGTGTGATGAAAAGCCCAAGTATGGGTTAAAGACTAGAATAGATGACTGGATATCGGCCTCTTTTTTATAGTACTTCAAAGGCTTTAGTTTGACCATAACCACCATTTTAATTTACCAGCCAATCTAGAAAGGGCAATGTACTAACTTAGAGAGGCTTACAAATATTCCAGAAACGGGTGCTGCAGGGTGATACTAGAATTTATTCTAGAGGAAGGTGAGTAGAACTTCGGAACCACAGTTCTCAGTCAGATGCATATAATTTGTTCTTCCTCTAGCCTTGCTACTTGTGGAAAGGGGATCACACCTTTGGGACAGAGGAGGTGGAATATTTCCTGTGTAGCTGCAGGAATACAACAATAAACTTTGCTAAATCAGTGTACTGACAAAAAAGCTGACTGCAGAAACAGCTTTAAGGAGTCAATGCTAAAAAGGAAAAGGCTGTTCAAGTGAAACATAGGCCTATGGTAGGTGTTTTATTTCAGCCCATGAAATATACTCATCTTGGGAATATGCAAACTGGAATTTTTGCATTGGAAAGTGTCCTCAATTTTGACCACAAATCCCCGCAGTACATTTGAACAGTATGTTTTTATGCCAGCAGTGAAGAAAGTTATCTTAACTGTAAATTTTCCACTGATAAAAGGAATATAATCAATATTCCCTAAGGTAGTCTCTATTAAGACAGAATAGAGTTGAGATTCGTACTTATTTTGTAAGGATCTTTTCCATCCCACTTCTTCTGTTACTCAAAAACATTGTCTTACTCTTTCTGTTATGTTTGTTTCTGAATATATAAATTGTTGTTCCCTCCAAGAATGTAGATGATCTGGGGACCACAGCAAATGTAACTCACTGTAATAGTTTCTTTCCAATCCTGTGACATTTCATATCGGCTGAAGTCCTTGGAAGATACATAAATCTGCCTGCTAAAGACTGCTCTCTCTTCCAGAATTTGAATTCCACCTGTTGTATTAAAAGACACTCTTAATGGAAAACATGATTGTCATTCAGTCTTTTTATTTTCCAGTGAAATAGTTTCCATTTCAAACTATACCTGTTGGTTGGTCAGCTCTGAATCAGCATGGCCAGTTTTCTTGGGGTCTTGCCAATTGACACCAGAGCTCTGATGCTTGTTCAGATTAATTTTATGCCTGCAAATAACATCTGTATTAGGTTCAGCTGATGTATTTTAAAGATGTGAATCCTGACAATCCTCTGAAATTCCTGATAGCAGAATATATGAGTTGAAAATGTGCTTTTGAATAACTCTGAACTTCCATCACTTCTGAAACAACCATTAGCACTGTCTCTTCAGAGTCCAGGACACGAGTATGTGACCATTAAGCTGTTCCAGCACCATTTAGGTTACATAAGTCACAGAATCCCAGAATATGCCAAGTTGGAAGAGACCCACAGAATAAGAAATGGATGAAATTTAAATCGTAGTCTTAGACTGAAAGGAATAACTACTCTTTCATTTAAAAGATTCATATTTCCAAGAAAAATACACATTACTTAAGGAATTTGTAGAGCCACATGTTTGTTTCCAAAAGTGTTGGAAGAAACCTTGTGTGACATAGGATGAAGCTGAACACACATATCAAGGTGCTGCTCACACAGGGAATTGAATAGGTTGAAGAGCATGAAAACATATGGAAAAAACATAATGCATTCCAAAATTTGTCAGTAAGCATAAGAGATAGAAAAAAAAAGAAATCTATGCAGTTTACAGCTCATTCAATTTCCCTGCATTCACCATTTCATTCCAAGTGCAATACAGACAACCATGCTAAAATTTTACATACAGCTGATATATTTTAAAGATGTGAGTCGTAACTGAAAAAAAAACAAACATAGGGCTTGGTCTTCAAGAGATTTTAAAGAGATTTTTAGAGGAGTTTGTGGGTTTTTTTCTGCTGCATACAGAGTTTTTATACTCCTTTCTGGATTTCAGAGATTCTAGGAGTACATTGGAGAACATGACTAGTGTTTGGAATCCCTTTGTTTCTTGAAGTTTGTCACTGAGACTGATCAGCAAGGGCAATTCATTAGTTCCTTGCTTCTTCAGCCAGTAGATAAAAAAAAAAAAAAAGTTATTGCCTTGGGGTTGGGGATTTGCTGAAGTCCATGAATCTTCCTAGAATCTGGTTCATAATTCTTTCTGATGAGTCTGGAGATTTCCTATCATTACAGCAAAAAAGACTCACCTAACAACTTATCTTTTGGCTAGCTAACCTGTGTGTTTTCTTCTGAAATGGTAATTCTCTGGGAGACAGTGCTGAATAGCTCTGAGCTTAGCTCCACGGGAACATTAACTTAGTGACAAAAGGGAGAGACTTGCACTGAAATATGTGATTATCCTTATATTTCCAGTCACTTAATGGCAATTTTTGACATGACAGAGACTGAGGGACAAAACCAGATTCTGTCAGACTTAAGTCCAGAATAAGTACTGAATCACGATAATCCAAATTTATTTTTACTTGGGATGTGAACTGTATGTCTTGCTCTAGGCAGTGCTAGGCCATGACCTTTCCAGTTTTCATAGTGAAATATAACGAGGTGTGTTACAGAATTACGGAGATCCCTATATTGACACTTTCACTTTTGATATGTTTGATACAGTTCAGTCATCATTTTAGTTTAGGAAGCAAGGAGAAACAATATACACAGAATATTGTGTAAACAGTAGTTCAAATATTAAAAGAAATTAGAGACTATTTAATTGTATTGTACAGTCTAGTAATAGGTAACTGGACCTTGTGACTACTCTAGTCGTCTGCATCATCACAGCAGTACAGAACAGTGGGAGAAACACAGGTTCTGATGCCATTTCTCCATCCAGCACACCAAAGCTGAAATGAGTGTGAAATTCATCTGTAGCCTCCCTGGACAAGGACACTACAGTTTCCATAATGGAGAAGAGAGCTGGACAAGAAAGAAATGGAGAAAAACCATCATGCTTTACTTGAATTATTGGTGCTTAAGTCAAATTTAGAACAAAAGAGATCAGAAAATATCTGGAGGAAGAAAAAGCTTACTGTAAAATTCCCAAGCTAAAAAGAAAGTAGAATGCACTTCCCATTGTGCCATATGTTTAGTCATATCATTATGACTCCATGGGGATGGATATGGATTCGACCAATCTTCTGATAATGGGCTTTCATTGGGAAAAGAGCAGTCAGAGAGACAGCTCAACTGCAAGAGAGATGATGAAAACATTTTTTACAATCAGAATGCCTTAATTAAACTATGTTATGTAAATTGGTTTATTAAATGGAATTCACAACTTGGAGCATCACACCATGTTTTATATAATGATATTCAATTACTGTTGTAGAGAATAATATCTCATTTGAGAATGTAGACGAGCATTCTGACAAGCCAAGATTTCAATAGATTTACCTGGTGCAAGGATGATGTTTTGGTGATTTGTTTTGGTTTGGGATTTTTAAAAAGAAATTATGAGAATTGGTTGCCTCCATCTAGGCTGTTGTAAATTTTGATAGAAGTTGTAATAGGAATACTTATTATATCTAATATTTCAAAAATGGCCATCTAATAAAAAAATATCCTTGTGATATGCAAAAAAAAAGATAGAAATTGAATGAGGATCATTTACCACATCCACATAAACCATCCTTGGTCATGGTGAGAATCTTTGTAAGTCCTGTTTATTGCATGCATGACTTCTCTGCTATGCCATTTCAGTGACTCAATGGCCCTAATGGGTTCTGCCAGCATAATTCCGTATCCCAGTTATTTGAAAAAGCCAGGTCTGTTGGTAACTGACTGATCAAGAGACGTGGCTACTCCATAACCAACTCTGAGGATTCTGCAACTAAGAGGTGGGTGTCAGATGTTGAGAGGAAACTGTATAAAAATACTACCATTCAACTGACATGTTAAAACCAGAGGAAAAGAACATCTTTCCTGACACTTGCAGAGTTTAACTAGAGCAACCCTTGAATCAGAATTTAAGAAATTCCTTAGTGCCCACACATGAATAAAAGGACTGGTAGTGATAACAAAGAAGGGATTTGAGTCTATCTCTACGCTTGGCTTCAGGCTACTCCTATCCCTTCATCAAAGTGAGAGCAATCCTCTTTTCCGCTGGACTTTGACTAGTATTGATGCTCAACTATTCCCATCTCAGTTTGGCCATAGACACAAGGCAGCCCTGAGTCCTCCATATCATCTGTCTCTGCTTGTCTTAAAGATGTTCCATTTCCACAGCTGTTGAAAATCACCAGTTAGAAATTGGCCAGATTCAAAATGCACTCATGTCAGAGCGCCTAACTTTAAGCCATCACTAGTGGAATTTCAGAACAGCTGCACCTTCCCACCTGCATAGTCATAAATCAAAACAAGAACATGATCCAGGCACATCTAAACTTCAGAGATTTTGGAAACTAAAGGAATATTAGCACAGATTTCAAGATTCCCCTTTCCCGTTCCTTCAGACAAATGTAGGTATATGCGCAGACCTATGGCGCAGAGAAATTTCAGAACTAGAGGATGAACACTCACCTCTTCTTTCTAAATATATTGAAGATATTCCACTTAATTTACATCTTGCCTTGTAAAGTCATAGCAAACTGAAAAAAACCCATTGCTAACTGTCCCTCTTCTATCACTATTTTCACATTAACAAGTTGAAATGAATTCTCCCTGAAACCTCTGGAGAGGTGAGGTCATCAGCATTATGACATTAAATTGATGACTCCACTTTTTCTGAGCAGCTACTATCAGCGAGACTAGTTTGTCTCTGGTAACATCACAACTAAAACTCCAGACTGGTCTGATTTGCAGACACACCTGATGCTCATGATATCAGAGCCATTTAGTCTTTCTCATTTCTACTCTTCTCTTGCAGTGACTTTAATTCTTGCCTAAAGGAAGTGCTGCAGTTTTCTTGCTTTCATCCTCCCAGGCCCAAAATCTGATAGTAAATCAGTTTCACTGTTGGTTACTGTTACTGATCACTGTTAATCAGAAGAAAAACATGTTAAAAGTAGTGTACGTTTATCTTTAAAGTAGTATTTCTCTCACATACTTTGGAGATGTTCTTTTGATTAATATGTTCCTTTTCTCAACTTTCACTGTCTACAGAACAGCCAAACAAACCAAGAATTGTTATTTTAAGTCTATCATTATGCAATGGTATGTTAAGCAGTAGGTGTCTGAATTAAGCTACACTTTTGCAAAAGGTTTCAGACATGAAAGCATTGCTTCCCAGTTGGCACACTGCATTCCTTTTGTCTTGTGAGATTGCACTATTACAAAACCACCAAAGGACCAAACCAGCCGACAAGACTGAGAAAAAGAAACAGACAAGATTTAGGAAAATAAACCTGTGGCAAAAAAGAGGGTTCAAAATTTTAATAACTTCTTGTAAATTACATAAAAATGTTGGTAGTTAATATTTTTAAGTGCTATTGAAGTACAGAAGGAGCATTCCATGTTTTACTGGGGCTTATCTCTTAATTGTTTAGATCCGGGAAAGCTCTTACATAACATTTTCATGTCCTGCAAAGCAAGAAATGCGTAATGCAGAATTAGAACAAGGTTAAGAAATATCCTAGCTTTCACAAAAACAAAAGCAAAAAATGTCATATCAGTATGTCACCTTCAACATACAGAAGAACACAAAATATAAGCCAAAGCATTATACAGATAACGGAAGTTATTGTTCTGGAGGAATGGAATCAGCATTTCTGATAACCATTCCCAAATGCTCTAACTGCTCAAGAATGTGCATAGCCAAATGGAAGCTATTTCAAGTTGATGTGTTCTACATTATGACTAACCATGGTAAATTACAGTTGGAGTTCCTCATCTATATCGCCAAGCGTGTACTCCAGATGACATACACAGATCAAGGCTAACACCTAATGAGAAGCATGAGTGCAAGACAAGAAAAAAAAAAAAAAGGAAACAGACATCTATTTCATTGGAAGCAGAACAAAAATAAGTCATATTTTGGATCACAATCTTTGACAGTCTCTTTATACACTAGGCTGAAAATAACTGTTGAACACATAATTAATGAAAAGTCCCAGATGTCTTCTGCTATTTCCATTGACTCTACTTTTTAGGTAGCCATTCTTAATCTCTGCATATTCTAAATCAACTAGCTGGATTTTCCAGCTGTAATGAGAAGCAAAATATGTATGTCACAGGCAGTTTTTCTAGCATATTGTAATCTTATTTTTTTTATTCATTCTTTCTCTCAGAACCACAATGGTTGTCCTTATGTCACACTGGGATGTAAACCATGAACTATTGAAGTATGATCTTTCAATTTTTGTCAGAACTGTTCGTGTTCTCTGTTTTTTGCTTGTTGGTTTGTTGGTAGGTTTTTTTGGTTGTTGGGAGGGTTTTTTGTTGTTTTTTTGTTTGTTTGTTTGTTTTTAAATTATTTTAAAATAAACTGGGTAAACTACTTTCTAATCTAGAAGGATGGAAGCCTTGTATGCCAGATGTTTGTTACTTGAGGTATTTTGTTAAACAAAGACTCTAAAAAGAGTGATCTAAGAAAAGGTCTAATTTTCTAATCACAACCGTAAAACAAAGCTTTCTTCCTGACTGGTAGGTACCAGACTCTTGCATAATTTCTAAGCAATTATGTATCCTGATCTGAAAACACTCAACATTTCAATCTACGTTGTCAAATGTAAAGCTGCATTCTAATGTACTGTTCTCCAGCACACATATGCAGAACAGCAGGTCAACAATCCATGGAGAAAAACATTCAAACAGTTCCCTACTTCATCTATTCATCGTGCCTAATATAACCAAATGAAAAACATTTTTATGTTGTTCAATACTAGTGCCTAGTAGAGAATAGAACTCATTTTAAGGATATTTCATACAATATTGTATTCATACAATAGAATATGCTGCTTTTTTTTTTTCCTTATGGGCTTTGGGAACAACGAGTCTTTGTGTTAGATTTAATAACCATCAGTATTCATGTAAAATTGTTTCTTTTTAAAAAGCAGCCTCTTAACACATACCTTTTTGAGGGATGAAACTGAATTAATAGCAGAATACATTTCCTGGTATAATGCAAAAGTCATTAAAAGAAAATATCTGAAATTCAGTGGTAAAATGAAGCACACAACTATAACAACTATCATCATATCATTGCATTTTTGGATAATCCTTATTAGGTTCAAACCATTTGTTTGAATATATCAAACAAGTCCGAAGTAAACAGTAGGGAAGGAAAAAACTTTTAACTGGAATATTGTTTTTAGAAAGGGAAGGTTTTTATCTATTGAGAAGAATGTTTCCCAGATTGAGTACTTGGTCTTTGAAGAAGTACTCCTCTTTACATTCATTACATTAATTGCAATAATTAATTACATTAATTTTTACCCTAAGGACTCAAGTAACACACACACACATGCTAATACAAAATTTACAACCTGTTAGAAGGCTGAGAAAATGCATGTTCATTGCTCAGTGTGACCATGTACTTCTTAGTGTTACTTACTGGTGATTCATGAACCTTCTAGTTTCTAGGGATAAATGCATTCTAGTATGAAAACCAGAATTATACTACGTAACTGGGTGAAATAGATGGATATTTGTTAAATTCATCTTGTATGCAAAAGTGGTTATGAATTTGAAAAAATACCTCTATTCCCTCTATCACAACAGTTGAGGGTATGGAGCCCTCTTCCAGATTGACTGGACATCCAAGACACATCTGTCACTGACGGAAACACATTGTAACTGACCCACTATTTGTGTTCAGGGAAAATGACAGCAACAAAGATCTATTTCTTGCTTTCAACAACTGCCCCTAGGAACATGATGGGAAGAGTTCTTCTTAACTTGTCAAGAGTAACAAATATTAAATTTATTAACAGTATAATAACACAGGACCTGAGCTGTTTATTTTTGTCAGGATAATGGTAATGTTAGTAAATGTGTGACTCACCACATATGTATGAGTGACTCACAACACCCAAATGTGTATTCTCTGTAAATCTATAGGATGTGTTACTGATTCTGATACTACAGCAATAATTTATGGGCAGTATCTGGAAGGACATCCATCAGTTACATCTATTAGAAATCTAATGCACAGTAACAGGTGGTGTAGCCTGGAAGTCCTATTGCAGTGCTAAAGCAGACTCATAACAAGACTCTTGGGAATCCAACCATTGTGTACCAAATCTGAGACACCCCAACACCATCAGAGAGCCAGATCTGCAGACTTCCAGTGAAGCATCAATAGTGAGGTGCCCTTGAAGAAACAGTACAACCTGGGAAACATGGATGTTCAGACATGTTTTGTGCCCTGTGACACAGTAGCTAGCATTCTGCTGTGCATCCAGGAGATGCCTGACAGCCTTATTTATAGTGAGTAGAAGCATATATTTATACATTAATGTTGGTCATAAAAGAAATGTTCCACCTGAACAGGTTGCATAAGAGTATTGATTTCAGTGGAGATATTTCTTCTGCCTCAAGTAATTTCATCTCTGTCTGTATGTTTGTTTAGTGTGCAGGCAGACTGGGGCTCACTTACTTAAAAAGTGCTTGAATGTGACATAATTTACAATTCAAAGTGAAGAAGAGGTGCATTGTGTGACTACCTATAATCTATTTGCTCTGTAAATTCATGTTGCTTCTTCCCCATTAATAATGCAGTCTTGCAAAATGGATATTTTAATGCTACTTCTTTTCAGCTACACTGCAATGATGAGCCTGATTTTATCAGTAATATAATTAACAGGTATTGATATCTTTTAATTGTTTTCAAGATAGTCCAGTAACATTTTCCTTTAACACATTAGTAGTTGATGAAAAAGGAAAAAAAGGAATTTAAAAAAAGTCACTTATCAGCTTAATTAACAACCTTCTGTTTAGTGGGGTTTTACGTACTGAGAGAGGTGATTTTTTTCCAATACATATTGTCTGCTTGCTTGTTGACAGATTGAGTGATCTGTCTGCAAAATGACATTTTCGCTCAATAATCTAATGCTACCGCTTGCTCACCAGGCTCCTTATTTTTTCAGATTGTTCAAGTTTCACAGAAAATTTAGGCTATAATATTAAGTTACCAATCTTGTTTTAAGGTGCCCAATTTATTTTTTTTTTAAGTGATGAAGCTTCTGAAATTCTACTTGGTGTTCACATTCTGATTGCTCAAGTAGGTTTTCTAACTGAAATAGCCATATAAGAACTATTTAAGGACTGCTACAGGAAAAATGAAGACAGGTTTAAAGACCTAAATAAAAATTTCAGTTCTGAACTTTAATTGTTAGAAACCTTAGTAAAACAAAACTCCATCCAATTTCCAGGTTAAATTTAATAATGGCCAGTTATCTATTTGTTTGGTTCCAGTATTGTCATTTCATTTAAATTGGGTTTTCTCAGTCTAGAAGATTAGTTATAGTAGAATCTTTAGTTTATCTGGTATATTGTGGCTTTGGCAAAAAGTCTATCGCATTATGTTTATTTTTACTTTACCTTCATGGCTTTATTTCTTCCTCTTACTTCAAAATTTGCTTTTTAATCCCTTTGAGATTATACTAATGATACTGTAGTTGAGATAGCAGGTTTTTTCTTGGCTTCTTACACGTAAGTACTGCATACAGCGCCAACCCCAATTTTTTTAGAAAACGTCATTCTAAGACCACAGCACTGTGAGCTAATCAGAGAATTCTAAAATTATAGTATTTGGCTTCTGAGACAAATCACAAATATTCTTTCTTTCTATACCCATTGTGCCATAACTTCTTTATTGATTTTTATCCCAACTTTGACCCACTGGCTGACACCATCAGGGGATAGTATCTCTTAGTGAAGCTTCCTCTTGGGCTCTGGGTTGCATTACTCTAAGGAGAATGACTGGATGAGATCGATGGTAGGGGTTATTTCCCAAGGCACGAAAAATTGTTTTGAAGGGAGAGAAGTTTACAGATGGAAATAGCGAGTAAAAAGTTGGGAGTCTGCAGCTCAAGGATGTGGAAAACTGTAAATTAATAATCAAACCTCTGAGGAACAGAAAGTAAACTCTCTAGTGGCCAGAAAGGATTGTGAATTTCAATTTCTTAGATTTTTAGTCCCTGGAACTTAATTATTTAGTCCTTGGCCTGATCAGAATGCCAGTTTTATTTACAAAGCCTTCAGGTGTTCCCCACAAACTCCCTGTAATTGGAAGACTTGAAAGTCTGGGCTTTTTATGGCAGGAAGAGATCAGCCAAACAGTATTTTATTTCTATTATAGACAAGGGCTCCTGGATCATAGGTCTCACTGAGATGGAATGTTTTCTGACTTGCTGTTGGACTTAGATCTCACAGGAGAGCCAGTAAAGAAAACTTGTCTGTGGCTACTGGAACCAATCTATCTTTCAGAGCTGTGAGATACGGTAAATCAGATGATTAGCGATATCTTGCTTCTGTGACAGGCTGGAACTTCAGTTCACAATTCATGCACAACTGGAGCTTGTGCTTAGATACTTGTATTAAGCTACACTGGGATGCTAAAAGATCAAGGTTGTAATGTCTGTAACACATACCTATAATACAGGGGATTTGACACTACAGCAATACAAATAGTTATTGTATACTATTACAAATAGTTGCAGCTCCTACCAGCCCAGGATTTAGTCCAATCTATACTGATTTTTCTCTTGGGCACTGGTATAGGAGCCCAAAAGGCTCTCCCAACAGCATTTAGCCAAACTCTGAATTCCAAATATCAAATTTGTCCTCTGGCCATGCTATCTGTTCTTAAGCCTACTTGAGGCAGAATCCTTGAAGCTCCTTGAAATTTCTGGCCTGAAAGAAATTATGATCTATTTATGCTTTCAAAACAGTGTCCTAAAGGACTTTCTTTTCATTCCATTATCCATATTTTGATTGTTTAAACAGGAAACAAAGTACTTTTTGAGAAGAAAGGCTGAGTGATCATCACAGAGACATTGAATACGCTAAGAATGAATGGCAAAATATGTTTTCTCTCAAGATTTGTTTCATATTTTAGTCTCTCCAGCTCATCATGTGGGTTTGAAATTACACTTTTTTATAGCAATGTGTCTTATAGCTTATAAGTATTTTTAAAAACATTTTAAGCATAAATTATGGTTTCTGCACATTAATACTATTCTGTTGCATAAGTTTTTATGTCATATTCATTTCATTAGAACATTTCCTAAATAAAATCTGAAGGAATGTAATTAACATGTGCCACATGTTTTTTCAATCTCTCTCGCATAGGGAAGAATGAGTGCAGTGGAATATTTTTATTCTCATGTTATTTAATTAGAAACACAAACTATTCTGACCTTCTATAGGAGAAGGAACAATTAAAAAAAAGCTCCCTGATATCCATTTGTAAAGTCCATAAAAGCCTGTTTTACATTATTCAGCCCCCAGTCCCTGTCTGAAGTCTGTTTCCTACACAGGTAAGCTGTGTTGCTCTTGTCAATTTTAAAGCTGGTGACCACAGCTTACCTCAGAATTACAGGTATACTTTTTTCTGTTTACACCACTTTGATATATGGATAGATAATTATTTGTATTTCCTTATAATAGATGGAATCATCTGCAAAGTTCCAAATGTTGTGTCTTTCAGAACATAGTCTCCATGAACTGCAGGATTATGAACAGTCTGTTTTTGTATCATCCAGTCTACACTTAAGTCTCCAGAAAAGGTACAGCATAATCCTTTCTTCTTTTAAGTGCCAAGTACTGCACCAATCAGAAGAAGATTCCCAAATTTAATAAGAAAATTTCCACAAGCTGCATATGCTGCTTTGGTTACCTGCTTCTGTTTAGAAGGCAAATATTGTATTTTAGTGATTTAAACAATTTAACACTTTTTACAGCTATTTCATTGAACCAGTTGTACAAACCCACATTTCCTTTTATACAACATTAAAGTGAATAGGAGTGCTGAAGTGTATTACACCCTAACTCTAAATGCAACAGTATCAGAGAGAAATTCAAACAGGATCTTATTTAGAGACTATTAGAGCAGTACTAACAAGGTTTAGCTAAAGTCTTTAATTTGTTCTCCCGAGTAACCAAACACAAGACACCTAAATTTGATTTCATTAAGTGGCAAATATCACCTAGTCCAAGTAACATTTTCTCAGTGTTCTCATATTGTCATTCTGTTTCGTTTTCGTCAATTTCACGGACTGATCCTTAAGTTAAATATTGAAAAGAAACCCGAAAGAATTTTACAAAAGGTTGTGACACAGGAAGTTTAAAGAAGGAAATACATCAACTTAAAGTAAGAGTTTGAGAATTGACTAGCTAGAATTACTCTATTTCTTCAAACAGCGTTTTCTCTATCCCTATGTTTAGACCCAACCCACAGTGGAAATCAAGAAATTCTCAGAGCTGAGAGATTTGCTTCCGCTGTTGCCTGTAGGCAGAAAATGGGTTGGAATTAGACACATCATTGAAACAGGCTAAGATCCTTCTATGGCTCACATCTAAATGGATTATTTGAACCAAGGCAGAGAATTGTAAAAACTGTTTCTATGAGAATAGGCTTTATGACAATAGGCTTAGTTGGACCTCCATCTTCCTTTGCATTTTTGTCTCATCTTGCTTTAATTCATTGCACATTTATTTCTTCAGCACCAGAAACTCCTTTTTCTTTCTTTTTGTCAGCACTGTTGTCACTGCAATGGTTGTTCTCAAGTAATGCAAATATTTTCATTTACAGCTAAGACTAAGGGTCTTAGGACTGCAATTTTTGTTTTCTTCAGAGAAGTAGTTTTCAGTCTAATCTGTAGTCTTCTGGTACCTACAACAAATTAATAATAAATATGTGCAGACCTAAATGTGTTGCAGATTAACACCCACACTGGAAGAACTCTAGGCAATGCAGAAAAAAAATATTTTTAAAACCACAGCTTTTCAATCCAAATTTATTTGATAACTACCTTACTCATCCTGTTTGCTCAACTTGCATAGTCATCTCTCCCTGCTATGCCACTTTACCTGATCAAGTTTAGTACAACCAGGATTCAACACCTTACCCTTATCACTCTCATTTTCAATCTACTTTGTTTTGCCACCAAAGACCCACTCTTTATATCATTAGAATTAAGTAATTTCTATTTAATTTCAACTGCATGTATTTTTAAACAATTGATTGACAGTATTAGACACTGTCAATTAGCTCCTACTTTGTTTTTAACAATTATTCTCTGTTCCTGCCATTTTCTGATTGTCATCTCACTGCTGCTAATTATTTACCCTGATTCACTGATAACTACAATTCTTTCCAAATATCTATCATTTGCCACCTAACTTTCTACATTTTGCTTTATGTTTGCATTGAACTTTTACAATAGCTGCTCCAAATCCTTTGCTTCTGTATTTTCCATGGATCCTTACCTGAAAACCCTTTACTATCTCGAATGAAGAATGGGGGTTCCACTGCTACTTGCTTTATAGGAAAATGGGACATGTGATACAGTGTTAATTGACATCAAGGGTGGATTCTTCTAAATGTATATTAATACATGAAGGAAGGTTGCAAAGAAGATGGAGCCAGACTCTTTTCAGTGGTGCTCAGTGACAGTACCATGGGAAATGGAGGACATAATATCTCCCTCTTTGGAGATACCCAAAAGCCATCTGTCTGGATGGACCTGCTTGAGCAGGGGGTTGGACCAGCTGACCTTCAGAGGACCCTTCCAACCTCGATGCTTTTGTGATTATGTGATCACAAGATATTAATTAATTCTGTAGACCACCTAAAAACACAGGACTTTCTCCCTTCCCTAAAGCTTATCACTCATCCCCATGAAAAGCAATGCTCACATCTCATTTCCGGTACCTTCTTCACCTTATGTTTCATTTTCTGTCTGACTCATTGGAAATACTTCAGGAATATTCATCATCTGAAAATATTGGCTTTCTCCTTTTTTTTTTTTTTNGATTTGGTTTTTCCTTTTTTTTTTTTTTTTTTTTTTTTTTTAACAGCAAAAACCCCAGGCAGCTGGAAGTCAAGCGGAACATGGTGAAAGTGACAAGATTTATCCACCTTTTTATGCACAGTGAGTATTACAGATATCAAACTACATTCCCTTTCTACTTGATTCTCTTTCCCCTTTGGCCCATTGGAGCTGGTTGCTTGGAGGTCTGTGCTTCAGAGTTCTTCTTTCCTGGCAGTGATATAATACAGGTTGCACTGGGTATCATAAAATGTGATACCTGGTGAATTGCTAGTTAATAGTTTGAAGGACAGTCATGTAATTTCTCATCATTCCTAGCCTGCCAAGGCAAAAGGAGAGATGAGTGGAATTTAAATACAGCAGTGGTCAGGTTAGAAAGCTACCTTTGATTTAAATATGCTTTCAGAAGTTTTCCTTTTTGATGCCAAACTCCAGTGCTTATAGAATACAAATGAAGACAGGAACTATTTTTTTCCTGTGTCCAGTGGACAAGAATAGTCTTGATAAATTCCACAGAAAGGTCTTAGGTAAAGTGCTGATAGTCAATTTGCTCATTTGTAATAAAGCTTCATTATTTGACACTTTCAGATTGAGCTTTTTCAGTTGTTAGTTAATAATGGCAGGAAACTGAAGTCATAAGATTTTGTTAAGACAGTAACAAGAGAGAGGATATAATGGTAAAACCTGAAATAACAGGACAGAATTACTAATTGTCAGAGAGCTGTAAGGTAAAGTGAGGAAAACAATGAATTACTCAATGTATAACTGTGACGTTTGAGCAGTAAAATCTTGCCCATTGTTTTTGCTTACACACAGAGACCTCAAAATAGCATTGAGATATATAAAAAAATTAAATTATGAAAGCATATCAATGTTTCCTCATACTCTTAATGTTTGCAATTTGAAATTGATTTCCCTTAGGTTGGATAAAATATGCAAACTTCAGTCCCTGCCTGTGATTAATTTCAAATGCTTTCTTTAATTGATGAAATACAACGCCATAAAGTAAAATTCTGTGATGCATGGTAGCGGCAAAATATTATGCCATTAGTCATTTTATATAACTGTCATATTTTCATTCAAACATAGAAAAAATATGGCCAGGCACCAAATCAGTGACACTGTATTACCAAAAGTTAAAAGTTTGATAGAACTTTAAATAGTGAAGTGGGTCCCTGAACTAGAAAAGGGCAGATAATCTTAGCTGCAGGTGCCATGGGAAGTTATAAAAAAGTCACATGCTTTCTGGGATGCACACTGTCCAAGCAGTACTGAAGGCTCAGCAGAATTTTAGAATGCATTTCATCGTTGGCCAACTCTCTGCACACTAATCCACTTCTGACAGGATTATTTTGAACCCTAAAAATCTCTGAGCAGCTTCAGAAAGTTTTTGTATCTTGTATTAGTCCTTGCTGTCATTCTTTTCCTCCACTGTGAGGCTATCAAGAAAAAAAAAAGGCCTGACGACCAAGGACAGAAATGTTCAGTCTTGGACTACTGACATCCTTGGTGTTTGCAAATCCAGCCTGGTTAGAAGTGGGTGATTTTCAACAAATGAAGAATGACACTTTCCTTCCTGGTGCTCTTTGCTACAGCATCAAGCACTTGTTTTCATTTCTACTTTTATCCTTTAGTCATCAAAATTGTCAGTTCAACCTTATCAGTTAATGGAAAAACAATTTTCTGCAATTTAAGTCTGAATGATGATTTCTTGTTCCTCTAAAGATTGTACAAACAATGTTTGGGCACAAAATAGCCTGCAAGCACAACAGTTATGGGTAAATGATAGAAAAGCTTTCTTGAAAATGTGTGGTAAGTATGAAAATCTTTCTTTCAGGAAATGACTGGGTACAAAAACATCTAGGGATTTTTCTATGGGTTTCTCTCAAAATAAATTAGATGAAGCTCTGTTTGGAATCTCTCTCAGTGCATCTCTGAAAATTAAACAACTCCCTCACTTGACATTGCTATGACTTCTAATGTTCTTAATATTTTCCCTTTCCCATTTTTTCCTTCACTAAACCCCTCTTTCCTTCTTTTAGTCATAAGCAATAACATTTATGGCTCATGAAAAGCCCCTCAAAAAAACCTGAATAAACTTCCAAGGATTCTTTCAAACAACTGACACCCAGCTCTTAGGAACTTTTAGTACAGTCTTGGTTTACTCTGCTTCTGTTCAATGGAAAAAACAGCATTGCCTGTCCAAAAAGACAAGAAATTATAAAAGCTTCATTTTAGATAAAATTTGGAGAAAGACTGCTATATCAACACTAGTATTCAAAGACAAGTAGACAGAACCATAACATTCAGTATTCCTTTTGACAGATATATTTTTCATGGCTTAGCTGCACATTTAGGTGTGCATTTGGCTGATTGACATTACCTATTTGCTGAAGCAGGAAGGAAAAAAAAAATGAATCCTTCTGAAATGAGATTTGTAAAGGCCAGGTTTCCTCTGATCTTAGAACTATTAAATGTGTGCCAAGACTTCTGTTTACCTAGTTCTCCTTGATTTTTATGGCAAGTCTGGTTTCAAAAGGTTTATGAAAATGGCTCCTTTTACCAATATGAGGCAGGAGCCTTTGAAAGTATAAAGTACATGAAAGATGCATAAAAGATATGTGAGACTTTCAAGATACTGGGATGCTTTTAGTCTAAAATTCCTATGAATAAAAGGACATTGTCCCCAGAATCAGATCTTACCTGGCCCTAAGATTCACGAGGTTTTGCCCAAGTAAAGTAATTTTAAGGTAATTTTTTTCTGGTAGCAATGATTTCCAGATCAGAATATGTGCAACTCATGAATGTGTGTCATATGACAAATAGAACCTTCTTTATAAATGAAGAAACATCATTTGTAGGGTTTTGTGCCCGCTTACTAGGCTGCACAGCACAGAGAGACCAAAATGTGGGTTTGAAGGCAAAGAGAAAGAGCAACTGTAGAATCAAATCCATCACTCAAAAAAAGGAATTAAAGTTTAAAAAAATAATACCGTGGAAGAAACATACACAAGCTTCCTGTTGTTCTCAAGATGTTCTCTCTTGGTATGAACTGCAAGTCTCCATGGTGTCCTGTAATTCTTTTGTGTCCCTCAGTAGGCTCACCAGAAAAAAAGAAAAAAAAAAAAGACAGCGCATTACCTTATTCTAATATGAGCAGATTTCATTAACAACTTCAGCTGATGGAAGAGTCCTTTCTCTGGACATGAAGAGTAATTTTGCCTTCCTTTGCATACGTGTACACTGAAGTACTGCATTCCTACTGCTGAGCAAGCTCCAAAACAGTCAATGCAAACTAATCAAGTCAGAGAACACCTACAATCCTGCACACTGAATTCACCAGAAATTTTTAAATCACAGGGAGAAATAAAGCCTTGTTTTTAACAGAATTTGTTTTTGCAGAGGGGAGGTGATAAAAATCTAGTAGGTGTACGAGGTTAAAAGACACATAACAAGGAAGAATGTGGAATGTGTCCTTTGAGACAGTGTTAAGTGGTGACTAGAAATCTCTCAGAAAACTAAGAAAGGAGGGAGAGGCAGAAAATTAACAATTCAATTTCGGTATTCAACTCTGTAGACTTAGTTTACCATGTGATTTGGCTACAGATGTTACACCAATGGTTAAAATTCCCTTTTAAAAGTCCTTGTTTTCTGTGGAGGTTTATTTTGATGAAGATTATATGAAATACCAAAGTGGGGAAAGTCAGAGAAAGGAAAAGGGGAAAGGAAATAATTTTTTACATGGAGTAGAGATGTGTGTCTGAAACAGAACTATATAACTATAACTGAAGAGATAATGAAATACTGAGAGACATTGTAATGACTGAGAACAGCTAGCTGATGTTGGAAAGTTAATAGTATGATATTGCTTCCCTCTGTATGGGGGCAGATTACAGGATTCTGGTGGAGAAACCTTGAAGGTTTCCACTGGGAAATAACATTTATAGCTCCTTTCCACTGGGAAACCTACAGGGAAGATGGGTCATAGTTAATCTGCTGTGTACACACGAGTTGGTAAAGGTGACCCACTGAGCTGGGAGACATTTGATGAAAGCTCTCTGCAGAGGATGAAGAGTGTGGGCAGGGGAAAAATCCCTAAGTCACACAAACTGCAGAAAAAGGCTTGCAAAGATAAACAAACACCTTAGATCCACACAGAGAATTTTGATAGCAGAAGAAGAGAGAAAAAGACAGACATGCTTTGTATGAGACAGTACTCTGGTCCAATTGCAAAATTAACAGGCTCAAAACAGACAGGCCTCTGTGATTCTGCAGAAGTTAGGACTCTGCACCCTTGAAGAGCTCTCAACCTGAACAGATATTTCACAGTGGTACAGAAACAGAAGCAGAAGAACAGCTGGAGACTCCAGTTTAAGACATTCCTCTGTTTGTATCTTTAAATAAAGAAGGTGTTTAGAAACTTTCTGCAAACCTTTCCTTCTGAATGTCCTGTTGTCTGCCTGACAATCAGTCCAGAGGTAAACCAAGAATGGGAGTCCTATGTCCAGAAAATGAGAAGGTTCTTGGAAACAAGTTTATTTTGGAATTTATTGCTTTTTACTTTTAAAAAGAAAAATTTTATGTTGATTCCATTCAGTAGGAAATAAGAAGTGGGAACACTGTAAAAGAAGGTATAGGAAATGTTTTCCTGCCTTTTAGTTGGTGCATCAACAGCAAATCAATTGATATTAAAGCTAAGATCCGGATAAACTCATGTCAAGCCCAGAATGATGTTCAAGTGTGTAAAAGGAAAACTGCACACAGGACCCTCTCACAGTGATTCTAGCTTTAAGCACTAACCCTACACTTATAGAAAATGTTCAATGAAAAATTTCTTAAAGATGTCCAGCATGCAGGAGGTCCTTTGGCTTCTCCCTTCCCATCCCAAATTTTTACAGAAAACATACTGTTGATTTCTTGTAGGAAAAAAAAAAAAAAAGGCAAAAACCCAACACCTGCCTTTTATTATTTTCTTTCTGCACAAAGAACAAATGGAGCTAATTGCAAAAATAAAAAAGTATAAATCTATTTTTTATTTTTGTATGAGACAGCAAATGACTCCCATTTGCTGCAAAAATGACAGTGATTTTGGCCAAATGGACTCCAATGCAATATTGATTAGGAGTATTATAGCCCATCAAGGAATAAATGGGACAGTAATATCAAAAATGCTCATATAGTTTATGTGACAGAAAGAGAAAGACAAATGTTTTGACACAGAGGCAGCCAAAGCAACTTGTATTGCAGATGAAAATGATGGACATTAATATGGATATGATATAGCCAAGGAAACTATGACAAATATATTTACAAATAATTTTATTTAGTTAATTTATTCTCTTATAAGTATTTCTGTGAGAATTAATTAATACATTCAAAAGCACCATTAAACACATTTGAATGTTCAAAACCAAATGTGTTTTCAGGTACTGTCCAAACAGCTGGAATATTCCCAGTCCCTCCAGAGATGCATGAAACCTTGTGCCTTCTTTCTTCATGCACACATCATCCTACAGCTAACATAACATTCATCAGAAATGGTACAGTGCTTCCTGAATTGCCTTGGCTTCCCCTCTACTAGCAAATTTTGTGATTGTTGTGCAGTCAACTGGAGCTTATGTGGAGCTGCTCCGCTCATTCCTTTCCCAGGGTGGCTGGGGCACTCAGCCTTGATTCCAGCCTTGGCTTCAGGGACTGCTGGGCTTAAGCACGAGGTGACAGTAGCTTGGAAGCACCCAACACTTTGTGTCCTGAGCACAAAGCTCTAAGGATTTGCTTGTAGAAGCACTGGCTGAGGTCTTACCCCAGCAGTAAGTTGAACTTTCAGCTCAGATGTTGATGGTGCCTACAAGATGGTTCCCACTAAACTGAGTTGCAGAAAACAGCCTTGTTTACAATGTGAGGCAGGATATTTCTTGCAAAGCAGGTATCAGTAATGCAGTCTAGGTTGTTCCTTCAAACTCTTACTTAATTTGCACCAGCACTTTGGAAACTGTTGTCCGTTAGAGGTTTTCTGATTTTTTCATAGTACAACTGTAGTCAGACATCGTTAATGACTTTTCTATTCTTGCTGATGGTTCTGTACCACTCTCCTTTGGATATCAATGCAAACTACAGCTGCATCACTCATTCACAGTTCACCTTCATAATTCCCTACCAGAATGTAGCACTGCCACTACGAAGTACTTTGCACCATCTGTGACCAGCATCTCTGCTTATTATTGTGGAAAATACTTATATATCTTCGTTCATTTGTGTTAAAGTCTGATAAGACTTGAAAAAAATCTATAAATAGCTATTCCACTTTAACAAAAGTCTCAATCTCATTTATTTCTCTCTATTATTTTTTTCCATTTTCAGCACACTACTAACTCTCTGAAGTAGAGTGGAAATTTGCATATAAAAAACATTGTATTTATCAAGAGCGTAGTAGGTTCTGTCCATTCAGAGTATACTCTCCCTGTATTACCATCAGCCCTTGCCCTGTTCCACCAGTGCAGTCTTAAGTGTAAATTACTGGAGATGATTGGAGCATAAACTATTGCTGTCTATTATCTCATAGTTTCACTGTGCTTTCACCAAGACTGAAGTGGAAAATAAATAAATACATTACTTTTCAGATCACAGACTTTTTTTTCCACGAAAGGGAGTAGAAGTTCAAGATACGTACTTCTCTTGATCTAAAAACAAGTGCTGTTGTTGGCTTCTTTTCCTTCAAATCAATATGACTCATACAATATAACCAGCCAAGGCCTGAAGATACAATACAAGAGGTCCCGAGGTTTGTATCTTCTTTAGATATCAGATAAAAAACAATAGCATTTAGAATTACAAACACAAGCAATACTTAGAAAAGGACAGTCAGTAAAGAACAAAGCAGGGGACTGTCTTACAGCTTTAGCAAAGTTTTTCTGTATCTCCTTAGATTAGCTGAGACAACACTGCTGCTAAGCTCTGCTCTACTAAGCTCTGCTTTTATGAATATGAATATGAATATGACAGCAGCTTAGAGACATATAGATGCACACAGGTTTTTGGACCATTTTAATGACCTTCTTATGCTGCTATTTAGGAAGCTAAATACTGGCTCAGTAATTTCACGTAAGAGGAGTTAATTTCAATTAATAAGGAGGTAGAAGCCATACAAACAACACAGGAAATAAACATTACAGAAGAATTTTAGAGAAATGCAATTAGATATGTGGAGAGTTAGCAATTTCCAATATGTCCAAGACACAAAATCTACTGCACAGATAGGCACAGAAGATCAAGAAGGTAGTCAGTGCTCTTTGCCTAAATTAAATCTCTAATAAATGATATAAAACAAGCTACTTCTAGACTAGAGACTGGCCATCCCAACCCAGAAAGGTATTTCAGCATCTCTGGAGGTCAAACACATGAAGTGTTATGACCACGACAATCTCTCTGCGTGGTCTGGAGCACACTGCTGGACTTACCACCTACTGCTGGGCTGCAGTAGGTGATAAGGGATTCAGCTAGTTTAGGTGTGATGCCAGTACCCAGAAGTTTAGAGGAAAGCAGGAGGATGTTCAGATTACAGAGCCCCCTCCGAGCAGCAAGGCTCCAATGTGTCCTCCACCAAGATAGAGGCAATTCCCACTTAAATCCTGCACAACAGTGAATTACCCCCAGCAGACTTTTGGTGGTTGTGTTCAGCAAAAGATTTGTGCCGTAGTGGTCTTCTGTAACTTTGTTGTATCTGAAGAATAGAGTTTCAGGCAATACTTAAGAGACTTAAATTCACTTCTCCAGTGAATTAATGATGGGTGCTGTGCTTTCTGGAATGAGTAACCCAGAGCTGGAATCAACAGTTTCAGAGCCAAGGTTCCAAGCAATCTAATCCAAATTTAAGTTTGGACTAATTTTCAAAGCTAGCCCTGATTTGAATGGAGTTTGAATCACATGGCCTCCAGAGGACCCTTCCAAAGTAAACTGTTAATTATTCTAAATGCAATTTCCAGGTGTAAAAGGATTATATTAATTTAATACACATTTTATATATCTTTAGTGTCAAGTTTAGTAATTCATAGCTCAGTCAGAAAAGTTTCTGTGGTTAACTAAGAACTGGTTGAGGAGCTATCTCAGGCCTTCCCTAAACAGATCAGACAGTTTGGGTCTTTAACAGAGGCTTTTTTTTTCCTCTCAGCTGCTATTCCAGGCATTAGAATTAAATTGTAACTCACGAAAGAGTTAAGAAATTGAAAACAAAGTTTGAGTTAGTGTTATTTTTTCTAGTCCCTAGTATATTATAAACTAGGTGCTAGTTTAATAATTGTTTTTCACTCAAGGAAACAGCTACATTACAGACGATATCATAAATTTACCAGATTTCCAGTTTCTCATGATGAGTTCAGTGGGAATAGAAAGGAAAAGAATAAGAAGCAAGAACGTTTTGGAGCATATCTTTAGAGCATTAATCAAATAATTCTTATAGTTTCATTATACAAAATAAAAAGACACTGAAACTTTCCCTTCTTTCTTCTCTTTTAGCATCTGATTGTCTTAAAGAAGCAATTCATTTACATATTTTTCCCTTCAACCTCAGCATAAAGATACCTTTCCTCTAATTTCAAACTTTTTAAAAAATGTATGGACTATGCTCTTTAACTCAAATGTACACTGACAACCTCTTGTTTTTGTGAATTTTAATTAAAGACCCACTCCTTGCTTCCTTACTAAATGAGTATTGAATGGGTTTGTCTGGGTGTGAGCCTTATCTGCTCCCTTTCTTTCTCATGCCTAATCAATCTTTGCCTGGATGTAAATGCTGAGAATGGCACATGTATCCATCATTCTGCTAGTGGTTAACTACATGGGCTCTGAAAGGCTGGAGGAAGAAAACAAATGACATCCAAGTAATAAATATTCCATCCTTGACAAATATTAATTACCTGTACAACAGTTTGCTCTCTAGTTTATGGTATCTCCAACCTGGGGTCAGACTTTTTTCTCCTTTAGAGTGAAGTAGGGTGAAACTCCCCTAAACTTTAAACAAGATTAAAAGAAATTAATGCTTGGGGGAGAGATGGGATGCAAGAAGTCATTATATATTATGATATTTTACCAATCAAATAAAAATAATAAGCAGTACTCACAACTTTGCATGTTTCTGCTTGGCTCTTTGCAAATCAGACAAATGAAATGGTGCACCTCATGAAAAGCCATGAAGAAATCCCTATTCTTCCCATCATATATGCTTCCTTGGCCTGCCATATTCTACTCACTTGAGTGCATGTATGTCAGATTTTACAATAAGATTTCCTATTATCATTTTAACTTCGGTTCTGTTACCTAGTAATAAAAAGGACATTCATAATCTCGACTGCAGAGTCAGTTCTTTCACAAATGTAATTTGCATGATTAAATTAGTGTATGAATTTTGCATGGGATAAGTTTACAAACATTGGGTCATCATATGTCATACAATCAGAATCACAGAATATGCTGAGTTGGAAGGGACCCAGAAGGATCATTGAGTCCAACGTCTTGCCCTGCACAGAACCATCCCCAAGAGTCACCCTGTGTGCCTGAGAATATCATCCAAACATGTCTTGAACTCTGTCAGGCTTTGTGCTGTGACCATTTCCCTGGGGAGCTGTTCCAGTACCCAACTGGGTGCTCTGAGTGAAGAACCTCTTTCTAATATCCAACGTAAACCTCCCCCGACACAACTTCAGGCCACTCCCTTGGGTCCTGTCACTTGTTATCACAGAAAAGTAATCAGTGCCTGCCCCTCTTCTTCCTCTCACGAGGAAGTTGTAACTGCAATGGTTGGTTTTTGGGTTTTTTTTGATTAAACTATCTGTCTAAATCTTGTGGCTGCAGACTGAAAATATGCTGTCTAGAAGAAGTGGAAGAAATGTTAGCGTTCTCTCACTGGCTCATTTTAAGTTTTGCTCAGTACTGGAATAAAATCAACAAAAGAAGATTCCCATAAAATGTAGGAAACTATTTCCTAAGAGCTTCTTCCGATATAACCTATAATAATTATTTGTTCCCTCAATGTGACATGTTTTTTTGTTCATGTATTTCTTTTCTCATGTCCTTGCTTTTATCTTTGCCAATAATGGAGGATTTATTAGTTTGACTAAAAATAACAAATGCAAGCTTTTAGTTCAGCATGAAATGTTTTCCTCTCCCTTGAGAAAGAGCACAGCTCTCTCAGTCTTTTCCCACAAAATGAATTCCCCTCTGGGACTTCATTCTGGACAGTGATGTGTAGATTTATAATGTATCATATATGCAACCATCATCAGTCTGCATTTGGAAGAAAACAGGTAAAATCTGGAAGGAGGAAGCTTGGTCTTGTTTCTCTTCCAGGACATCCTCCTCAAAAAAAAAAAGATGGAGACTAACGCCCCTCTTACAGCCCTCCCTCATTTCGTGGCGAATGTGTGTACCATGGCACCAAGGTTTGGAAATGAGTTGGAAAGTAGAACACGTTAGAGACAGACCTACAAAAAACCCTCCATGTCATGAAATGGGGGAGGCTCAAAGACTAAATTAAGTTTGTTCTCTACTACTTACTATGAAGTGAAAGAAATGAATTGAGCAGAAATGATTGCTTCTCTGACACCTTCATAAGGCTTAAATCCTTGAAAAACTCAGTAGGTTTTACTGTTTGGTAATGTTGTACTTTCTTCACTTCACGAGTGAGGACCCAGGGTCCTGTCAGCCTGTATTATACTGAGGGTTTTTTCTGATGTAAATGACGGCAGGGGAGGTGAAGAGAGGATGAAAAAAGTACATACCTAAATCTCACCCTACCACTGAAGGAGGCTGCAAGTAGATTGAAGCTATAGATTGTACTGTCAGGCTATACTTAAACTGCAGGAAATTAAAAGACAGCTCCCAGATCCTTTTGTCCAAAGAACCTCTGTCTTACTCCTTGTCTCCAGAGGTCCTTCCCAACTTCAACAATCCTGTAATTCTGTGAAGGTGTACAACCCAGCCAGCTGAAAGTACAAAATAAAATGCAAATTTTGTTTCAATTCTGTTGCCTGCCAATTGGCTTAGAGAGTCAGCTTCTTGATTTCTTTCTTCATTCTTAGATGTAAATAATGTTTTAATTATTTTGAGATAAAATGAATGAACAAGACAGCTTCAAAAATGGACTGTGAGAAACACACTGCAGCACGCTCAAGAACCTGCTGTTTGTCTCTCAAGATAGGGAGATATAGGTCAACTTTTTTACTTTTAATAAGGTACAGTGATGATCTAAGCCCAGAATGATACTCTAAACATTGTTTTATTACATTAAAAAAGTGTATAGCCATCCCAGAAAGTCTTGTTCTGCAGCTCATTTCCGTAAGTTATGTATGCATTCAACATGCCAATCACCACTTGAGAATATCACCTATGCACAGGCAAAAGTTAACAGTGCTTAAAACACTGCAAGGACTTATGAATGTTAGTGATGCCTCAATGTTGCATTTTGACATCAGTTTCAAGTTCAGACTGAATGCCATATGTAAACTCATGCAATAAATCTACAACAAAGTAAGGAATATGTCCCAGATGTGTCAGATCCTAGGTGAACACCGTCTCTTCTGAGTTATCCTTCTGGGAAGAAGAGAGTTTGTCCTCCACAAACCTTGAAAAGGAAAAGGTAAAATGTATCATCTACAAATAAGTATATCAGGTTTCTCAGTTTTCCTTTGAAACACCTAACTCTGACCCAAGTCATAGTGTTCTGAGAAGCAGTGGTTTATATTAAAGAATATTTTCTTCCACACTCTACAACCATGACTTTTTTTCCCACTGTGAGCATAAACCAAATTTTCCTGCTTGTCTCATGAGATCTTTGGATGATGACAACAGACTGCTCTGAAAACAGCTGTTTCAGTGCCTAGTGAATTGAAAGAATTTGGAAATCCTTTAGTGACAATATCTGCATTCAGAATAAGAAAATCTCATCCATATTCTTAAGGTAAGGCTGAGAGTAAAAGTGAAATTCAGCTCAGAGAACAGAAATAAATTAGTTTCCGTGGTAGCCGCACTACAGCTGTTGCAGATGCAACACAATTAGAGTCTGAATTAGAATTTTGCATTCTTGTAGTTAGTTTTCATTAGGATTTATGTTTGCTCTGATGAGTTTGTTTTAAGTAGATGCACATTTATGGAATGAAAATATTCTGTTCAGTTCATTTTCTTAACATGTTTAGCTAGTCTGCTGAAGACTCTCCAGCAACCT
The DNA here is from genome assembly GCA_013399855.1 of Oxyruncus cristatus. NCBI lineage: Eukaryota > Metazoa > Chordata > Aves > Passeriformes > Cotingidae > Oxyruncus > Oxyruncus cristatus. The sequence goes on from VXAY01000166.1 coordinate 56,729, forward strand.
TACTGAAGTTAAAAGAAGGAAAGCAAATATTAACAAGGGGTATTTTTACCCAATTTTTTTTTTTCTAAAACAACTTGAACAATCATCTAATTTAATTTGTCACTTATTTCATTGTTTTATTTCCCTGATGGTTTTTACATCTTAAGTATTTGTCATTTGTGAGTTCTTCTGAGTAGTAGTGGTGGTCTGGTTTCTCTTACACAATCTCCTAGCTAAATAGAAGAAAGCAGAAACTCTTTCTGGGATCCTCACACTGCTATTGCTTCATTATCTACAGAGATTGGTGGAAACAAAAGCTCTTCATCACTAACAACATGGGAAACTTCCATTTCTTTATCTCTCTTACCAAGTATACTTACATCTGCAGCTGCATTCCCCTGAAGAAAACTGGAAATAGCATCTAAAATGAAGAAAACAGACTTGTTTCTTGTTTCTATTCTCACAGCATATGCTTCATGCTGTACATAGGATGGAAATAGGAGATCAGGCAGTAAAAGGACTAATTCCTAAGAGAAGTTTTGTGCCATTACATCATTGAAAGTCTGGAGAGTCAGCAGACAATGCTGAAGCTTCTGGCCTCCACTCTTGAGTTGAAGGTGGCTTAGTAACAAATGGAACATTTGGCACACAAAGGATTTCCCTCCATCTGTGCCCCAATTTGCTCTCAAGCCAAGTACAACTATAGGCAGTGGTGCACAGCTGATTCACATCACCTTGAGCAACCACCATTGGCCTAACCACAGAAAGGCTCAACTTTATTTTTCAGTAGGCACAAGAACATAAGCACCCTCATCTACTCTTAGTTTTGCTCTCTACTTCTACTGTCTCCCTTGATATTGCCTGTCAGCCAAAAGGCACAGATTAAATTCCAGATTTAATCTCATCCTCTTCCTGTCCTATGTATAACCTCTCATGTTCAGGTGCTGCAAAGTCAAGTGTTTGTTCATTAGCTTGCATTAGCAGTCTCTTTGTCTTGGCATTGACACAGAGTGGGAAGAGTTGAGAAATTTGTCTTTATGCTGGCGCATATAAGACACCTCTGGGAAGTAGTCTTCCTAGGATGCCTGCATATAGCATGTAATATGACAGGATAAAAGGCAAGTGAGTGGAAGAACCTCTTGTAGGTGTCCTGTGGTACCTGTAAGATCCTTACAGCTCTAGACCTTGGCAGATGAGTCTTCAAATTAATATTCTTACACTGACTACTTAAATGTTAAATGCCTCTTGCGTTCATCAGGAGTAACACCTCTCACACATATGTTGCTACTCCATTGACTTGTCCTTTAACTGGCATTGTCAGTCTCTTTCTGTGGCATTGAGTAAAAGTGTAGGATAATACTCACCTGGGAGGTTTAGGTGATCCTAGCTCAACCTGGAAAGTCCTGCCTTTAAAGCACCAAGAAGATTCTAGCTAGACTTTCCTTAGAAATAAACAGAGCCTTTTAAATGTATTCATTAGCTGAAGTCCAGCTGTGAAGTGAGTTTTGAGGTACTCTCTATATTGAGAAAATGCACTTTAAATCAGCCTGATGCTTCCTGCTTACACAGACAACATCACGCTCAGCTGGTACATGTGGGAAAGTACCTCCAGAGCAGCTAATTAGGGGGCTATCTGTGCATAGATGGCACGGTGCTCCAGAGTACTCTCCCAGACAAATCTACAGAGTGGATGGTTGAACGTAAAAGTCTGCCAAAGTGCCAAAAACCAATTAGTGCTGGATGTCAGCACAAACAACTATGAAACACTCGTCAGAACTCAATAGGATTTTTCCCACAGAACCTAGCAGCATTAAATCTGTTTATGATGTTAATCATATAAAGTAAAAAGTAAGCCAGGCGGTTCTGAGTCCTTCTGTTAGCCCACATGTGTGTTACACATGGACAAAACTCCATTAAGAATGGCAGAGTAAAAAGGGTAGGTTTAACTTTGACCCATACCAAGAACTTACCTAACCATTTGGACAAACAGAAAGTGTGAGACAGGCTCTTAAACACTACTTTCCTCAAAAGCCACTCATAAGTGTTACTCATTGTTTTAGTTAATTAACTTCTTTGCCATGTTAGGAGGAATACTGTAAGTGAAAAAGAAATAAAACAGTAAGATGTACCAACCACAGTCCTTTTATCATTTCACTCAAGTTATGACCTGGCTTCTGTTTTGTGGTGTAACAGCATAGTTTGCAGTCAGTCAAGAGAAGTCCGTTTAGTGTCAGTCAGTTCCTCTTGTTTATGTATAAAACTCAAATTAAAGAATTGTTAAAAAAGGGCAAATAAAGTCAAAAGGAGTATTTAAATTTAGTTCATCAGTTTCTGAGTAAATGCTTTAAGTCAGCAAACTGAATCTACTGTAACATCTGCTAAAGGTTATGGTTTGCATTATATTGTGGTTCAACAGGAAAGTCTGCTGGCATTTAAAACAAAATGACATTTTAGTATTTCCTGAGATCATTAGAAGAAACAGATAAATGTGATCAGTGGGTTGAGATATTTTTCATTGGCTTTTTTTACTTTGGTGATGGTATTAAGGTGATACCGTGAAACAGCAGGTAACATTTCACGATGCTGCCAGGCAGGTCTCTTTGTGGTCTTCTTGTTTGTTTACTTGAAAAAGGCAGAGAAGGGTGCTGAGATAGCAAAAGAACTGAAGGCGAAGTATAAGAATTGTGCTTGCTTCACTCAAAGATGATTTACCTTTCCTTCTTCCATAGTTTCACAAGAGAGAGAACACCTCTCCAGGACCCACCCCAAATTTGTGTTCTAGCTTCTGCTATCCTTTGTTGGTGTAGCTGCTACACTTCAGCTCATGGTTATGAAGTGGGACACGTGCTCCATGTCAGGAACTCTGGAAAGATACTTCCACTTTCAGGTCTTTCCTGTGTTCACTACCTTTTCTCAGATATTTATTTCGTTCAATCAGCTTTTTACAGAAGTTCAGATTTTGTTTCAAGTTAGTCCAAACATGCATGCTTGTATAAATAAGTCATAACCAATTAAGTGTTTGAATTTTTTAAAGTTTTTAAAGAAATTTTTTGACATAAACTGTCCCCACAGGCATACAGACAGTTCTTAAAAATTCAGAAGAGGAGAGTATTGTCTATCTTATTTCTGAAGGTCTGTTGCATAAACAATTCCTTATAACCAGATAATCTTCAAGTCAGTATAAATATCGTGTATTCAAGCAAGTTTTCATTTAAAAAATTTGCGAGTGTTAATATTGTATTAATAATAATAGTAACAATAAAAAATAGCAGGTTTTCATTCTAAAAATTTTTAAAAGATGGATGTATCTTCTCCTAAATATTTCCTTAAATCTTCAGTGTGTTTGTAAAAATAGTCATTATCTATCAAGAGTGTTTTTAACTCTTAGGTAAGACTCAAAGTGAATTTTTCTGTTGTTACAGAAAGTGGAAAAGTAAGACCTCTCTCTCCCTCTCTCTCTCTTAGGTTTGGATGGCATTGAAAATCTCAGTGCTGGTTCCTTTAAGATTCCCTGAAAATTATTTCTTTTTTTTCCATTAAGAAAGTAGAGAGGCTTTCCACAAGAGTATCTTTGACTTAATTTAATAGTTCTTGCACGTTCTCAACAGTTCTTCAGTAATCATACTCACAGTTTATAACTTAAAAGCCTGGTAGAACATTCTTTTCGGAGATTTGTAATAGCTAGCATTCAGTGCTTTCTTTCCAATATGATATAAAATATTTGGACTATTATAGCATATCAGAAATTTTATAACTGCATTCCAGAGCCTACAGCTGGACCTAGAATTAATAAATAAGGATTTGCAGACAGAAAAGACTTTTCCTGAAATCTGACAGCACTGGAAACATCAGGAGAGTACATATTTTGTACAGGTTTCATTAATTAGCCTGAAAAATGTGGTTTGAAAATCAAGTGAACTATAAATAAATATAGACTGGTTTCTCCCAATATAATTTGCATATATCTATTCCTTCGAATTTACTAAAAATGTAGGAGAGTCTGCAGAAACTGAAATAATTGCAATTGAAATAATTTTTGTAATTACCCTTCTTATAACAATATTAAGGTTTATAATTTGCAATCTCTCCTACTTTGCAAATTCTCACAGAGCAGAAATCAGAATTTGGTTCCTTGAAACACCTCAACTCAATTCCTTGAGGTTAAAGTTTATGATACTCTTTTATTGTGTGTTCATATACTGCTTTGTCTGCCATTTCAGCTGCACCAGGGAACAGGAGAGCTGATGCCTAATTAGTGATGAGCTACGGGGATCTTTTAATTTTGCAGAGTACGGCCCCAGGTCTTATTTACTGCACAGCATTCAAATCCTGCTAAAAGAAGTATTAGCTTCTTCATAGGCTTTTTCATTACAGTTGCAATGAAATACACATTGAATATTCACACAATCCTGAGAGTTTATTATGCTCACTTTTTGGCTGGAGAGCCAAGGCACAGATCCACTAAGGTAAAAAATAACCACTAATTTACTGTTTGAGAATTCAGGAGCCTGTGATGTTTTCAGAACATCAACATTATAAAGCAGCGTGTGTTCAAGACCCCACACCACTGTCTTGTCATTGTGAAGAGTACTTGTGATGGAAACAAATGAAATCCTATCTACTAGAACAGATACTTCTCTTGAAAACAGGCTTTTTGCAAACATGGTTCTATTTCAGTACACACTGAAATTTCATCTTGACAGGAGCACTGGATTTTGGGAATATCAAATGCCTAAATTGAAGTTTGACTTTTCTATGGTGCTTCAAAAGTTTAAAAAGTGGATAGACTTCTTGCATGATAGTACAAACTCAAAATTAACTACTCTGTTTAAATAGTGTGAAACACTTGCTTAATAAAAATTGACCCACCAGAAATTATTACATTTAAAGAATGTACACTGATTTGGTACAAATCTGTATTTCAAAATCTTCAAGTCCTTTCAATAATAGAACTTCCTGCAGTCTGACTTGTAACTATTTGGCACTTCTGCAAATAAACAGCATGAGCCCAGCTGAACTGATGCCTAACAGTGGATAAAAACATAACCACAGAACACCTGTGAGAAGTTTGGGTGAATGACCTGCCCAGGATCACATTGAGAAATTTTTGGCAGATGTACATATGGAATCCAGTTTCCTGGATGGATTTCAACATCCTCAGCCAGGAGATCATTATTTGTTCTTTTTCCCCAGTTCTTTTTTCATTCTACTCTACACACCTTTCAGCTTCTGCTACAAATGAAGCAAGGATCCTTCAAAAAATAGGCCTATTTCATCACATACTCTAATTCATCCCAAAAGTAGAATTTGCTGGAATCCATGGAAAAGAGAAAAAGTAATCACAAAGCTAAAATTCTTTTCATGTTGCTCATGCACAGGGATGTTATCATCAATGAGCCAAGGAAACATTGTTTAGATAAAACTACTGAAAAGAAAATGGAAAACTCATTAAAAAGTTGGGTCTTTAAGACTCATTGTCTAGGTCTTAAAGAAAGGTTAAGTTTGGTGGGGATGAGTGCCAACTAAGTAGGCTCTATCAGCTATAAAAATATAAAATGAGGAATGCTCCAGACTCAAGTCCTTGGGACCTCATTCCGGTTCAGTTCCCACATGCACTCCTCTGACTTCCCATCCTGACTCTAGATGGCCTAGTCTTTTCCATTTCACCCATACCCAGTGTCCCTGTCACAGGCTTGTTCCATGTTGTCAGCAGCAGAGACATGGATCAATCGCTGTGTTTTCCAACAAAATACTGGCTCAGTATTTAGTTCTTTCCTGAGTTTTACAGTTCCTTCTCTCCAAGTTGTCAGATTTGGTGGACAAAAAAAATTAGTATACCCCTCACTGAAAAGCTGTTGCTCTTCCCAAACAATATTTCAAGCCCTTACTCCAAAAATTGAAGTGACTGGGATATTACAAGGAAAGCCATCATACTGATTATTCATAAGGAAAAAAGAAACACTGATTTTTTTTCCTGTCCTCACTTCCAAATGTCCCAAGGTTGTTTGGCTGTCTGTCTTTTATGGGCATTTCAGCTTATATGTAACAAAATGTATGAACACCTGAATTGGAACATAATTTCAGAGCTATCCAGTGCTCCTAACAAAACTTACAACACTTTTTTATTATGCTCTCTGTTCCTACTTCTCAGAGTTCTTAAAGAGGTATTTCTACCTTGATATACTATAAGAAATTTAACTGAAGTGGGACAGTTGTGTTCATAAGCCATTAGCAAATGTGGGTTGCAAACAGTGTGATGCTGATGGACATACTGGAGATAGAAATTAAATTATTTAACTGTGACTTATCTTACTCTCTTCCTCATGGTAGAATGAAAATTGGCATTTCCTGCACCCCTCCTATCCCTTCGTTTCTGCAAGCCTTTCCTGAGCTATCACTCTATATGTATGCAGCAGGAATGAAAGGAGGTAATATTCACACCAGAAAGAATCATCAGGACCCAACAGAACACTGCAGCCCCTTTAATTGTCCTGCGCTGTAAGTTCTTGTTCTTCATGTCTTATTGAACACACAAGTCTGTTTAGTGGATTCCTTTTCTTTAGTGTAAATATCATGTCACAGAGAACTAACTTCCATTTCCACTTGATTTACAGAATGAACACCAAGTGATTTTTAATATATTGCTGCAGTTTGCCACTCAAAGTTCAGTGGCTTCAAAGGCAGACCTTTCCAAAAATAAGTGTAGCTTCTCGTATATCTTGCTTGCAGTTTTATGGTGTATCCCAAGGCTTTCTGAAATAGTGATGGTATGTTATACTTCAGCCATCTTCTTATCCTTGATGGTTTTCCATGAATTGAATAAATGTTTGCAAAGCAATAAATTTGCTTATTTTTCCCATGCATTTCTGAGTATTTCTTGCTGCTCCATATACTTTCTGTCTAAAGTGGCCCATCAATTTAAATGGTTTCTAATCTCTATCATTCACTCACTTTACAGTTAACTTATGATCATGTTCTTCATATACCGTCCTTGGAAGTCTAGTCACTGATTTATGAAACTTTAGCCTTCATTTTTTGCCGGAAAAAAAATGTAAAATAGATGTTTACTATTTCTAAATCCTTGGAAACATCATAACAGTAATAAAATCCATGTTTTACTAGCCTTTTTTTTTCCATACACACCCCCAAAAATGATGGCTGCTTTCCAGTCCCTTAGTACTACAACAATTTTGTCTTTGGGAAAGTATCAGTGCCTTTCATTGTGTAGGTTCAGTTGCATCTTCTGGTTAATCTATTACTCTTACAGAGCTGTACATCTGGATAGCATAATGAATACATATAGCTATCAAAATTTTGGTTTTGTTATGCAAGCAAAAGAATCCAGTGTAGGATTTAATTCTTGTGCCGTATAATGATGTAAAGGAGCATGTAAAGGACTTATGATACTAACAGCATGGTATCATTCATTACCAGAAAAGAATTTGTACTCACACAAAAGGAAACTGATTCTCTCCTTTAGAAAATCTGCATAGTCAGGTGGATAATTAAAGCTGGGAAAGGTGCAACATTGGAGATTTGCTTTATTGCTAATCTAAGAGGACCATATATACTTAATATTTGAAAGGAAGATTCTGTAGAGTTACCCCAGGACTGCTGTAATCTTCTTCTAAAAGGCAGTAAATGGATTAGATTGAAGTCCCTGTAACCAGTGAAACTAGAAATTACATCCAGACATACTTTTAGGGGGAACTCAAACATCATAGACAAAGTTTCATTTCTTTTTTAACCTGTTAAAATATATTTTATACTTCTCATATGATTCTTCCTTCTTTATTCCACCCACCCACAAATACCTCAGGCTTGCCAACAGAAAAATATTGCATACTTTGCATGAATACAAGGTAAAGATTTCCCTCTTCAAACAGGCATAGTTTTCTGTGAACTGATTAATATTCTTTGAAGAAAAGATAAAAGCTCAATATATGAACAGGTCCTAGCTAATGTTACATGAGGAGAGACTGTTCAGTGCTCTGAGGTTTAAAGTTTAATGGGAGTATTGACTGTGATGCCAAAACCTGGTGAACACAGTGGTAGTTCAAGCACACAGGGATTAGAGAGCATAAAGGAGAACTCCTTCATGAGTTGGCCAGACTTCAAGTTTGATCAGGACATGCATGCATACCGGAACAGGTGGAAAGTGAAGAAGCAGCAGCTGGTCTCCATGACTTATTTTGATTCACTGGGAAAGGCAGCAATATATTTTTAAGTTTCTAACTAGACACTACTTCCACCAAACCCAGGAGGAGACAGGAGGTAGCTCTGTGGCTGGCAGGCTGTCTCCAAACCTGGGCCAGTGTGGTGTGCCTCCTGAAATGGGTAATTTATGACTTGTCATTGATTCAGTGCTGTGTCCATTAAATGTCCGCTTAGGAGAAATAAATCAAACATATTCTAGTAAAAATTAATGCAAATATCTCATTGCAGCCTAATCATATTTCATATCTTAATCTTTTCTTCTATAATATATTTGTCTGACTACATTACAGAGCGAACATACAGATTCTCTCTAGTGGTAGTTGTCTTGCTTACATTTTTTTTAACATCCGTTTCAATTCTGGGCAGTCTCAACTTCATAAACTGATGGAATTGCTTTCCTCAACTCAGTTCTCCTCAGGGCTTTTACCTCCTTGAAGTAATTATAAAACAAAGTTATTTTACAGGGGAAAAGACCAAGAAACAGAGAAAACAGCCAAGAAACTGAAGGAAGACTTGGCAGTTTACTTTGAGTACCTGGGTATACTTCTATCCAAGATTATTGGTCTGAAATATCACTCATTTAATACTTACTTAATGTTTTCAAACTCCTTGCTACAGGATTTTGCGCATGCCTGAGTTGAAGAAGCAGGGGGACAAAGCTGTGACAGAAGAATCCTACTGAGACTTCTCAATTCAAAGACATCTCTGTCCCAGAAAGTCCCTGACAAGTTGCTTGGTGGAGGCTGAGAGGGTGTGGTGGGAAAGAAACATTTCATGTTGGCCTTGCTCTTTGTTTTCTAACCAAGGCAATTGCTATTGGTCATTATCAGATGCAGGAGCACAAGAGCAAAGTCAGTACAGCTGGTATCATGGATTCAGGCAAACATACATATACACAGAGAGAGAGAATATTGGTTTGTTCAAAATGAAACCAAGAATTGGTTTTACACCATAGTTTTCATTTTCAAGGTCTCCAGTGACTGTCCAAAGGGTAAATATATGAATGAATCACTGGTGGAAGCAGGAAGCCTTAAAAAGAAGAAATGTCTCCAGACAAAGTTAATTATTTTTTTAGGAGAAATGGCAGCAAAGCTGGAAATGTCTACGAAAACTGGCTTTGTTATCATTTAAAAAATGTCTGAAAAGTAATTCATATCCAGTCTTTGTAAGATCACTGGCATATAACTGAAAACCTGTTTGCAAAGGGACTTGCAAGGCAGGAAAGTAATGCAGGGCAAAACATGCATTGGGAATCTGGCAAGTTAGCCTTAGTGATTTAGAGAATAGAACAAATAAAAACTTTAATGAAAGTCATTTGAAACAAATGGAGAGAAACTGCAAATACCTCTGAGAGCAGAGGAATAGTACAGAGGAAACTAGATATCCAAAATGTGTGAAAATAAAAAAGATCCAAATGGAAAACCTGTGAGTTATTACAATGAGAAATTAGCTGAAACTCATCTATTCAGTTAAAGAAGAGAGAAATCTGGAGAGATGTGTAGCATACCGCAGAGGAAAAGACAGGTGCTGCACTCAACTCTTACTAACTAAAAAAAGTCTGGTATTTTTTCTCAAGCCTACTCTAAATTTTGGTTTTGAAGTTTAGTTGGATGCTTTCTTGAACAAAAACTCAACTAAAAGAAATATTTTCCCACCATTCAGAATACTTCAGCTGAAAACTGACATGGAAGAATGAACATTTTAACCTTTCGAACAGGCTTACAGTAAGAGGAACATGAGCTATTTCCCTCAAGTGCAGTATTTCATTTTTACAGTAGTGATCAAGTTGTATTTGTGGAACTGTATCTGTTGTGATGGGAAGACTTTGGCTTTAAGTAATCAACCTGAATGCCTTCTTGTTTATTGAAGAATCAGCACAAGTAGCAGGAGGAACACACAAAGTAAGATTTCCTCTGCACTTGAGGAATGAGGGGGCCAGCATCTCTTCTCCATGTTTCTTGTAGATTGCTCCTCTGTCACTCGACCAAAATGCCACAGCAAATCCTCTGGCATAAGCTCAGTGTGAGTTCATTGTGGTCACCTTTCAAGATATATCTGCTATGATGTGATGATGCTTGAGGCTGGATTACAAAATCCAGAAAGACCAGAGTGGCAGGAGAACAAAGGGTTTCTCAGTAAACATAGAGACAAATATCATCACCTTCAGCCTTCTGAAACTGCTACATCGAAAGGTTGTTCATCTCTTGGATGATCTGTGACTGCTGTTAATTCAACCGAGGCCATGCTCAAAACAACAGAGCTGACAGCTGAAACAGAAATTTGCATATTTTAATCTCCTCCCCTGCACTTCCATGGCTCAACAGGATTTCCATAATCTAGAAAGCTCAAAACAAATTGTTTGTTTCATAATTCAGTGGAAAAGGACTGAAATACTTGTGCTCATTATTTTTCCCAGATGCTCAGGTGGAGAAGTACAAAGTGGAGAAACCTACACTTTTCACAAGTGTCACTTACAACATTGTCCTTTGAGCACCCTCACAAATGTTTTCATTTTCATTTTCCTGCAAAATAAAAGTACCTTTGGGAATTTGGGTAACTTTTTGTAAAATTTCCAGTTTGAATTAATTCAAATTCAATGGAAAGTACTGGATCAGTTATCAGCCTGTAACTGGCTTTTGTGAGAAATAAATGAATCACAGTTCAACTCAAAGTGCTTCTACACCAAAAAGTTTATCGATTCACTTACATGACTTAGGAATCAAATTCCTCAAAAGAATGGGTGTGTAGATGACAGATAATCCAGTAAAGACCTAGAAAATAGTGAATGTTTCCTTTCTGAGCTAAACTACCTTTTAGACTCTTTCCTAGAGCAGACTCAGAATTCTCTGTCATGGGCTTCAAGAACTCCTTATAGCTCTCTGTTCTTCAACACACAAACTTCCTCCCAAACTCACTTTCCTCTTTGAGTGCTGTACATTGTCTCCAGCTGCCTCTGTCTCTGAGGATGTATCTGGAATTTTTTGTTACCACCTGCATCTCCTCTCTGTGCTGCTCCAAGCAGAGGCTGTTTGCGCTATTCCCACCTCTCACTCACTCTCCGCTCGAATGTCCCTCTATTTTTTCAGCTGCCTATATCACATTACCAATTTTTCATTTTCTCTTTCTTAACCATGCTGTAAACCCTGCCCATCCTCTCTGTCTTTTCCTATTTTATCCCTTCCAAGAATTTTGATCATTTACACCGCATTCTCACCTCCCCCTCTCCCACCAAAGATTCTATATCTCTCCTGTAAACCAAATACATATGAGATTTAGACCCACCTACATTGTGGTTCTCCCCCTCACCTCTTTCCCCATATACTTTTCCCTGCTACACTCACTGCTGCCTAGGAGACAAGTAGTTCTCAGTACAGCATTGATCATTTTGGAGAGATGAGTAGAACTGAAAGCTGAACACATTCCTTGCAAAAAACACCAGCTGCTGCCAACAAACGGTTCTTTGTCTTGTTGACAGTCAGGGAGGGGTCTAAAGTCATGATTCTACTAAATACTTGTAGAAGCACACCTCTTTCCTCCTTATTTGCTGACTTCAGCATTCCAATTGACAATACAATCAGCAGGCGTCCTCTGAAAAGGCAATATTGTCTGAAGTATGGAAATTAACGTAATGCAGTTTAAAAAAATTGTCTCTTCATGTATATTATAACAAAGAAATACCACCAAGGTTAATGTGATGCCTTATAAACTTGGCTAAATAGGTACAGGCTGGTTTGAACTTGTCTAAGCAGGGTTGCAGAACCAAGACTCGACTTAACGTGCTACTGCACGGGGGTGATGTGCACAACTCAGAGTGCATTATTTCCAGAAATGTGCTCTTGGTGTTGGGAGCATGGAAGGAAATAATGAAAGAAGTGAGCAAGCTTTGAGGGGCCGATTTATGAAAAAAAACTTAGGGCAGGTCACAGTTAGAAAGTGTTTAATGATCTAAGAATAGTAGCATAAAACTACTAAAATAACTAATGACAGGATAATGAATGCCAAATAAAGTATCTCTTTAGACTGCCTATGCAAGGTGACACCTACTTATATGCAGAATAAACTGGGGTCAGTGTCACTATCTAATATGTCTACATTTGAAGTAGTCTGTAGAGGTCAAAGTGAGGGCTCTTTGATAGATAAGATATAATAAAATATTGATATTTAAACTGTGGAAATAATTTTACAGGGCCACATAGATGGAAAAAATTATGCTAGCTGGTACTCTAAGATCCCTATAGGAACTAAACATCAGAAAATTATTCAAAGATTTATGAGTCTAACATATGATGATTCTAGTTCTGTGAAAACTTAGATTCCTATGAAAAATATTTAGTCCAGAAAAAAATCTCTTAAGTCATTGATCTCTTTGATTTTATACAAGTTATATTATTTAAATTGATGAAGATGCATTCTTTTAATCAAACGTGAAGCATAGGACATTAGAGGAGGTCTTTTTTGCACAGTGCTAAAATAGTTATTCTCAAGGGATTTACTAAGGTCATTTTGAAACTATACCATAATTTGCAAGAACCACTTAAATGAAAATCAGGCAGAACAAAACACCTAGGGGTACATTATTCTGCAACAATGTGCAAGAGAAATAATAGACGTAGTATCCAGCACTACTATTAGAGAGATGTGAGCCTTTCAGTCTTCATTCTTGTGCTAAAAAGGTCCCCTAACACCCACCCTTGATGATTCTACTTTACCTAATTGCTTTGTTTTATCAGCTATGGAAAAATATATATTCTGCATTACTAATCCCATTAGTGCTTTCAGAGGAAATGTCGGAATAATTAAATTTCTCAATGATCAGTATTCTGTCTTTTTTTTTGTCAGGTCCTTCCTGTACTTAAACTATTTTGCACTGCCATGGTCTTTTGCAATTTTAAAGCAAGGTCAGTTACTACGACAAAATTTTGCTTTGTGTGAAGCTTTGCTTAGCAGGGACTTTAAAGCCTTTAGAAATTGGAACATTTAATAGAACCAATGACACAGTGTTTCTCCAGGCAAACAGAATTTGCTTCAGCAAAAATCTTTGACAATGATAACACCATCCAGAGATCCAAAAGATCACCAGGTTCCACATTTATAACACCGGTCTAACTTGGATGCTTGGACTCTTCTCAGGCCTAGTTCTGCATAGTTGGTGAAAACTGCAGACCTCAGGTGGAATGAAGAAACACTCTAGAGTCCTGTGTCTAGAGTAGTGGCTGACATTAGACAGAATGAATTCAAGTGCTCAGCCACAAATTCTAAATACAAGCTCCAAGATTTAAAAAAACCCCTTCCAATTACTATACAAAACTTTCTGTGACCGAGAGCACACAATCATAGCTCAAATATGCATGTGAAAGCTGCCTAACAAGCAATTTGAGAAGATGAATAGAAAAATAAAACAGATGGAAAAGATCTCAAAACATGGTAAAATATTTCTTATCTTACTGGAGACATTATGGGTGATAAACATTGATGCTATCTTACATAAAATTTTGGCATTCTTCAGGTGCCCTGTAGTTTCTGTATCTTCATACCTGAAGTCCTCTGTGAAATTTGTCCTATAAAAGCTCTGCTCTCCACAGTGATGCTGTAAGAATATGGCACTTTGTTGAGATTTGCCAGATTATTTCAGCCAATTTGATATTGCCTCTATCACACACACTGAGAAACCTCATTTTCCGTCTTGGAAGAGCTTGAATCTACTATGCCAGCAGTATTTCAGCTCAGAGTGATTAACTAATAGATTTCTTATCCTTCTCTCTAGCCATGATTCTGAATATATTTGCAATTGCATTTTAAGAGTCTAGTTTTTATGAAGATTAAATCTATTTTCCCAGTCTTATAGGTGTAGGAAAGTATGGACTAAAAGACAAAAAACCCTTGGGACAATAAGTGTGGTGGCCTTCTGTCTGAAGGGTGAAATTCAGCCTTGTGAGAAGGGGAAACCTGAAGTACTGATGGCTCTTGCTTTTGCTTTAATTTCAACAGTTCTTTGTTTTTCTGTAGTATCTCCCAGCAGAAATCTACATGCTGCAATGTAGCCTACAGAAACCATGTCAAAGCAGAGAAGACAGGGGTATTGATATCACTACCTAATTCAACCAAATGATTTTGGTTGACTGCAGGGTACAGGTGTGAGAATGAAGACGTTGCATATCTAGCAGTCTGCCTGCTCCCTATGATTAATAGCCTGGCACTTTCTGCTGCTTCTTGCAACTCCTAGTGTACAGCTCCTGAGGGGAAGCTAGTAGAAGCTTGATCTGTGACTCTCATCAGATTGTATGAACTCAGAAACCAGCTCTTATGATATTAATAACAAGTAAAAATGTGCACATACATCCGTGTGTAAAGCTCAGTAGAGACATATTACTTGGCTACAAAGCAACAAGTATGATCATATTAAGAAAAGATATAAAATGTTTTTAAACTTAAAAATTTAAACTTAAAATTTTAAACTTAAAAAATTTTTAAATTTAAAAATGCAGCAATTTCCAGCAAGAAAGGCAAAATTAGCTCTTTGCAGCTACGAGCTTTTAGTGAGTGAAGGATATTGAAACAATAGTTAATCAGCATTAACACAAAGGAACACAAAGCAGTACTGTACTTTTCTCTTTCTCTTAAAGGTTTCAAAGAAATAGACCCTACAGATTCAACACTCAATCTTCAAAGCACCCTAAGTCCTACAAGTGTTCATTGAAGACAGTAGGGGGAAAAAGGAAGAGCAGGAGGAAGCCCTTCTGCCTCAACCAATGGTACTGCTTCTAACAACTAGGGAGGATACCACCACCACTTACAACAAAAAGGGCAGGGGAATTTGTATGCCTCTGGTTGAACAGCACTACTAAAGCACTTAGCCATGAGGCCACTGTATCATAAAAAACAGTACAGAATGAGATATATTTTTTCAATTTACATGTTTTCTCTGCTCAGATCAGAATCCTTCTGTGGACAGATTTTTTTTTTTAAAAGCCAGTCTGGCTCACTCCACTACTTCAGAACACAAGTTGAAAGAGAACACCACCACCCTCCAAGCAACCTGACAAATAGGGCACTCATTTAGAAAGTAGGATGGAGTAGGACTTTAACTGGGCACCAGGACAAATTCCGCTGTTGTACTTTCATCCCTGAGCAACTTTGCACTCAACACAAGTTGAGTGACTACACTGTTCACTGAGTGGCCTGGTGGCTCCCAAGGAGTGCATCACAGGTTATAGATCCTCTGTGATCTGAGCCATGAGCGTCCTGCAGCTAATGCTTTTGTTTATCCTATGATCTTGCCACCATATGCCAACTAATGCATCAAGCCTCATTTGCTGATGGTCCTTACACACTTCCATATGAAGAATAATGTTTTATTTCAATGTGGCAGTACTATATATTTACAGTAAAGATGCAAGCAAAATTGCATAGTGTTCAAATTAGAAGAAGTTAACTCCACTATCTCTATTTACTGACATTTTGAGCCCTTATACCTGGAATATGTAGTTTTATCAACTGCATTAGAGGTTACTTTTTGAAAGCAAAAGTCTGAGAACTATTTCTGTTACTCAAGTATCTATAATGCCTTCAAGCTCCTATGCATTAGATGACCCAGGGAGAGATTCAAGTATCTTGCCAAATGTTTCTGCTGATAAGTATGTACCGTTATGAGTCAGGCACATGATCAATAAAACTGCCCCGTAATAGCCAGAAAACAAAAATGACCTGAGGAACAGGGGCATGCACACATACCCCATAGCTGATATTAGCATAAAAAAAATCCCAAGGTTTGATCTGATTTTTATATTAAAAGAGGAAGGTGATTTAGAGGAAATCCATAGTAGGTTGCCTCCAGTGCAGGCTATAGTGTACTGGTGTGGCTGTGATAGGTGAAGTTTAGGGAGAGCCTGGTTCAATTATTTTCTAAAAGACTAAGCATACCTTGAGACTACGTGCAGCTAAGAAGTGCTAGGTAATTCACAGAACTTCACAGTAGTCGTTAGTTCTAATTTGTTTTGCACATTCAAACATAAGTTTCAAAAGTCAGATTGCCCTGTACACTGACTTATCTCTATTATTGATCACTATCATTGTGCAGTTATTTAGAAATGCTGAATTGAAGAGCTGGACTCTTCATTTATTGATTCATTAAAAACTTTTGATAATTTTTCATTTCATTAGTTTTTGATCATGCAGGTATGTCCTTGAAGTGACATGGCAGAGCTGAAGATGCAATTAAATTTCAATGTTTTTCTGATAGCTTCAGGATACCATGTCAGGTTGCTTTCCAGTACAGGATACTTTATTTTAAACTAAAAATACATTCTGAAATGCCATTTTGAGGTAAAGAGAGCAAAACCTAGTGCTTTGCATTAGCCATTTCTGTACTTTGGGCTACTATAAATTTCTCCTCCTTTTTTTTCTGAGGTGATATTATATAAATTCCCAAACAACCCAAACAACATTTTAAAAGCAGGTGAGAAGCATTAACATCTGGACCATACCTCCAGAACTCATCTGATGGACTGGCAGAAATCTCTGAACTTTTAAAGATGCAGCTAACTTCCATTACTGGACTAACTTAAAGCTGTAATTTAAAGCCTTTGAAATCACTGGACAAGGTTCCCATTGACTTCAAAGACTCATAGAGTAGACACCAAAAGTATTTATGCCATTCCTGAATGCTTTCCAAAATAGCCCCTGCACGTGTGTTCATGTTTAAAGACCACAAACACCGAAACTTTTGGGTAGAGAAACCTGCGGTTCCTCCTGCATTTCCTCCCTTTCTTGTTCCCCTGTCATCAGGAGTGGGTACCTGAGTGCCTCATGGAAGACATAATCACACTTCCATAAATGTCTGGAGGGGCAGACTGTGAGGTTCTGAGATGGATTTCTAACAGGTTACAGGCACAGGTTCTGGTATTTTGACCAGGCCAGTTTGTAAAATAGGATTTCAAACTTTATCATCCTCTCTCAAAAAATCCTCAGTGTTAAAAGTGTATGTTGCTATGGAGTACAATACTTGAAATACTGATTTACTAATAATGAATCTGTATTTTTTTTTCTTGATGAGATTTGGAACCAAAGAAGTAATTTCAGATCCATTCCAAATCCCACTGTTTCAATGGTAATTACTAAAAGTGCAGGAGTAATGCATTTGCTCTGCTTGGACCATCTGGCAAATTTCTGAGCTTTGCAGTTTGTTGATCTTCAGAGTCACTCTGCAAGTTATATAAAATAAATATTTCTGAACTCTAGAGCAGTTACAAGATTAGTTAACATGTTAAAAAAATAGAACAATAGAAATGCAGAGGTTCTACTAACAAAGGCGGACGACTCACATTGGCAAAATCATTTTGAAGTCTGGAGAATCTGGAGGATATATTTAACATAAATATTCTTTTTTTTTCTACAATGTTTGACTGGCGTCTTCATCTTCTGATGCTTTTCTGAGATGCACCTCTGTAAAACAGTTCAATGCAATTGGTCAGCTACCTTTTGATGTCTGACAGAAGCATTGTAAGATAACAAAGCTCTTACAATGCCCTGCAAACAAGACAATGGACATTGCTTGCGAAATTGTGCCAGATTTACTTCTTGAAAGTAAGACAAGCTGTACCGAAACTTCATTGAGGAGAGATTTCCGCCAGGCTAACAGCTAATTAGCCAGAATGGTTGTGCCTTGGACATGACACCATTAGATGGTCCCCCTGACAACTGTGTCTAAGGACACAAATCACTGTGGATATGGTCTTTAAATCCCCAGGATATTTGAGTCAATGTCCACTGAAGCAAGCACCCATTGTTTTCATGTGGAAACACATATGTAGCTAAACAGGACAGGCTCCAGTCACTAATGCATTTACCTCCAGAATGCCAAAAGTGTGATATGTATTTATACACGTAAGGTAATTACTTTCAAGATTAAGCTGCTACTGAATAGTTTATTCACATACAAGAAATCAGGAGAACAGCTTGTTAATCAAATCTGATCCCCTGTTATTACAGCCAATCTGCCCTTCATAGACTTTTGGAGTCGTTTATGTAAGACACTGCACAAGGGTTACTTCTTCAGGTAAAAGTTTAAAATTTCCTTGAGCAAGAATACAGAGCATGTTGAATGAAAATTGAGCACCCAGCCTACAAAGCCCACTGCCAGCAGTCCCAAAAGATCTCAGCTAGTGTCTTTGAGGTAAGTTAAGCGTAGCCGATGACTACACACCTAGCATACCTGCTCACACCTGATACCTGCAAGTTCTTAAATGTTGTGGGTTTTTAACTTCCAGTCCCTAAATTAATGAGAGTTTGTGAATTAAATATGCAATGCGTATTAATTAAATAATATTTATTTGTGTTTGCATTTCCATTTTTCAAAATTGTTCCCCGGTCTGAGATTATTGTATTCATATATACGCTGTAACAACACACAATCTAATAAGGTAAAAACTCATCAAAATAATTTCCATACAAAACAAATCAATATGCAAATAACATGTCCCATTCCATCCATTTAGCCAATATCCTGAGTAATCTAAACAGCAGAGCTGCAGGCCCTTTGAATGCAAATGAAGAGAAACAGATGGTGATACATGCTTCCACATGGGCAAACTTTTTCAATAATGGGTTTTCTTTCATCATCAAATTGCTCAGAATCTACTATTTAATCTTGTTACGCTCAAGTTATTCAAACTTTGATAGTAGTGAAAAATTACCTGTAGTATTGATTAACACAGACATGAACCAACAGTGGTATGTGATCAGCTGCACTGATACTGATCTCTGGAAGAAAAAGTGTTGGTTTTGATATCTTAGACATGAACGTTTAGTTACCCATCTCCTTGAAGAACAGTTAGGCCACTTAACTTTATGGAACTCTCTTTAGGAGCAATCAATCCATAATCATTAAAAAAGCTTGTATCCACGTGCAAGCACAAACTTCCTGAAAGATCACATTCTTTTAATGCAAATCTCTGCCAAAGCATTGCTACAGGTGAGTGCTAGGACATATTAGGGAAAGAAGCTGGGACCTGCATCTACCCTTTGATTTGGCCAGGTGGTTCCTGCCTCCATACATCTCTTCTATCACAACCTCAGACAAACTGTCAAGAAGACAAATTAATCCCTGTACCAAATCCTCACATACCAAAAAGCAAGATTTATAGGTACCAGAAGGGGACCTAGTCTGCCCGCAGTTTAATGGAATGCCATCCAAGATACAAATTTGGTATAGATATGCAGACTTCGTGATTCCTCTAAGGTACGCTCAGGCCTAGAGACCCTTGGGTTGGAAACTTTCTGGATTCATTAGGGAAAAAAAAATCCTAAATACACCATTTCCTCCTTGAGCTGAAAGTAATCTAGATAATACAGGAGATGAGATTTCCTACATTGGCATCCTGAAAAATTTATTACTCTTTTAATACTTAGTGCTTTTAACCTCTGGTTATATTAAAAAGCATACAATGATTTTTATTTTTTTTTAATTTTTCCAGACATTCACTGTTTCTACACAGCTATGGGGAAACTTACTCTCTTAAAATGTAGAGAGTCGCATGGTAAAGAAGTGTCTAGATATCACCTTTAGGACATGCAATATAGAATCCTAGAACCATAGAATATGTCGAGTTGAAAGGAACCCATCAGGATCTTCCAGTCCAACTCCTGGCCCTGTGCCAGACACCTCAAGAGGATCTCTGGAATATCAAGATATCATCCAATACATTATTCTGTTCTGAGACAGGTTCAAAGATACTTTGCAGATCCTTTCTGATTTATCACCAGTTTCCTTTTGCGTCCCCTTAAATACAGATCTCTCAATGTTTCTTTCTAACCAGGGCGATAGCCTAAAACCTTTTTCTTCTGGCCTGTCTTTAGCTTTTCCAGGGTTGATTAAGCCCTACTGCCTCGACTTACTCTGTATGGACATAAAATAGAGCTGAACCTGCTGTCTTTATAGAAGTCTTTCACATACTTGAATATCGTATAACACGCTCCCAGTAATAAGTTTTTTTCATTTTTTTAATACTAAATAAAACTGTTTCTTTCAAGTTTCCATATAGGTCATGTTTTATTCTTGATGCTTTAAAACAGATAAAAATCAGATAATTTATCAACTTTTCTCTTTGAAAGGTTTTGTTCTTTGTCTTTTTTTTTTAAACACCTTATTCTTTTTCAGTTTGGTTGGCTTTTCTCTTCACAGTGGATGTGGACCCTATCTGAGAAATCACTAATGCTGAGAATATAAAATGACTTTCCAATTTCTGCATATGCGTTGTGTTTTTCAACTTGTATTTAGCCTCTAGTTCACAATAGACACTCACCCCTTCCACATTGACTGCAGCCTAACCATTTTTCCTCAATTTTTTACTTCTGTCATTCTCCTTAAATGCAGTACTTTGTACTCAGCTTTACTGAATATTACCTCAGTGGTTTGGGGCTATTTCTTTGAGTTATCAAGATCACGTTGAATTGGACACTTTTTTAAAAGTATTTTCAGTTGCTTTCCCCTTTGGTGTCATCTGTGGGCTTTGGAAGAAGATTATTGTCCATCATCCGAACTGTTAATGCTGGTATTGCCTATTACTGAGTCAAGAAGAGAGACTCATGGGCCCCTCCTTGATATGCCCTCTAGTTTGACAGAATCCTGTAATCACTCTTTGACTGCAGTTTGGAGCAGTGATGCACTCACCCTATAATAATTTTATAGATCATGATCCATGTATAACTGTGATTAAAGCATTGCTCGTGGTCTTAAATTAGACTTTTAAAGTCTCGAGATTGGCATTTGCATTCTTCCTCCCCCACCACCCCCCACTCATGATGGTAGTATAAGCCAGAAGAAAGGTTATGTGTAGGCTATTCATCTTAACATAAGAAGATTTGCTTTCAGTAAAACTTGAATTCGGATTTCTCTGGATTTAAAGTGCTGATTTAAAGAAATTTCAAACATCTATATCCTTCCAGTTGCCCACATAAAAACTTGCTTCATTTTATCTGGCTGTTTTTTCATAATATTTCTTCATCACAAGAAAAATGCAAAGTATGTTATTCCTTAATACTAAAAAAGAAATCCAAATACTACTGCAGGGTATTTCTGAGTCTGACAATAGAAGAGTGATAATAAGGCTACCACATTCAGTTTAAATCACTTTGGTGATTCAAACACCTAAGGATACATTTTCCACAACAGCAGAGCACTGAGGGGCCTGTAAGAATGTGATAACTTCGGCAGAACTGGGAGGGAGCAGGTATCTGAGTCCTGGGAAAGGCATTTGTTGAGTTGGAAGTCCTGGGAAACCCAAAGCAGCTGCTTCCACTTTTCTCTCTCCTTTCCTGCCATTCATGCCTTCTCTGTATGGGACAGCACGAGCATCCTGGCTTTGCCTTGCTGGGACAGGGACAGGCACAGAAGTCATCTGAAAACCTTGCCAGGGCAGCACAGAGCAGCCAAGCTCATCCCTGCACTTTGATTTAACTTCCTGGTCTCTCTGTGTTTGGAGTAGTACCCTATGTTGGTTAGAATTCTGATGAGCAAATAAAACAATAATCTGATTATACCATTTCTTAGTGGTACATGCCTATGTGTTTCATTCCCCCCAGTAATGCACATGCCTCCTGGCATCAGCTTCAAGGAGGAAATCTTATGAGAGCCCAGTTAATTAAAAGCATTCCAAAGGAAGAAAACAGTGTGTAATAACATGCAAAAGGCACAGAAAGGTTTTGAGGGGGAGAAAAATAACAAGGATTAGACTGACAAGGCTAGAGATAATCCTGAGCAGCTAAGCTGGCTCAAAGGTATATGCTACATGAACAACTGCAATGAAAGTCTTTCAAACTTAGGTTTAGTAGCTTATAGAATCTTTTAGGCCAAGGGGCATTTTTATTTTTTTTCTCATGTTAGGCTTTCATTTCAGTAGTAATGCAGCCTGAGGAGGAGGAAGTTGGTTGAAAAGAATAGACAAAATCTCAGTAAATGAATGGGAGGAGAAATGATGGAAAGAGAAAAACAGCCATATATACAACCAGGGAATTCCGGATGGGATCCAGGCAGCTGAAAAGTAGATTATGGTAGGTGGGAGAAAGCAGGGGGACAAAGAAAGGGAGGAGTGAGAGACAGAGAAAAGAAACAGTAGCATATTCATTATTACCTTCCTATACTCATTTACATAATGAAATTGTGTCAACCTTAAACCTTCATGAGTTTATCATTGCTTTTATACTTTCTTACTTTATCAAGATGACCTTGATATATCACACACACACACACACAAAAGTGTGCAGTTCAATTTCCAAATTTTCTTTGCATTTTATTGGATATATAATCTCTCAACCTCTTTGACTCAAGAAAACTGTGTTAGCACGAGTAAAATATATGTTACCTGTTCTTTTTTTTGTTTGTTTAGACTATGTTTGTCTTTCCAGAAATAGAAGGCTTTTGTTGTTTTAAATTGTTTCTTTCTTTTTCTCTTAAAGCTTTTTATAGAGCATGCTGATTCTCGTTTTAACTATTTTATTTAATTATGATGTTATTTTATCAAAAGTGTTTTATTCATTCTGCTGTCTTGTGTGGGTGGGAAAAGGCTAGATGTAGACCAGCATGAAGGAAAGAAAACAGATTTGTTTTTATTCAGACTGAAAGACTGAGAAATAAGGCGAATATAGTTTCTAGGCCAATCACTACCACCTGCCTACTAACATGGCTGGTAAAGAGAGACTTCCTAAAATTGCTCAGCTGCAGTCCTTCATAGACGGAGGCTCATTCAGTAAGTGAAGTCTCAGACAACTGAAATATTAAAGTAGTTATATGGAGACGCAGTGCCTAGTTTTGGCAAATAAAAAGAAAACACATTTCTACTTTTATCAGGGTACACTGTCAATGTCATTATGGTCAAAGCTGCTTCACTCTCTGTGCTGTTCACTGATATCCTCACCATTTAGCCTCTCAGAGAATGTGAATACTGCTTCAATTAGGTAAAAGATCCCTTAAGATCTCCTTCAGTCATAAAGTAGGTTGTTGTTTTCCTATTCTTTCTCCTCATAACTTCCAAAAGCAGGACTTATTCAGTAAAAGCCTGGAAGTATTTCTTACATAAAGTATTTGCATTCAGTCTTTTCTTTCCTTTACTCCAGTTTCTCCTTCCACAGCACACTCCTCAGTAGCTGTCAACAATTTCTTTCTATCTAGGGGAGTAGGAAAAGGAGTACATTTTCACAGTTAGACTGACTGTCATGTCCAGCTGCCTTCAAAAGGCAGAAATTTACAATATACATTCTGCTGCATTGCTTTATAAGTGTTGCACTTTATCAAGAGCAATGTATCGACAGGTTCCCATCAGGTGTGCTAGTCTTCATAGAAGCTGTAGAAAGTCTTCATGTTGCTTAGAGAAAGATGAAATATTTTGAGTGCAAGAGAGATCAAAAGGTGATCTTCCCTTTTGTTCTCACTTTATTTCCTACCATAACGAAATCAATTTTGTTGTTCAGTGCATGAAGAGTAATCTCAGATGCTTGTAAACTACGGGAAAAAGAAGCAATAAATGGGCAAAATTAATGTGGCCTTCAAATATTTTCCATGTGGAAACATTTTCCCTTTGAGAAGAAGTACTTTGCTTCATTATTTGCGTTTCCCCCCGGAGAACTGCCCTCCCCTCATTATGCACAGAATCAAAGGCTAGTCATTCCCCATCTGTGTCTTGCCCAGTATTAGGTCTGTGATTGAAAGTAAAAAGTGCTGTGTCTTTTGACTTCTTTAATAGCTGGCGGAATTGATCTATTATTTAAGCATAAGACATTAATTGTAAACAGGGTAATGGAGACTTGAAAGATCTTTTCCTTCCATCTATTCAAAGATTTCTCAGAAGAGGAAACTGAAAAAAGAAGTGAATTGCTTTGTTGACATGTGACGGAAAACAAAAAGAAGAACTGAAAGGGACTTACGGCTGGGCCTGATTCTTACAGTCTTTTAGCGTGTTACAGAAACATTTTTTTCAAAACGGGAGGCCTGTCCTAACGAGGGAATTGCTTGTGATTTGCAGCAGCGCACCAGGGCCTGGCCCTGCCGGCTGTGCACACGTGTAGCAGGAGCAGCAGTCACACCAATGTCTGACCACACCTTCCCACATGGGTTCTTGTATGAAAAAGGAATAAGGAAAGGAGAATTTGTCTGGGATTCTGCTGAAAGGTTTGCCAGGGGATCTGCTTACATGTCTGCTGCTCGTAAGAGAGCTATGCCAGTCTTTAACATTGTCTCTGTGCTTGTTGCAGAGCTGTAGCAACAGAACCCCTTCCTGTGATGTGGGACCAGCTCCCACATCACAGGTAGTTGATGCTTAAGCTCAGCTGGATGCCCTGTAGCTCCAGAACGTGAAGATCCAAGCCTGCAAGTGATGCTACATTCCTGACAGTGGGGCAGGAAACCAGATGAGTGGTCTGCGAGGTGCTACACAGAGGAAATCACCTTTCTGAAAGCAGGTGCTGAGCACACATCTACATTGTATTCCTCCTTTCTTCCTTTAATAATACATAATCCAGTAAGTAAAAAAGATTACTGGTTGCAACAGAAAACATATAACCTCACATTGCATCAAAATGTGAAATTTAAATTTTATGGATGGAAGCTGATCTGGCTTTCATTAGCAACCTTTCTGAATTTTGCAGAAGCTATTATTACTATCAGCACACTCCTGGCAAAATTGCTACAGATGTTCAAAAAAGGGTGAAGCAAGGGAATACGTATTTTTTTTGGAAAGGCAATTGAAGAAGCTAATGTTTTAATAGTATTTTGTGCATTTTAATGTAGAATTAATATTTTATACATTTTTATGTAGCCCTATTTTGACAGACAACATCAAAACTAAGAGCAATGTACACTCTGGTCTCTCCGGGAGAGAAATGACCTTGTCTAGCCAAGTTTTGTCCTGCTCTGAGGGAGCCAGTTATGCAATTCAGCTTTTAAAATGTACAACAATTTATAATTAACTAAGACACTACTCATACACAAGCTTTTATTCCGTAGATTTAGTTGAGCCTCTGCAAGGAAATCTGTGTCTGATTTACAGGTAAAATTCCAGACACAGGAGGGGTTTTGTTGCTGTAGTTGAGTCATTAATTTTCAGCCTGTGTTAACAGTTGTGAATGGTTTTCAAAATGGCACTTGCATCAGTAAAAATTATTTTGGAGAAACCAAGGAAGTTTAATAATTTGGACAAATACATTATAGAGAAAGAACAAGTACAAAACTCTCTTTTAAGAACCAAACACCAGGTTTTAAAAGATGGGAACCTTTTAATAGGCAACTTAATACGTATTCAAGCACCTAAAGAAAACCTGTTTTCAAAAGGACAGAGCATGCAGCATTTCTCACTAATTTCCCTAAGCACTGCCACACTAAGAATTCTGCTTCAAATAGATACAGGGTTTTGCAGTTTATCTATTGACACGGGAACTGTCTTTGGAGCTTAAAATTAAATACTGCTCATCTTCAATAGTAGAGAGTACAAAAATAAATGCCAAAATTTCTAGATACAGATGCACTTTAAATTAGACCAAAACATAAATGCCTAAAGCACGACATTTGGCAAAAACAACTGTTATTTATGATAGTAGCCTACAGTGAGTGTTTTCAGCCCTGTAACAAAGATACCTAAATCCTGAATGGATTTAAATGAAAACCTTTATATTATTATACTCTATGACATGCTGTATATCAGATTACAGTTCTTAACACTTTTTTTTCTCCTATTTTGTGTAGTTCTGCCTGGCAGTGTATTTGAAATTTTACTCCAGACCTGCTTTTAACAGAAAGTTGGGGTTTGCTGTCATAACAGCCCACTTTTCATGAAGAGATTAAATATTTCTTTTGTCAGAAAATATGAATACCTGAATACTAAAAAAATGTCTTTCAGAAATGCTGTCAAGTATTTCTTGGGAATTAGAGTTTAACTGTCTCAGGTCTCTATCAGCAGTTGCATCATAATGCCTTGGGAAGAAGGAAGACTATGCTATATCCCTGGAAATGTGTTATAATAACAATGTTTAACTACTTCAACAGAGGAGACTGTAGACACAAAGCATCAGGTGCAAAATTTCAACAAACAAGTAGTCATCTTTTTCAGACAATTTTTTCCAATATAAATATTCCTATTGTTGAGACATTGTTTTTTGGTGAGCTTGTTTTTGTTTAGGGGTGTTTTTTTTTGGTTTACTGGGGTTTTTTTGGGGTGGAGGAAGGTTGTCAGAGAGAGAAAAAGGCTGGCAAAGAAATAGCTGAAATTTCTTTTTTTGAAAGTCCTTTTTAAACTATTTTTTTCCAAATTAAAATCATCTTTTCAGCATCCATAATAATTATTCTCTATCTTCTATTTTGAATAAACCCTAAAATGAATTTTAATTCAAGCTGGTAAGTTTTGCCTGACTCCAGTTTATCCCTAGTCAGCTGCATGTTTCTAAGGAGGGCTGTTGTCATTGCATAATCTTTGCTTAAACATGAGCCAGGTTTCATGTCTTCTCTTAAGTCCTGTATCTGTGCTTAATTAGACGCTGCTGTCGTAGGTCTATGTTTGGCCCAGCCACCTGTGGTTTGTACTTTTCCTGCCAAGATATGGGAAAACAAGGCCTTATAAATTGGAACTTTGTCCTTGAAGGTAGCACTTTGTATAAACTAAAATTAATTGGTCTCTCACTATTGACTAACAGCCTTTCAAGGGCATTTGAAGGAGAAGGTGAAGAGGAGGGTGATGAAGTAAGCCCCCAGACCCATTAAGAGAAGACCCTCCAAGGTTTATCACGCAGGCACGGGGGAAATTCCAATGTCCACACGTGTGCACAGAAGGGGCACCACTGACATAAAGGGGGGAGGGACCGAGGGCCTCTGGCTGGGCAGTGCTGGCCACACCTGCCCAGGTACACGTCACCGGCAAATTGGATAAAAATGCAGGTGGCTCGTGCTCGGGGGGACTCGCCTCACACGAAGGACCACATTGCCTTTTGCGGGGACACCAGCTGTGTGTGAGCCGGACCCTCCGAGGATGCAGCTGCTGTAGAGAATCCTTGGTATTCGGAGTTGGTAAGATAACCTCGTAAGTTACACCTGGGTGTCTGTGGGGTTTTACTGAGGCCTTATTTTCCCTTCTCTTTTCTGTCTACCATTTTCTTTTTTTGTTGGCCACCTCTTTGTAATAAATATTGGGGTTTTGAGCTTTCAACAGTGTTTTGGTTTCAATTTTGGCATCCCTTCGAACCCTCCCTGGAACAAGTCCCTACCAGCCTCACTGGGTCACTGACTTATGGAGCAAGTCAAGGTACACCCCAGTATTAGAAACTTACTTGAAAGTCTGCTTAACTCACATCCAAACCATGTCTCATTTTATGAAAGGCAAATATATACTTAGTTTGTTTTGGCAAGTATTTTCTATTTTGTGCACTCATCATTCTAGACAAAAGGAGAAGAAAAAAACTGGATGGAGACCTCTTTTGCAAAAGACAGTCACATTTGAAGCTAATTCTTATACTGTTTTGGGAATGCTTGGCACATTGATTGTGCCATAGATGTTGATGCCAGCCTCAACCTCATTTCTGCACCCTGAAGAACTATCGGTGATTAACACAAGTTCCCCATTGACTGTGGCCAAAATACACTGCAGTCCTTTTCTCTTTAGGTCTACAACAAACACTAATCTGGAGCATCACACCAGGGAAGGGCTAAGCAAATTAGTCATTGAAAAAAATTGTTGGAAGATTTTTCCATCTTCTATGCTCAAATATGAATAGTGAGCAGAACAAAATGCACTGAGATTGCAATAAGAGTATGGAGTACTTTTGATGAAACACAAGAAGTAGGTAGCAAAAGAAATTATCATTAAAAATGAAAGAGCATCATGCAGTAGAGTCAGCTTTAATTGATTATTTTTGTTTTCATGACAAGGATTCAAGCTGTGATCAAATGAGCAGTGATTTGTAGCCATCCTTAATCAGCAGCACAAAAGCTTCACAACATGGTGGGAATGAGGATGACTGGCTCCTGAAAGACACTGGTGATGCCTCAACTACTCATTTTCATTGCAAATCATGAATATTTGAAGTCAAGATACTCTAGATGTTTAATTTCCTCTATAATTGAACTGGGCGGGGGAAAAGAGCTCTAAAAAGGTTTTGCGTAAGCTTTCATTCAGTTCCACCCCTAGGGCTGAGAGAGAATGCTCTGCCTGCTCACAGTTAGCAGTGAGACAGCAATGGACTCCTGAAGGCTGCTTGCTGGAGCTGTGCCAGGGAGAAGAGGGAAGTGTCTGTCCCCAAGACAGGCAGGTGGTCTGCAGAAGAATTTTGTGCACATCAGCCAGCATGTCCACCTGCCCCTCTCCTGCCACAGACCCCATGGTGCCCTTTCCCATTTGCACCCAGGCAAGAGCCTGGTGGGGTATTTTGACAAGACACCTGTGTGCTCAGCTTTGCTTCAGTAGTGCTCCAGGTGTGGCCTTGCTAGGGCCAAATAGAGGGGGAGGATCACCTCCCTTCATCTGCTGGCCACACTTATCCCCATGCACCCCAGGATACCATTGGCCCTTCTGGCTGGAAGGGCACACTGCCGGCTCATAGTCAAGTTATCATCTACCAGTACTCCCAGGTTCTTCTCTGCAGTGCTGCTCTCTAGTAGATGAGCTCCCAGGCTGTACTGGTACTGGGGATTATTCCTCCCCAGTTGCAGGACCCTACACTCAGCCTTGTTAAACATCATGAGGTTTCTCTCCGCCCAGCTCTCCAGCTTATCAAGGTCCTGCTAAAAGGCAGCACAGCCTTCAGATGTGTGTATGTATAATAACTGTACAGCTGAATTAAACTAAAATAATTAATTTAATTAACATTTTTCAGTGTTACTTAAAGGACTGATTTTGACAGAAAGTGGGAGATCTGAGAGTGGCCACCAGTGCTTGGCTGCTTTGCACAGTTTAGGATGCAAACATATATAGCAGGGAACTACAGCTGCGTTACTGCATCCCTGCATGATTTCCCCTGAGAATCCAGTCTATGCATTTACTCCAACTATTGTACCTTCTCTCCTGAAACATTTCCCAGACCAAATGGAGGTGGTGAACAGAAAGCTCCCTGCCATCATCTTAAACTGTATGAGTCATCTCTTTGCTGCTTTCTGCGTCTTTTTCTCTCCATTTTTTCTTTTTTTTTTTTTTTTTAGGATAAACAGATGTCAAAGTGGAAAAAGCAAGGAACATGCATTTCATTTATGAACACCTCTCAAAAACATAAAGTGGATTTTTTTTTTGACTTTGCATTATGGTAAAAAAAAGCATCTTTCACTGAACTGTATCCTAAACAGAAGTAGAGCAATATTTCAGAAGTGGATGTGACAGATAGTCATAGGGCCAGTCCCTAACATTTACTAGAGATGTATTATTGTTTACTCAGTTTTACAATCAGCCATTGACAAGAAAATATTCCAGGAATGCTGACTGTGAATCCTGCCATGATTCCACTCTACTCCCTCAATGCTGAGTGTCTACAGTTGCTCTTCCACATGGTGGCAATATCTGGGCACTAAGCTAGACATCTTCTCAGTTAAAAGAGTATGACCTATCTGCAGCATAAGAGAAATGCCACCTCATCCTATCTGTGGATTGTCACAAAGGTGGTTTGTAACATACACTCAGCAACAAACACATAACAAGAAAGGTCAGGACCCTACAGCTGTATTTTTTTCCTTCTTATTTCCTGAAACATTTACATGGAAGAATATTGGTTTTGAGCAAACTCATGTTGTGATCTTCCCAATTAATACAGCATTTAAGCAGCACTCATTGTAAAAGAAAATAAATGCTGTATTAAGGTTTTGCCTAGGAAATCAGATAACTCCTAATACTTGAATTTCATTCTACATCCCTTCAGGAGAGGTGGATAGAGTCTATATTATAAAATAAATGAGTAGTCACAGTTTCACATCCACATCCAACATCTGAGAGTCAGCCACAGAAACTGGCAATCCCAGCTCCTTTTGCCACGCATTCAGATTCAGAGTGATGCCTGTTACTGATTTCAAAGACCGAGTCTAGACTAAGTGACAGCTGCCAGCCCACCACAGTGGTCTCTTGTGTAAAATGAGCAAATCAGAAAACTGCATGTTCCTTGGAATGGAATCACAGGGCAAACCTCAAAAAGATTGACCAGTCAAGCTAAAACAAAACTATTTCTATTCAAGCTTAAATGCCACTGGCTAGCTGAAGAGCAATTATATGAGGAAAGAAGTCAGAAATTAAATCAGAGCTGAAATAATTTGAGAAAACAGAAATTGAAATAAAATTAACCTAGAGTCAACACAGAATTATTGCTCTACTTCAAAACTTCCGTGTCAAATCACTTCTTAAAAGGGACTTTTTCCTACAAAATATTTTGATTTTTTTCTGTTCCCTCAGAAATGTGCAACTGCTCTGTCTCCATCCAGCTGCAACAGCTCCTAGGGAAACCTATTGTATTGCCATTGCCGTAGGATCTGCAATGCACTGCTCCACTCTTTACTTTATTGATACATGTCTGGATCAAGCTTCCCCTGGGCCTGCCTAAATACCTGTTCCTCTGGCTTCTCACCTGTGAGGCTACTGTTCAGGCCGTGCCCAGAAATCCACTGACACTGCTGTAATGAGAACATGTTTGATGAAGTAATTGGGTTCCCTCCTAGGAGTCTCATATTTCATTCACTTCTCCTTTCAGTCTAGACTCAAAGTGTGGGTAGCTGGATGGTCTCCAGGTCCCTCTTCACTGCTTCATTGTGTGCAAGAAAACATGTTCTCTCCTATTTCCAGTACAACCATGGGGGCCTTCCTTGGATTTCTGTGCATCTGACACTGATGACCCTACCCTTAGTTGTGCTTGGTGCTGCTTATTTCAGCTGTGATTCAACACTGATGACTCATCTTCTCCTAATCTATCAGAGCAGCAATATTCTCTTGCAAGTATCAGTCGCAAAACTACCTCCCTCACAACCCTGTTGCCCCATACAGATGCTTGCACATGAAGGGGTTTGTCCTGGTTGCTTACATGCTGCTCTCTCGCTCTGGCAACATCGCTGGGAATTAGAAGATTCCATTAGACAGATTGGGATAGGGGAAGAAATTTCTTATCTTTCACACTCACGATATAGATAGGATATTTATTCATGGGGTTATTTGTGTTTGGGGTTGGGGAAGAGAAAGATTTCAAAGGTCAATTATTAAGCCTTTGCCCAAATGAAAGTCTATTAAATTTTGTAAAAGAACAGCAAGAGATCCTATTAAGTTTATTTTAATTTTGTGGGTTTGTGATTAGCTGCTTTCCAAAATAAAGCAAGAATGACAGAGACGCTCAAGGTGTGCAGAGACAATCATTTTCTGCAAATGAGACACATCCCACTCATGCAGGCTGAGAAAAAAAATAATCTCGTAAGGATGTGCCACTCCATTATTCACCATACCTTACTATTTAGAAGTAAAGGCATTACTGAGAAGCCTTACAACTTTTATCTCTGGACTGCTTTTATACTTTTGGTTAGTAAAAATTAATTGTCCTGTTAATCTGACACATGTATGTCTACCTAAGTAGTAACATGGGAGCTGCTGGAAACAGGATGTACAATTAGTCCAATTCTTGTCACCACAAGCAGTAACATGCAAAAGTTATGTGAAAAACATCAGTCAGGTACAACATCATTATAACATACTTCACCAGTCTGGCCTACCTTTTCCACATCACCTGGTTACACATCATGTTCTTGAGAGAAAGAGTGAAGAAGAAAGCCAGCCCATGGTGTCTTCACTGTTACCTAGTTTGAAGTGGAGAGTGATTTCTTTCTCGCTAGCCCACAGCTGACAATCGACATAACTTCTGCAAGTTGAGGCTTGGTAATCTCTATCATCCCCTGCTCTCAGAGCAGAACCTGCACATGCAATCAAAACTCTGACCTGGACTTCATTCTTTGAAGTGTGGCTCTTCCTTACAGCGTTCTCTTGCTTTTGTCAGAGGGTCCAAGCACCACATGCACACCAAGCCTGTTCTAGCTCAGAACAGACAGACACGCTTTGGCCAAACCTGGCACATCCCAAATACAGTTTAGTCCATATGAGTCCACTGTGATGTTGAGGCACCTTTCCTTCACAGGTCTCAAGATTGTGGCTGACTCGACATCTCCCAGACCAGGGGCTGCAATTTGTCGTCACTCCTTATGCATCAACCCTGTGAGGACCCTGAGAGCATTGACTGCTCCTGTGCTCCTCTCCTGCTTCCTGTGTTTGATCCCTTCTCTCTCATAATTTTCTAACAGTTCCCATCTTTCTCCTTCAGCGCTGCAGTTATTTACACGTTGTTGTAGGGGAGCTACAAGAAGGGCCTGATGGGTCAGGGAGGGAGGGAGCTCTCAGGCTGGGGACTCTGCAGAGCCAACGACTCAGGGGTCTCTGGCAGTTGACTAAAGCAAATACAGCACAGTGGTACTGTTCAGCCAGATGAAGGGGAGGTCAGGCTGGGTTATAGGGAGGTGGAAGGAAGCTGTCACTCTCTGCATGACATTTGGCAGCTCTTTAAACCAGACTACATGAAACAGGCTGGTAAACTATTCCCCCAGCCCCCAAGTATCAGCCCCCTGTTAGGAGCTACCTCACATGACCTCCACCAGCTTTACATTGCATCCAGTCTTACTCTGTGTCTGAAAACCCCACTTGCTAGTCAGAATGAAAGTAATTTCCTCAGTATTGGGAGCCAGGACAGGGCAGCTGAGCGAAAAGCCTTCACTCTTATGAGTTCCCAATATCAGGCTGCCTCTGACGGCTATGCTTGAAATCTTCAGTCAATCCAGGTGTCGTCTTTCATTTGTCGGTCTGTTTCTGTCTGTAGAAAATATTGCTGCTGATAACTTCTGCCATTCATTGCCCTTGACAGCTGAATGGAGTGACTGTGATCTGCCAGATTGGATTTTACAGCAGCAGTTTACACCCACCTTTGGAAAATCCACTCACCAACATCCTTTAGGGGCTTAGACATGCCTGTTGGGTGGCTCCTGGCTGAGGGAGGAAAATCATGGACACTGATACTATGCACATACCCATGCTTTACATTTACAGATGTATGGGCACCTCAGGCTTTGATAGGAGCAGTTGAACGGCTTGCTCTGAAGGGCTGCACATCTCAGGAGGACTCCCTGTTGGGAAGCGCATTGATTGGGACATCCTCTTTCTCTTGCAGCCTTTTCAGAGTTTTTTGGTGACCACTGTTCTCCTGGTTCTACTCAGAACTTCATTTGTGATCCTTTGTCTCTGTTTGGACTAAAGGCATATTATTTTCCACAGTTTTTCTTTTTAGTAAACAAATCTCAATGCACAGCTTTGGTTGTCCTTATCCCTGTCTCTAACTTTGTTATTAATGTTTGCCTGTAGATCTTTTTATGGATCATTCTCTAAAGAGCACCTGCATTCCTAACTGACATCTTGCCACTACAGATATAAAAGAAAAAATTGTGTGTTTTACAGTCTCGTTTTTAATGCTGAATGTCTCCACAATAAAGAATGCTACTGGGAAATATTAAAATGCTTGCTACTGGATTCCTTATTCAAGGATCTCAGCTTCACATTGCAGAGAGGCAAATTAAGGACATACTCTACACCATTAGAAAACGTCCACTAAACAAAGCTAAAATTGAAGGTAAAATTACATTCTTTTAGTGACTGCATTTTATGTGGTAGCATCACCCCTCGCTGAGCTCTCAGAATGAGCTGCCCATTGGAAATCTGAATGATGCCTCGGCTTTAAATCTTTAAACCTCCAGTGTTATCTGCCTAACAAACCAAATTAATCTCTGTGAATTACGTAATTCTTATTAAAAAAAAAAAAAAAAAGAAAATAAGGCTCAAGAGGAACACAAGCAGAGTTTATAAAGAGCTCTAAGGTTACAATATACTTTATGGAATAAATGATCCATCCATTCAGCCCAGAACAGGGTAATTGCAAGGGACAGCATAGATAAAACATCAAGAAAGCATGTCTAACTATTTTTAGATGCTTCTTCTCTACCAAAGCCCCAAACAACCCTATTGACAAAACACATTCATTTCCCTTTATGCCCCATTCTCTTATTCGATACTGATTATCCCCTTCTGTGGGA
The DNA here is from genome assembly GCA_013399855.1 of Oxyruncus cristatus. Classification (NCBI taxonomy): domain Eukaryota; kingdom Metazoa; phylum Chordata; class Aves; order Passeriformes; family Cotingidae; genus Oxyruncus; species Oxyruncus cristatus. The sequence continues at coordinate 91,035 of VXAY01000166.1, forward strand.
CACACAGCCACTCCACTGACAACAAGTGGTCACTGGATGTGAGAAAGAGAATGGCAACTGGTCATAGCTTTCCAAGGACATCTGGCTTCATGGCTAGGCACAATCAGTTGAAGTCATCAAGTTCTACATTCAGGTAGGAAAGCATGGGTCCAAGACACGACACACAAGACTCTGCAAACAGTTTTCAGAGTTTTCTATGCTTTCTGAATGGGTTTCTTTCAAACACAAAATCAAAGTTTTCCAGTCTTTTCTGGTGTCTCCCAGAAGTTTGGAGTATCTCTGGTATAGGGAACTGCTTTTAAATCACCATCACTTTCCACACAGACCTGTAAATTGCTCTCTAGAATGCAGATCCCCAGACTAAAGTGGGTAATCCCAGTTTGCATTTGGCTATTCAAATCAAAGCCAAGAGAACTTCAGTGATATCTCATATTTGTGTCAGGTCTGAGAAAGCACACAAGATTTTTTTGTCTGAAAAAACAGGTCGCACTTGTAAAAACTTTGCAAGCTTTCATAAAAAATTCTGACAACTCCTCTCTTTTGTAATGTTTTTGTAGCTGCTTGTAGGTGCTGTCTCTGTGCCTGTCTGTGCTGTGCTACTGAGCATCTGGGTAGTGCAGACCATCCAGCTTCAGTCATTTGCATCGCAAGAGAATCAATAACTGAAGTGTAAGAAGCTTAACATTACTGACAATATGTGCACAGTTTGGGCATCATGAAATCTTTAATGATGAGGTTTATTACCAAAAGAGAAAAGAAAATGATTTAACAGAAATTTATGTACACAGCCATAAGACAGGTAAATACTAATATTTCATTACAGGTGAAAAAATCTGAGGTGCTAGAGAAGTTAAAAAAGTGTAAGGTTCCATATTTATTTTATCTTTTTTTTTTTTTTTTTTTTAATCAGATGCACGTGTTCCACACTTACCACTGTTTCCTATGGCTATAAGCTTGTGTTAGGATGTGGCAGGAAACCGAGAGCTCTTAATATAACCTGTCTTATCAGGACTATAAGGAAGGCCTGACCTATACTCCCTTATGGTGAAGGATTTCTAAAAAAAGACTGTATAGAACTGCCTTGAATGTGTTCCACCTGAATTAGAGAAAAAAAACCGAAACCCAAGAACTTCCAATAATATCATAAAGCTTTACATTTCTTGGGAAAAAGCAAATCCCTTCAGAAGGTAGTCTAATTATAAATTCCCTCCATTGTTCTAAATATGCAAATTATACCCTGTAAGTAACATTCATATAATTATGCTAAAATCATACAACATATTCTACCAAATGTCCCTAGATTTAATTTGCAGACATTTGCATCCATGGTTGGATGGAAACCATGGATTCCGTAATACTTCCACCTGTATCTATGGTGAACAGTCTAACCATCATGGCCCTGAGTCATGTCTCTCGGAAGAGACTCCCCTAGCATGTGAATGTGGCTTAGCAGCTTTATTCCTAACATAGCCTGTAACTTGCATTAGGCTATATGAAAACATGGTCTTTTTTTTGTTGTTGTTGTTCAGTGTGCTGGTTTTGTATCTTTTCCTTGTCTTAATTATATTTTTTTTTTGTCTGCAACTTCGATATTATTTTTTTTCATCCTGAACAACACAAAAAGCACTAAACAAAATAGACGTGAAAATAGGTTTCTGTCTAAGTGAATTAAAAACACTCCGTCCAGAGGAGAATTCTTTGCTACTGACCTATCAATTAGCCAGTGTTAATGTGTTTCATTCCAGTGATATTGTTTTATCTTTGCAGTGAAATTGCTAAGTGATAGCACATGGAATGTGAGAGGGGAATAACAGGGCATGTCCAAGTTTGTCCAAGGGTAATGGTTATGCCTTTCCCAAGGATCACAGATATAGTTCAGCTTACATTAGGAGAATTTTCCTAATTATGTGCAGATTTATAGTATCCCAGTTCTGCAGGTAATTTATAAAAGCTTGAGGGAGATGATGGACTATTCATATTTGTTCAAGTATTCTCACATTTCCTGCTGTTGAGGTGGATAATGCCAAAGCAGATTTCTGCACTACATTACAGAAAATATGCTCGGAAAATGGGTGGGTTTTGCCAAAACTGTTGATGAGCTATAGCTTGACAAAAAATTAGAGAACACTTTAAAATGTGACATGCTTCTAGCCAGACTTCAGAGTTTGCTTGGATCTGTGTCAGATCTTTGCTTGATGACAGACCATGCAGGCAAAAATCAGATTCCACCCCTTTATAAGGGATGCTATAAGTAAGACGAGGAGCCTTGTGACATTTTTAACTCAAAACTGTCACTGTGAGATAAAGGATCATTTTTTCTGAATAAACCTCTAGGTCAGATGTTAGGGTTGGATGCTTCCTTTTGCCACAAGACAAGTGTTGCATCTCAGAGAATTTATCTGGGGCTAGATTTATAAACAAACTTAAAGCTCACCCTCCCTTCAGTGAGAGATATTCAGCCCTGCACCTTGATAAAACTGCTCCTTAATCTTGCCATGACACTGTCCTCAGTCAGTAAAAAGGATTTGTACCATCTCTTCTTGTTCATCCAGCATTCTGATGCTCAGAGAACTGGTAGGGAAGTTCCTCACCCTGATGACGTTTCCAGGCTCTCCACAGTGCTGCATGCCAAAAGGGAGGATCAGGTGTGGTTGGGCCAACCAGAAGGTGAGTACATCCACTGGTGCCTCACTGTGGGCAACTAGCACCACCCAGCAAAGACAAGTCACAGAAAGAAAGTTCAGAAACCAGCTCATTCCAACTGTCAGATCTCACTCAGAGGCCCTCAGCAGCTGGAAGCCTCAGTTAACTAGTCGGAACAAGGTAGGCTGCTTAACACAGTTGAAGAGCTGTAAGGACATCCCCCCTATACGGATAAATATAACCTATAAAGTACTGCAGTGTTTGTTGTAAAACTAAGGTTCCACCTTTAATCTGTTCTTGTGAAGGGAAGTACTTCGTGCTTTGCCAGCTGCCTAGGGCTTCTCTGGAACAAAGATCATCCCTCACAACAATCTGTGGACCAAGTTTATAATCTCGATGGGATTCAGACTTATAAATAATTTCAAGCCATCCAACTGTAAAGGGGCAAAAGGTGACTTACCCATCTCACCTACTAGCACTGTTAAGAAAGATCCACAATAACCCTGCTTAATTACATGACATGGTTCCTTAGGAGCTATGAAAACATTCCCCGCTTTTTTATTTGTTTGCTTCTTATTCTTAACCTAGGTCTTCTATCTCTATTTACCACCAGGATGGAACATCAGCAAAAGAAATTGCCGCATAAACAATAGTGCATTTCAGTGTTTTACTCTGCTTCAGCCCTCTTGGATTGAACCTATGTTGCAATTGCCTTTATTGTCTTTAAACAGGCTTTCATGATTTAACACTTGCTCAGAGTTAGGTAAATTAAATGCCACTTCACATATTTTCACAAAGATAAAAATTTTTGGCAATAGCCTGTTTTGTTTGTTGATTTGGCTGAAGCAGATAGCATGACAAAAATACTGAACGAAAATGTTTTAACTTTAATACTGTTAGTGGATTGAAGCCAGACTGTGAAATAATATTTCTCTTTACTTTTTAGTACTCTAGGTTTTTGGTGAGGAAAAGGTCATTATTGGTTGGTTACAGGGCTATTTCTGTAGCCCTGTAATTTAAATTACCAACTGTTTAAAGTGGCTAATGTTCTTGTAGAAATTTTATTTGGTGCAGAGAGGAAACCAGGTGTTTATTATCATGCAGACAAAGCAGACTGAAGCCTACCATCTGGACACAGAGCTCTAATAAACAGCATCTCCAAGTGCAGTTGTCATTTCTGATACACACTGAGTCTGCTATTAGAGAAAAACCATGGTGCCACACTGCTGGCAATTGCCCACTTTTTAATGATAGCTCTGAGCTCACTACATCAGGCCCATTTTATTAGACACAAACTTGTAAGACTCCTGGCCTAGAGCCACAGCAGAGGTGTCTTGTTACTGCTGGTCAGCATGGGTTTTTTCCTCCTGAAGCACTAGTTCAACTTTGATTGTGCCTAGCAGAGACTTGTGGTTCTTAGGAAAAGAACCTGCCTGTGAAAGGGCATGCTTTAGGAGGCAAAGTTGTGTATGTGGTGCTTTAGTTTTTATAGTTTTTAGGTTTTTAGTTTTATTAGCATCTATTTTGACTCTCATTGAAACTTCATAGAGTGCACTTCTGGAGCAGAAATGGCGGACAAGATTGCTAGCAATGCAGTAGTACCCCTGTTAATGATCACTAAGTGGCCCCTGCAACGCTGGTATTGTTTTCTTTAATGAGAAAACCAAGAGGACGTTGTACTCAATTTGTATCGACTGGCTGAGTAACCCTCCAGACGCTCTTCTTCAGAGATAATAACATATTATTTAAAGCAGAAGCTGTCAGCAACTACTGCTCAAATATTGAGGCAACTCACATTAAGAACTCCCACACAGAAATCTGATTTTCTGTTTGGTGTTTACATACCAGATCTCAGTCAGTGTGTGAGCTCTCAAGCATCAGTAAGAAACATGATCACACGGAACAGGAAGAGAAAAATATCATTGCAGACACGAACAGGTAAAACTATGATCTGACAGTGACTTCAGCAATCTTTGTCCCAGTTTCCCTTTGTCATGCTGGACATGTATGTGCTTGTGTGCACGGGAGAGAGAGCATGTGAATCCAGATAGAAAAGAATATACATATTTTTTCCCAAACAGACTACAAACAGCAGGAAAAAAACTACAAGGTAATTGTACAGTAGTTTGTCTTTTGAGCAGGGACTTTTCATCCACAGGCATCACACACACAAGAGAGTTATGTAAAAAAAACAACAGCTGTGAATCCCACCTCCTATTGGTGTCAGAAAATGTGCAGATGAAACAAATCAAAAGCAAACCTTTTCAGCAGCTGAAGTTTTTTGCTTTTCCAGGAAAGCTTTGAGGAAAGCTCCTGGTGTTGGCTAAAACATCTCATATGTTTAAATGTTATTATCTGTAAAGTTTCCAGGTTGATAACTGGCTGATGTCATCACAGCTCTTGCAACATGACAGGGGTGCAGCTTCTCTGAATATTAGGACACGTTTTGCTTGTTCACTTGTTTACCTCAGGTTTCAGGCTCGTGAGTGTTTAAAAATGGACTGCATTTTTAATAGATATTGAACTCTAGAACAAGTGCATGTGCTGAAGGATTATGGTGGATGAACTTTCCTCTCAAGAGATTTCTTTGTGTTTATTGAAGATTTAGGGTTTTTATTGTTTTCTCATTTTATCAAGCTCTCCAATGAATTTTAAACATAGACACTGTGCAAGATTTTGCCTTCTAACTCACAGATTACTCTGGCATAAATGGTTGTTAACATAGAGGGTTGTGCTCACTTTACCTACTGTGTTTTTTTTTTTCTGAAAAGTATTTATCCTAATCAACAACAACAAAACTACTAACATCCAATGCCAAAATAATATTTTCTGTCCTTAAGTACCCACCTGAGCCTTCTGGAATGAAATTTTTGTTGAGGTATAGAGAGGTCTTGTCAGGTGAAGCTTGAAGCAACCCAGTCACAGATGACCAGAGAGTACACAGGTATCGGATTTAAATTCGTAACCAGAAACTAGCTTCTGACTGAAAACAGAGAAGAGGGAGGCAACCATGCAAGTGTCTTAAAAACTTGTAGTAGAAGAGGGATTGCAAGACAGCACAAACTTAGTGCTGCAGCACAGGGTAACATGCAGAGGGTTTTTTTTTTGGTTCCTGGGGAGAGGAGGATTGCTATGCAGGAAGTAATCCCATTATGACTTGGACAGTTCTGACTCCCATGAGAAAAAATAAAAATAAGAAACGAAGAAATATTTCATTCCATTGCAAGGAAAGGCTATCCTTTAAAAGGATTATATCAAAATAAGGAACACTTGAAGCACAAATACAGATGCTCTCACTTACTGGCAGGAAAGAGGCTTAAAGACACTTTTGGTCTTTCCTGGCATGACGGTTGTTATTATGGTACATTAATTACTGTAATGTATGTGAGTCATTTATATCCCAAAACCACTCCCAGCAAACCAGGCTAGCTAACCTTCCTCTATTTTCATTTTCTACATAAATGCCAATGATGGGAAGAAGAGAATGCCCCCTTCAACCCATGCCTTTCTGCAGCACAGTGTATGTTAACAAATATATTACTAGAAAGCATCTTCTACTCTAATCTGTACCTCAGGAGAAATCCTAGCTCAGGTTTCATGAGAAATCACAGACAAAGGTGGGCTTATTATGGCCATGGATAAGTAATTTACAAAGATTTAAAAAAACCACAAATATAAAAGAAGTGTTCTTGGGAAGTTATGAACAGGTCTAGGAAATCAAGGGAGTGAATTACTCTAATCTATATTGGGGTCCAAACCATGAGATTTGAAAATACTTCTACCCATTGCTGTGCTACGGGTTTGTGGCAAGTTTTATGTCTCTTTTAATGTCAAACACATTTAACAATTCATGGGATCAGGAAATCCCATAAATATGGGTTTAACTGTAAGCATTGACATGAAGAGCACTCTTGGAGAGAAATATACACTATGGTACCTGAATAACATCAGAAAGGAAGCTTCAAAGGGAATATAAAAAGGTAAAGAAGTTTGTTTTTCTTTTCTTCTGTACAGAGTCCAAATTTATCACTGCAGAACTTGGTGTTCCCTTGCAGGTTAGTACTGCTTCTACTTGTGCAAAAAACAAGCAAAAAAAAGTATATCTTAGAAGATCACAGATGTGTAACTGAGATTTGAGTATACATGTTAAGGATGTGTTCTTATTTGAGGAAAAGTGTTAAACGAGCACAAAAGGATGTTCAGATTATGCTGACGTTAAATACTTGAAAAGGGAAGAAAAATCCTTACTATCAAATCTCAGAAAAGAAACTAAATCAACAAAAAATTTTGATTACTAATCAAAGCAGTCAAATAATATCAATCTGAGTAATGAAGACCAGAGAAGTGGTATGCTCCCCACACTCCCCAACCTAGAACTCAGTTTGATAAAAGATAATTCATTAAATAAAATTATTTAAAATATCCAATAACATCACTGGAGAGGATAATATATGATGGAACATATGACAGAAAAACAGTCACCACCCATCAGCTGAGCTCCTTCTCTGTGTCCCAGATGATCAGTGAAGCATTATGTTAAATTACCCCTGGATTACTCCATGAGTCAATGGACAGGCATTAAGAAATTTGATAAGCTGTCTCAATAGGTGTAAATTCAAAGTGAGCTCAACATCAGTGGAACAAGATTGCAGTAGTAACAGGCTTAGATGCCTGCACCTGTGCTTCCATGCTTGAGCCTCCACAACAACATTTCTCAAATATGAGTATCTTTTGCAGCTCTCATGAGAAATTTTGCTAAGGAAGCTGTTTTTGAAGGATGTAATGGCAAGCAAAAATGATTCCTCATAGAGATCTGTACAGGGATCATTTACTTCCATTATTGCAATAAGCAATTGCCTTCTCCTGATACAAACCCAATGTGCTTACTACTGTTAAAGTCTCTTAGCTCTATTTCAATTATTTTATCTTGGATACATCATTATTATAAGCAATTTTTCTGTTGTACAGGACATTTCATAGGGCCGTGACAAGAGAAAGCACTTTTCAGCACACAGACATAAAAGCAATTTCTTTTGCAGCTGTCCTGTCTGCCATCAAAACTTTATTTAAAAGTTGGGACCTTAAATGTCCCATCTATTTGAAATTTTATTTCTTTCACTTTTAGTCAATGTCTACTGCTGTAGCTAACAAAAGTGGGAATTCATTCAAAACCATTGGCTTAGTGATTAGCAAGTATGGTTGCTGAATCCTGGAACGTATACTTTGCTATTGTTAATTACCTTCCACGATATTTTAAAATCTAAAGCTATTGTTGGATAATGTTTGTGGATAAATCCTTTGGAGAAAAAATAACAAAAACCAAGCGCAAATAACATCTTTCTGAATTTTCAGCCTCTAGGACTGAATTATGAACATGCGGAAAGTTACACTGATTGAATTTTTTTTTTAAAATTACCATCTCTGCTCAGATGTTCATTTCAGTTGAGGAATTGCTATAGTACTTTCCGTTTAAGACCAATTACAATAAAACAGACTCAGTATCACTACAACAGTTTTCACGCAGCCCTTGATGTCAGTTTTACAGTACAAGTTTTTAGCAGACCTCGCTACTGGCATAAAATCACACTGTCAAATTGATACATCCTCAGCAAGGCAGAGCTGTGATCAGTTTCCCACAAGCAGAAAAGGCAAGGGGAAGGCATGTACAGGAAAAAGTATCCAATCTGGATCCTAAAAGCCAACCGGAAACAAAAGGTTTATCAGTTTCCAGTACACCTCTTAGTTTTAACTTGTGCCATGGAGTGGTCTCAGAGCATGTCATCTGGTGTGGTGCTTTTTTTTTCCTTCGATCAATGAGGTGAACTAAAGAGGTACACGCTCTAACTGGTCATGTGGGCTCAGCCTGTGGGACTAGACTGGATCTAGTCCAAAATCCAGGAGTTCAGCACCAACCGTTTGGCTCTACAGATCTGTTCCTCTTGCGTTATCCTTCCTACCAACACAGGTATTGTCAAAATGCCCCCTGTACTGCTTGTGAGAGCATTTCCATCCCTTCTGGTTAACCTGATGCTGACAGTGTCACCAGTCAATTCTCCCCCTGATTCTGAGTAACAATCACAGATTTGCACAAATACCTGTTGCAATCAGACTGTTTTTTCTAGAGCAATTATTTGGCTTGATTTTTCAGTGGTTACACTCTCAACAGCCTCACCCTCAGCAGTTCCCAAAAAGCTTCTAAGTTTCTGTGAGTTTACTGGCAAGTTTGCCAAGTCTTCAGTCACATTCCTCTATGTTTTTGTTTTCACTTTTGCCTATCCTTGCTACTGCTGGGGTTGAAATCTTTGCCAAACCTCCCAGGTTTGCATATTTCCCTCTTTGTACCATCCCAGTTAGAAAATGTTGTTGCATGGCAACACAATGCAAAGCATTCATTTAGTGACACAGAACAGTCTAGCTAAAGGCCATTTCAGCCACATACAGATTCATTTTTGTGGAGAAGACCAGACAGAAAGAAAGGGAAAATGTCCACAGATCCCAGAAACCCTCTTTATTTGGAAGAATGGCTTTTAAATGAAGTCAAGCAGTACCTTGTTTTATCATTCATTTATTTAGCAAAGAAAGGAATGAATTCAAATACCCCACACAATGAACACATATTATTCCCTGATATCGAGATGCAGATTTGCTTGTGAACAATTTTAAACGAACCTGTTTTCTTACTATTGAAGTAATCTTGTACTGTGCATGGATTTGTGCAGAAGCAATACATTTTGGGCTCAATTCTGTAAACACATGAAAATAAGTAACTTGTTACATCCATACCACTGATCTCAGTGTGGTTACTAATGTGATGAGTAAAATTACACTCAAGAGCCTAGCTTCTGCCAACCTAAATTTAGGCATCCAAATGACACTGAAAATTAGAAGTACATCTCTCCAGGCTCACTGCAGTGTTGGTGGAGAGATACAGGCCCTCACCAGGATGTAATTGCTCATCTAAGGATGCTTTCCCATGCAAGACAAAGAGGGTGCTGGTGGCAGCTACAATCATAAATTGGCCAGATGCCTTAAGCAGAGCAAGATAAGCTTGGACCAAACTGTTTACAGAATTGATCTCATACAGCAAAGCCATTATGCATACAATTAACATTAGGAATGTGCTCATGTTGCGCTGATTTTAATAAAACTGGTCCCACATTTAAAGAAGCGAATATATTCATTCTATAATTATGAGGGAAAAAATATTGAAGCATTTAATCCTATTAACATTTTACTTGCATCTCAGACCACTTACTTTCTTTTCTGGTTTGAACTGCCCTATGGTCTGATGCTCTGAGAACTTTCTTTGCTAACGTAAGTGCTTCAGTAGCTCTTGATTTGTACATTGGCATGGCATTTTCCCAGAGGTTGCTGTGGAGCTCTGGTTGAGCTAACTAAATGCACAGCGTCCTACACCCATGTGAGACTTTAATCAGTACTGCTTAATAGCCTGGAAATCAAAGCCATTTAAGCCCCATTCTTTCTTCCACCCTCTTATGAAAATCCTAATACTAGTTAAAAATCTCTTGATTCGTTTTAGCCAAACCACACTGCTTCAACAGCAGGTGACTGCAAGCAGCTGGAAAGCTTCTGTGTAAAGTAACTTTAAAAGACCATAAAGATCATCAGACTCAAATCAAAGTCCAAGATATATCTGCAAGCACAAGAGTCCATTTTCTAAGCAACTGAGGAACATACGCTATGTATCGGATACAAAAATAAGCACAAAATGGATACTCAAGCACACTTTGAATTAGCCAATGACAGTCTATACCATGCAGGATGTGGCTGGCAATCCTGCTTCCTGCTCCCTCCATGTAGCAGGGCTACACGGAAACAGCTTTACTTAGAGAATTTTGATGTATCTGCAAAAATGTTTGCATTGAAAATAGAGAAGCATTTTTAAATTTATGCAATGAGTGCAAAACTGGTTTAGTAATATTATCTACTGGCATTTTTCAGAGGTAATCAAATTATTTATCCAGAATAGAGCACAAGGATAATGGGTATTTAAGCATGGCATTTGATGATCAAGGGAGTTGATTTTTCCTTTCCAAAAAAAGAACAATTCCTTAACCAAATTTTACCCTTGCACAAATTTGAGAGTTCCACTGGCTTAAACAAGATTTGCAGGAAAATGCCCACTTGTTACATTTTTGACAGAAAGAAAAATAAGAGCTTTCATGGAGAAATGGATGTTGTTTGTTTAGTAAGGGACTTGGCAGTGCTAGGTTAACGGTTGGACTTGATCGTAGATGTCTTCCAACCTAAATGATTCTATGAAATCTGCTCTTCACCAAAATGTGTGCAGCCTATTTTAGGAAAAAAAAAAAAAAAGTTAAATAAAGTAAAGAAAAGCTGTTCTAAACCACCCGGGCAGCTTCATAGAACTCAGAAGATGAAAATACTGATACAGGCAGTGAATCTGGAGTCCTCTAAAATTGCCTAAGACACAAATATCTAACATCTTTAAAACCTGTTGTTTCACAATCTAGCTTGGCAAGGAGATCTTGTCAAGTTTTTCCCATTGAAGTGATCTGGTACTTCCATGTCTCCCCTGCTGCTTCAGATACAGTTTTGAATATATTTCTGCCTGGGATATAGAACAATGAAATTTAGGAAGCTAAATAACAGAAAAACAGTTTAAAAGAATCACTTTCCAGACAAGTTGGCATGGTACTTCAATAACATGGGAGTTGGTCAAAGATATGGAACACCTGAAATACTCCTTTGGAAGATGGAAGTGTAAGCAGACTGAGCTTCTGCTAAATGCACTTCTACCTATGATCATGCAGACTTAATCTAGGGTATTATTACCACATATATAACATGTATCTAACATATGTATTTATCCACAAAAAGAATGAAAAATAGATCAATGTGAAAATAAGCGCACCTCAAACTACCAAAGAGTGAGGAAAAAAAAGCTAATTTCAGTAGTTTTAATTAAAAAAGGTTAAGATAAAAGTATATAGTTCAAATATTTTTAAGACATTGGTCTCATAACTAGTATTCTAAATATAAAATCCATAAGCTGGACTAATGTGCTCTTAATACAGGGGCAGAAAGGAGTAGTGTTGCACATAGGAGTTTATGTACATGTGCTGTTTTTTCTTGGCAGTAGCAGAAATATAGATTTTATTTTATCTTATTTAAACATAAAATTTAATCTTTTGGCTTGAACACAGCAATTCAAATACCAGACTGGGATTTTGAGAGCTTTTTCCCCCTCTATCTCTTGCAGAGAAATTTTCTCTTACCCAGGGCAATCAGATCACATCTTCCTGGAAAACCAAATCTAATGTTCAGTAAAAAAATCACAAATTATACAGAACCAGCATTATTATACTTTCTGGAGATGAACTGGTGTGAAGGTCAGGTGCTTTTGTTTGATTGAGTTAGTAACAGAAAGAACTGTTCAGCTGGAAAAAAATAGGTGGCTGATCTTAATTATTTTCATGGATGGTAAATGTGCATTCATTTTACTGCATAGCTTTTTAAAGTCCACTTGCTTTGAATTTTTTTGTTTTTCTGCAGAATAGAGACTGCTCCATTCAGATCTATCCCCATTCAAAAATGTAGCTCACTGCCATCAGTAGATATTGTGTTTACCCTTGCTGTGTAAGTGGCTGGACCACCAAAGTGGTGCTCAAATGCAGTCTCACATGATCAATGTTTCTTGGTACTTTTTGCTTTATTTTACATAGTTGTGAATTATTATAATCTGTACATGTTTTTCTCTATTTGCCTATCATAACATCGCCTAATTAGCAAGGACTCTAAACGCAGAATGGAAACATTTCCACTCTGCTTCTCCTTGCATACCTCCCTAGTATTCTAGTGTGATGATCTTCGCTTTTAGCAAGAAAACCCTAATCCTTAATATTCACTTGTAATTTCTTCTCACAAGCTTCTAAGAATAGCAAATGCTGCCTTATTACTACATGGTCTGAAAAATTTGACCCAAATCCCTGCCCTTTTGTTTTTAGTTATACATCTGGAATTTCAGATACAAAAATAATGTCAAAAATGTGGGTGAAGACAGATAGAAAAAAGAAAAATGATATAAAATTTCTTTGTGTTTCCTTAGCTGCCACTACAAAAGGAATTAAAACTGATAACTTAAAACTCAAAGAGTTTTTTTAAATATTTACAACAAGATCATCACTTAAAACACCATAAAAATGTTCCTCTAGGGGTTAACTGTCATGGGTCAGACATGGCAACAAGACGAGACAATGCTTTGCAAATATATCTACGCTTTCTGAGCCAGCTTTGTTTGTCAGACATGTGCATATAAAGTAAAAGCTGGAAAGAAAAAAGCAGATCTATGACTATAGCTACATACTCCCAGGAGCCAGAGAGAGCACAGAAAATGCGGTGCAGCTATATCATTCTGTGACCAGCCTGATGGTGAGTGCTACAGCAGAGACAAGTGTGTTCCCACATGCATGCACCAAGGAGAGGAAGCCCGTGGAATGCCACAGGTTGCGCAAAACTGCACGCTGCAGCAAGGCTGGTTTACCAACTACACACAGAAAAACCCAGCGTGCTTCTCCCATCTGCCCTCCTCCATCAGTCTCCCTGTGGGACGTGCCCTTTCACATCCTCCCAAAAATTAAACCGAACAAGGTGAAGGCTTTACGTGACAGGGCTCGGCTCGCAACTGGAAACCACTGACCCTGTAGGTGTCTGGGTTAATTACAAGATTGTATCCCTTGGTACAGCCTTAGTCTCCGCAGTGTGAACAGCTGAACTGCAGCCAGAGTGATTTACAGCCTGAGAAGATCAGCTTACAGAGCCCAGAGCTGCTGCAGAGGATCACTAAACCCCCACATTTCTTCTTGTCCTCATTCCCAGCACCGTGTGAGCTCTTTCCACCAGTGTGAGCTTCAGGAGACTGCACAGCAAAGCTCCTTTTTGTAAATCTCAAGGGAATAAAAGACAATACCTAAAAAGAAAATTAGATTTGTACTCCTGGCAGAGGTTTAAGGGGTAACATTATTATTTCTTTTTAAAACTCAGGAATTACTTAGTCACTTGGTAGAGAAATCTGACTGAAAATTTATGAAACTGAGCGAAGCAATACAGTCCTCATGAGTGGTCCAGCGACACCAAGGGGCTACAGCTGCCCCCAACACTGAAGGCCAATCTTGCACTCTGCAAAGAAAACATCATGTCACAAACAGGTGTTTCGGGCTTTTGGCAGCAATGGGACATTGATGGCTTGGATCGTGCTTGAAATGTCTCTGAACTTCATCTCTGAAGCCTCAATCACATGAGCAATCAAGTAGCACAGGCCTTGGGGACTGGGGAGTTACAGGAGGCCAGAAAATACACAAGCCCATTAGTACTCATCATAATTATTGAAATCTGTAAAATAAGTATTAGAATAAGTCTTTGCAGTAAGATGTGGATTGAAGTATTTGTTTCTCTCCTCCAGAATCAGGTTGTTTTTGTTAAATGCCTGGGAAGAGAAAAAAAAAAAAAATAAGAAAACGAAAAGGATAGAGGTGCTTTTTCACCAAGGCAATTCTTGTGGCAAATATTTGTGTATAGTAAGCCAGCCAAAAATGCATTGAGAAATACCTGTACATTTACAAAAACTTGCATTTGCAAGAAGTACCTTCTTATGTAATAAAATTCACACAGAAAGTAATTCTATTCAATAAAGTAAAGCCAGGCACTTTTCCCCTAATATTGCAAAACTAATTTTATGATTCTGGGAATTTTTTTAATCATCCATATGCGGTTCTTCCTATTGGAATGACTCACTTATTATCTTTTTACTCAATAAGAATTATTTTCTCTTTACTGCACTAATTCCCTCATTCTCAAGTGCTGTATGTCGCAGAAATGACTGAAGGTTTTAAGAGTATTAACCCTGTTTTTTAAAAAAGTAATATGGGGTTTTAAATTATGAATTTTCGAAGGGTTGTCTTTTTTTGTTTGTTTGTTTGTTTCTGTAGTTATCTAGAGAGATGATTAGTGGAATTTGAAAAAGCTTTAAATTAGGTTCATATTCCACTGCTGATTAGAAAGTCCAGAGTTTTCTTGCTGTTTTTAATGACTTTGTTCAAAATGTCTTTCATTAGAAAGAAAAATACAGAACTTAGAAACTGGATTATCCAGGTAGGATTCAAGAAGAATCCTCATTTGAAAAAAGCTTTGCAGCTGCATGAATAAACTGGGTAATCTGAAGATACTGAACTAGGTATTTTCAGAATACACATCCTTCCTTAATTTGGTGGATCTGAAAAGCAGAGCTATTTTAAAATGTCACAAAAAGAAAATAGCTGTTTGGGAAAAATGATAAATGATATGGATATTATTATAGACTCTTAGTAAATCTGTACTGCTGTTTCAAAGAATATTTTGGGTATAAACACTAGTTGAGAGTCTGACCTAGAATATATTCACCAGATACATCTCCTGTATGGAGATATAGTGCAGGAAGATGGACAGTGCCCTTGACAGTGGATCATCAGAGCCAAAGGATTATCTTCAATATATGTCATAGTGATTGTTAATGGCCCTATTTACTTCTTGAACAAGCCACTAGGGAACACAATCAGGAAAAAAAAAAAATCCCACAAAACAAAACTTGAGTGGTCTGCTTTTTTCCAGGAAAGGCTGCTGTATAAATTATATACACATGCAAAACTGAACTTCCTGCATAACAGCGATTGACAAATAAAAGGATCTGCAATTACAATACTTCAAATGAAATCTATTTTTGTCATTAACAATGAGCATAATTTGAGCCCAAATGTCACTGCAGAAAATTATCAAGTAGAATTCTTTCGATACAGCAGAAATGTTGTCTAGGAGTATATAGTAGCTCCCCACCCACTTCTCACCTTGATGGCTTCTACAGAATCATATTTGTCCAGTTTGTTGATATGGTTGGTAATGCTGGTATTTAGAGGAGCTGGTGACACGGGATGGATGACAGTCGCATCATGGGACTGTTGTTGATACCGTTGGCAATAAGTGTAAACAAGCAGGGTAAGAAGGCAACCAAGTATCGAGCTACTTAATCCCACTGCGATCATGTGAAACATGTTGAACTCTGCAGAGCAGAGAGAAGACATTCTTAATTTTCAGGAAGTAGAAATAAAAGCGTAAGCTTGGGGAAAAATGTAGACAAGTGTTTGATGCAAATAAGGATAAGGAAATTTTCATGTGTTTCCCTGAAAACAACTGCAATGGTTTATCCCTACAGTAGTAAATTCATTTTACTTCCCTGAAGGGATCATTATAAGAATCTTAAATACCCGTAAATCTCTATAAGTAATAAGATTGAAATCTTTGAAAAATGCTTAAACAAGTTCAGAACCCAAGGAAAAGATAAATGAATTGCATTTTGTAGAGTTGAATAGTTCATCAAAATTTTTTTTCCAGACTCTGTAACAAAGCCTTGTTATGTATAAATTATGTGTATAATGTAAATACATAGTTTTTGTTTGGTTTTTTTTTTTCAGTGAACTACAATATCACCTCCTCTACTGACCTTCTAGTTCCTACTTTTATACATGGTGACTTGCAGCCATAACAAAATCCTGGTATCTTTGAATCACATTTCTTCTTTCCCTGAAATCTTTTCCGTATCCCCTTTCTTCAGGTAAGGGGGAGAATGAGAAAGAAAAGGTAGCATTTTAGGGGAAAATTGGAAGTAGGGAGAGACGGACTCCTTGAAGCTCAATATGCTTTTAAGCATAGCAGCCAGAGAGTGCAGAGTCAACAACTCAGAGCCCAGCACCCTCCTGTCTGCTCTGCCATTCAAAGAGACTATGGGATGAGCTGATGGGAAGCCCTCTCCACCTATGCAAGTATTAAAATTGAGAGGAAGCCCATTGTTGCATGAAACTGTACAAGGAAATGTAAAGCACAGTCATTCCCTGATGTTACTGAATAGATACCAGGTCAGATGTGGCACCAGTAGGATTAGCTCAAAATAAACAAATAACACTGCTTTCCATTGCTATTTCAAACTGGAGCTGTGCTTTTTGGTTAGAAAAGAAGTATCAATGAGAAGCTCATGTCAGAAATTTCATCTTAACATTACTGAAAATTTGTTTGTGGCTGCTTAAATGTACAAATAAAAGATTTTAAAATGCTAGTCTTAAAAATATCTTTTTCACTGTAATACAGAAAAATGGTCCAGGACATGGGTCCCATTTTTTGTAAATGCCTAAGGTAGGACCTTTACATACCTACTGGCTACTTAGAAACACAATCTAATAATTAGGTAACTAGATGACTGCTTCAATATATAAATTAGCACTGAAATGCCCTTTTACATTTTTATGACAGTTTTTCAGTGTTGCAGAACTTGACAAAACGTTTTCAGAGTACTACCGATAATTAGTAAAAAAATCAAATTACATTATCCTGGCTCCCATAACAAGTTACCATACAGAAAAGTACACTTGCATAACCTCTGTGTTTTCATTGTATTTTATTAGGTTAAAAATGCAGCTTATCTGTGCATGGAAGAATACTAAACCCAGCCAGAGCTATTACCATGACAACACAGACTAAGCATGATAGCTCAGCACAACAAAAAAAACCCCGTTCATTTTCATTTTTCTTCTTTTTTTGGGGTGGTTTTAAAAGTTCTTTCTTTCAAGATTTGTTTTGCTAGCATCATGACTCCCTGGAATGGAACTTCTTATTTACTTTTCAGTTTTGTCTTTGTCAGTGAAGCTAAAAATGAGTCCCAGATAGAGTATGAGCTATTAAATGGGCTACCAGCCTGGTTTTCTGCTGTTTATTTGGAGTCCCAAAGAGGTTTGTGAAGTTATTGTCCTGAAAAATGTGGAGCACCATTACAAATTTTGACCTACTGATAACTAGATTATTATACACATTTTTTTTGAGACAATGGTGACTGCCATACTGAAAAAGAAGAAAACACCAACATCCAGTAATGGATGTTCTTGTCTCAAAGGTCACCAATGACAGATAGATATTTAATGAGAAATCCTGTAGTAACTACAGTTTTCTGTACAAAATGCTACTTTTTCAGTACAAGTGTAAATAATAAGAATGCAGCATTTAGAAGGTAGAATAATACTAAGGGAGTGGAAAAGGTGAAACAAAAGCAAAGAATACAGAATCAATAGTTCGGCATTTAATACACATCTTGAACTGAAAAGCTCACCTCCACATCGTTTCTCTTCTATGCTGCTGGATCGTGCCACAGATATTTCTAGAAAAATAAATAAACCACTTAGGCCAAGAAGAAGAAAATATTACAGAGAATTACTAGTTTGATTAACACAGTAAGGATTTAAAAATTCATTCTATTACATTCACTCCAAATCCAAAGTAAAAAATACTTTGACGGGGTGGTAGAATTAATAAAATGGTCCCATGACATCTTCAGGTTTCTTAGTTTCCCAAGCAAAAGCAGCAACTTATTTTTAATTCTTGCCTCAAAACATCTCTGGACTTAAAAAGATGAAGCGCACATGAAAACATTCTTTGTGGAGTTTAAGCATGTGGAGAAAGAGTTGATTTACTGAATGGCAAAATTAACTACAGTTTAATTACGTTGTATTCAAATGGGTTCATTACTTCTGGTACTAATGTGAAAAATGGGAATTTACACATCATCAGAAAAGATGACTTTTAATTTCATGGGTCTCAGTCGTAAACTTATAAAATATAATTCCAACCTGTATCCTTACCATTTTGACTTTGAAAAATTTTGAAAAAATACTGATAAAATCTGAATAAAATCAAGTTTTTCCACTCTTTACTTGCAGACCATGGCTTCTGTGAAGGGAAGTCCTGTTTTACAAGGGTTTTACAAGTCCTGTTTTACAAGTCTCCTGAACCTCTCTGAAAGGGTCAAGGATCATGAGGATATGAGTGTGGTAACTGACACAAGCTACCTGGATTTCAAAAAAAGGAGAATTTTAAGTTCTCTGACAATGGCTTTCCAAGCAAGAAATAAAATGAGGAAAGACATACAAAATGAGGCTAGTACTATGTGCCCAGTTCTTACAACGGAGGAAGGTTACCACTTCTGCAGGGACCTAGGCTTTCCACCAAAGACTCAGAAAAGCAGTAGGCAAATGCAATTTTAAAGTTTGCTGATGATACAAAGTTATGGTAGCATGGACAAGGGAATGCTGTCAAGAGCTGTAGAAGGGCCTTTTAAAACTAGGCAATAAAATAATAAATAAAACAGAATGTAGGTTAGTGCAAAGTAGTACATATACTGGGAAGAAATCCTAGCTTCACCTATAAAATGATGGGCTGTGAGCTAACCATTAGTACCCATGACTGAGACTTGGGGGTTATGACAAATTGTTCTGGGATAATATCAATTCAGTGTTCAGAAGCAGTCAAAAATGAAAGCCAAATGCTAGGTACTGCCAAGAAAGCAATATTGAATAGATCAGGGTATCAGCATTATGATACTTTACAAATCTATGTGCTGTCCACACAACGAACACTGTGTGCAGCTCTGATTTTCCATCTACATGGTTTTCAAATTCCATCAGGGATGGTGACTCCCCTGCTTTCCCGAGCAGTCTGTTCCAGTGCTTGACAATACTTTCTGCAAAGAAATGTTTCCTAATATCCAATTTTTCCTAATATCCAACCTCCCCTGGCGCAACTTGAGGCCGTTTCTTCTTGTCCCATACTTGCTACTTGGGAGGAGAGATTTCCCACACACACCTGCCTACAACCTCTTTTCAGGTAGTTGTAGAGAGTGCAAAGGTCCCTTCCGAGCCTCCTTTTCTCCAGGCTGAACAACCCCAGCTCCCTCAGTCACTCCTCATGGTATTTGTGCTCCAGACTCTTTTCCCAGCTTTGCTACCCTTCTCCGAACACTCTCCAGCACCCCAACGTCTTTCTTGTAGAGAGGGGACCCAAACTGAACACAGGATCTGACATATGGTCTCAACAGCGCCAAGTACAAGGGGACAATTTGAGGAGGAGTGGCAAGAGAAGGAGAAGGGCAAGAGAAGAGGTGGCTCATTTCAGATTCTACAAATACCTACTTTCTGAAACAAGATGTAGAGTTTATTGGATTAAGATGGAGATTCACAGAATGTGAGTATTAACAGAGTTTCAAAAGCCTTAGAAAAAGGGGAAAACACAATGTGGGAGTTTTTGCTTTTACACTGACATTTTCACATCAGTTTTGGAGGAAAATAGTATTTGGGAGTTAAAGCATTATGCACCATCTATAAAAACACTGTTTAAATTTTTGGATGTCTTTGTTATATTGCACTATACCAAATAGTCACAGGGAAAAAAAAAGGTTGCTGCACTGAGTAAACACAGCTACATTTCAAATGATACATTAAAATGTAAATTTCTCTGTCTGTGAAAAGACTACTAGCTTTTTTCAGCGTACATAGGGAGAAAGATGACTGTTAACAGCAGTGCATTGTGACCACCCCTACTTGTTGTGTGGATTTAAATAACTACTGTGATTTAAAAACAAAAGTATAGTCATGAGTTTTGACAAATGTTGTAGAATAATACATAATGTGACTATACGTCAGGCACTTAGCAGTCATGGGGGAGATAAGGACTGGAGCAAAGTTAATAAGTTTCTAAGCAGTTATATTAATTTAAGGGACTCTGAAATGATTTCCAGATTACCTACCACAGCACCAATTTTGTATAGGTAAACAACAAAACCTAGAGGAATGTTTCCCTAGAGTCTAAAAAACACTTAAATTAAAATAAAAACCAAACTATTTCTACTTGCTGTCTGTAGTCATCCCCTGCTACCAAGTAGGATGGGAAGGACTTGCAGAATGCTGCAATGGTGACTAACCAAAATCCCAGGTGGTGACAGTAGGGACAGCTCTACAGCACTGGGTGCCATAGGGCAGATTTTCGTGTAGACACCAGATCTAACAACATCATCTCTACACAGTAGACCAACATGCTTTGGCTGACAAAAGGAAAATTCTGCAGTGCAATCTGGAACAGTGCTATGCCTCACTCCAGAAACCTTGAGAAGTTTCACTAATCCTTCAAGGAGCTGGTTGATCTCACCTGGTATAAAGTTGGAGTCCAAAGCACAGGTTCGGCTCTCTGTGGTGTTGCCTGTGCACTGGCTACCCACAGGAAATAAAATGATGCACTGACGAGTGCGGGTCTGGAAGCCAGACGAGTCGCAGTCAGACCACTTGGACCACTCAGACCAGCTGTCTGCAAAAGGCAGAGAGAGACACACATGC
The DNA here is from genome assembly GCA_013399855.1 of Oxyruncus cristatus. Taxonomy (NCBI): domain Eukaryota; kingdom Metazoa; phylum Chordata; class Aves; order Passeriformes; family Cotingidae; genus Oxyruncus; species Oxyruncus cristatus. The sequence continues at coordinate 111,896 of VXAY01000166.1, forward strand.
AGACACTGTGATTAAAGGCTTCAAGTACACCAAGTGAGAAAGAAATAGCCTGTAATTCTGAAATATGACAGAAGGCCTCATCCCCCAGCTACCACCAACTATCAGAGGGCAGCTCCTTCATTCCAATAAAACAAATGCAGCTCAGTTTTGGCAAAAGTCTCTGAAATCTTTAATGTGATGGTAAATTTGCTGCAGATGTATTATGGTTTGGGCTTCTGCCACAGCCTTTGTGTGTGGAAGTGAGAAGTAAGAGGGATTCTGCAGTGGTGACTGAAAGAGTGATTGCTGTGGAATTAATTCCAGTCTAGGTCATTAGGGTGGACAAGGACACTGTCTTTGTTTATGTACCTGACAAGTAGCAATGAGAGCTATAAGAGCATGTATTCCAGACCTGAAATAGGATGTATATTTAACTACAAAAATAGTAGTATTTTGAAGATTTTTAAAATATTTTTCTTTTATCTTCTGCTGTTGCAGGTCCATTCCTCAGCCGTATATAGAGCTCATCCAGTATTCTCACCTTCTCTTCCCTACTCGGTTTATTGTCAGCTTCTATTTCTTTTCTATATTTCTTCGTCTCCTTATATAGTTTTGATTAAGACATTTTTATTTCATGCCTGTGTGATCTCAGATACTTCCCCTAAACAAAGTGAATTGATCTCATTCCCATGAGGTGCTGTGAGTTTACTGCACTCAGCATTCTTACAATTCAAGCACAAATCTTGCCCTCAGAGGATTCTTCTGAATTAGGCAAATAAAGACAGAGTTCTGTTAAACTTCCTTCTTTCTTCTGTCTGCTTTCCTATGGAGATAGGTTTTATGGTTTTGACATGGAATAAACAGCCCTACTATCCCAAACCAAGCTTGTTTCTACTTCAAAATTTTAATTGATTTTATGCCTATATGAGGCAAATTTACAAATTTCATTTTGCTTCAAATGAAAAAGTATATAATATCTAATTTTGATTCAAGTTAGATTGAACAACATTAAAATTTTTGAATTAATGAAGCTTTTTTATTCTGCCAATCAGGTGAAAAGTAAGGAAAGTTTTACACCATTTTGCACCCCTTCCAATACATTGCATAAATCCAGCACACAAGGTTCGCATTTACTCATTACTTTCCCCTTGTTCACACAGGAAAAAAGTTAAAACTTTAGTAATCTAAAATTTAGCAGATTCCAGCAGGAATATTTGAGACTAGTCTTTTAAAAATGTCAAACAACAGATGTTGTTTATAAAATGGATTTGCTTACCAGCTCAGGTAAGAACATGGATATTGATATTTATGAACAATTAGCAAGTGTCTGGATGAGGCCTCGTTTGAACACGGAAAATATCTCTATACAGTCAGCTTGCAGGATCTTGTTATTGTGAGTAGGGAGAATACTCAGTTCTATCCTTTGGCTTCCCTGTTTCTTAGGAAAGGTCCTGGCAGGGTTTTATTTGCAGAGTGCGTAGTAGGAGCACAGAAGCAGATGACATAAAGTAGTTCAATCCTACTTCAGGGGGGTAGGAGAGCTGAGGTGGGAGTAAAACAAATGGACAGGCTTCTTCCTTCCTACATAGTGTGACACATCCAGAAGCTGCTGTCATCCCCTCCAGCGTCAGCTGTTGGATCTCAGTGAACTAAGTAAATGGATCCTTATCATAAATATTTAGTAACAAATAAAGCCCTGCTCATTCAAGTTTAAAGCAACATTGCTCAATACAAATCTTGGCCCAGTTCTCACTGGTGGCAGAGAGTATGCTTAAGCCAGAGCCAAGACTCCTGTCCAGTCCTGGTATAACTGGGATATATGCAGTAGGTGCCAAAATACTTGTGAGCATCCTAACTGCATCTTGTTGGAGGGTGCACTTTGCAGCCCCATATTGTCCAATGTGCTTTTGGCCTTCCGGGTTCTTCGTTGCAGGAACCACATTCCATGAGAGAACAGAAACTTCAGAGTATACTTAGATCATGATAGGTCACATATGGGTAGCTGGGCAAGGTTTCTGTTTCAGCTTGCCCTTTAAGGGACCCCTAAAAGATACTATGAGCATTGGGACCTTTCCACATATGCAACACGGGGTATCCCCCTCCCATAATGAGTCCCACGGTGCCACCCAGACACTACAGCACAGGTAATCAGTGGGTCTGGTGCCATGCTGATCAGCTTCATCTGGCACACAGAATCACAGAAGAGGAGAGGGAGGACACCAGTGCAAGCATGAAAGGGATGGTCATCCCTGCAATGGTGAAGCATGAAACTGTGCTTTGAGGAGTGCTGCTGTTGGGAGCTCAGAGAGCCACAGAGAAGTAAAACACCCAAGACTGACAGATGTACAATTTCAAATTGTTGTACCTGCCCTTTGTGGAGATTCTGTCTCTGCCATCACAGGGACACTGAACCCATAGCTTTTGCAGGCACTTCTACTCAGTTATCCTGACTCATCCCTTTGATTCCTTTATCTTCACGGTATCTGAGGTTCTTTTGCACCTCAGGCAGGCTTCTCTCAACTCTCTCCTCAGTTCTTTGCAAAAGCCGTGAGAATGTAAAAGAGAGGGTGGACTGGAGAGGTGTTTCACCTGAAACTGCTTTTCACCTCTAACATGGAAATGCTTACTCATGACATGTCACATCTTCTTCCTAGAGAGTCTTGGCTGGCCTTTAAAGACAGGTTAAGTTCAAGCAGTTCCTAAGAGATCCCTCGGTGAAGGAGGCACCTCAGAAAGATGAGGTTAATCAATGTAAGATTATAAATTTATTTCATGCAGAACTATACCATCATTTCTAAATGCTCAACTGCTTTATCCATTATTTGCATGTGTGAGTTAACAATTCAAGGACAGAACGTATTTTCCCCTCTTACAGCAGTAAATACTTTAGGTATAAAATAATGTTTTATTCAGTACATTAGAGACACCATTGCAACTGATTACACTTACTGATAAGCAGCCTATAAACCACTATTGATCAATACTGCAGTGCTTCCATTCATATCAATGCAAAAGGATTTCGATAAAATACAAGAAAAACTACAAACTCAATGACGGAGTTTTTAAAATGAAAGATGAGAAAAACTGATGTATTTTGCAGGCACAAGTCTGTTATTTTCTTTTAAGCACATATTTGAATACTTTCAGTTGGATTTGGCAATAAACTTCTATATCCTCAAAAAATCCTTAGTATCGGGATTCCAGAAAATGTAGTATTCTGCTAGTTTTGTTTGGGAAAAAACCCCTACTATTTCAAATGCCAAAAAATCTTTGCTCTTTTCACAACTTAAGAAACGTTACAAATCATTTCCATTTTTGCATATGCATTTCTGTGTTGGTTGTTCTTAGATTCAAAGTGTCATTACTATTTCCTTCCTATATTAAAGATGTCACTCAAGCAGCGAATGTCACCAATGGCATTTTCAGATCTGCACAAGGAAGAACCACTCTTCACCCAGTCCTCACCACAAGAAAACAGCTCTGCAAAGATTCGGGAGTCTTTCCAAACTTCTAGCAGTGCAGTTATATTTGACCCTTACCAATGTGAAATAAGAGCAGTAAAAAGTAGGTTTGAAATCTATGTTGTAAACATGGGGCAAAGACCATTCTCATAGCTAGTTGATGACATGCTGTTTCAAGAACCTATGGTAAATTTTCAGTGAGATTGAAATATTAATGAAATATTATAGATGTAAGAAATACATTTTAAGCCTCTGAAATTGTATTGTTTTATAAGGGTTTCCACTTCCATGAACCAAAATGAAACCAACCTCTTCCTCTATTCTGCATCCACTCCAAAATTTGGGTAACAGGCAGGTCAAAATAAGATCAAGACATTATTTATAAATGTTTGGAAACTGTCATTTTAGGAAAATGGTGCTAGAATATAAATGCACAATAAGAGAAATAGATACAATACTAGCACAATGAACACACAAGCTCTGAGCTTTTACGGATGCCTTAAGAATCTCAGGGCAGCTATGTAATTTCTATGTAATACAAATGTACACTATTTGCCTCAGAAAATCAAATCATCAACTGATTTCTATATTTTCTGGGGTTTTTTTGTTTTTTTTTTAAACACAATACTGAGTGTTTCATTGGCTTTAATTTTGACAAAGTGGGTACTTTTATTCTGCTGGAAGACACGCAGTGCCTAGAAACAGAAATTACTGTAAATTGGAGTTCATCACAAGTAACAGGATCCATAAATTCAAACTCCTGGGGCTTTTGCCTTCATACGCACCACCTCATCATATGAATAAAAAACTTTTGCTGTGAAGTCTAGGGGCTCTAAGTGAAGCAAGTAATACAGTGTGGCATTAGAGCTGCTTCTTTCCTTTTGCTGCTGCCTGTAATCCACTAATCAACAATAAATGAAAGTTTGTGTGGTATAAATCTCAATTTCTCACTTAAATTTCATGAAAAAAAAGAGTTTCTTTTGATATGGGTCAAAAGGCAGAGTCAAAATTACAGAACAATACATGATCCTTAATATCATACAATTAGAGACATTTCATCTTCTTAGTACTCCACAGTCATTTAAAAAGATGAAGTCTTTGTTCCTTAACATCTGAAGTTGAAGAAGGTATTTTACAAAGCATGCTAAGGTTTGCTTTGTGTTTTTCATGAAAACAGGGCAAATATTATCTACTTGAAGGACCTTGTGATAACACATACAGAATTTAATGTCATCAATTTGCTTGCTGTGAAAGTTTAGTGTTATAACAAAAGCACTTCTTTATGATATTAAGTCTCACAAACCGTTTGCTTGATACACTTCAAATATTACACAATTTTAGTTAATCCAGATTCAGACCTGGTAACTTAAATTTTAATTTTTAAAGAGAGAGGGAGACTGTGGTTTCCTACATACTATATCCTGCTAGTTCTTGATTTACTGTAGCATTGTAGAATGTAAGAGCTGACTGCGCACTTCATAAGGGAAAGAAATTATTTGCTTCTAAATAATAGATCAAGGACATTATGTTGCCTAACTGTGAATGCCTTATTCAGTGGCACATAAACAACAAAGATGCACTGGCTTATTTGCCATACCTGGACAGGGTTGTGTGTTGCAGAGTGCTTCTTCAGTGTGCAGCCCAAGGCAGATATCTCCTCCGTATGCTGGTGCTGGGTTTGTGCAGGAACGGGTTCTCATGTAATGCCCTCCTCCACAAGTTGCTGAGCACTTCGACCAAGATGACCAACAGGACCAGCCTCCATCCACTGAAAAGACACAAAATACCGTATTTTTCCAAGCTGATGTGAGACATGACATAATCCAGCCCATCTTTCTCATATTCTGTGGATATTGTTCATGGCCAACTGAAATTATTGGACATTTTTAGGTGCCACTGAACACAGGCCCACAAATTTAATCTTACCACAGTGCAATTTAATTTACGTATTTTAAAAGCCCCTGGTATGCTGGCAAGCCTAACAATTACTCATTCATAAAAGACACTTTCAGTGGGTACCATAGTATCTTCAAGGTTGTAGTGGGTTTCTCTGGCTGGGTTTTGGTACCAGGGGGTGCTACAGGGGTGTCTTCTGTTAGTAGCTGCTAGAAGCTTCCCCTGTCCATGGAGCCAATGCCAGGTGGCTCCAGGATGAACTTCCTGCCACTGGCCAAGGCCAAGCCAATTAGTAGTGATAGTAAGGCCTCTGTGATAACACATTTAAGAACAGAGGAGTGTTGTGCAGAAGAAATTCCAGCCAGGGAGGAGCGGAGTGAGAACATGGAAATAACAATGTAAGCACCAAGGTCAGTGCAGAAGGAGCGGCAGGAGGTTCTCCAGGCACTGGAGCTGAGGCCCTACAGCCCGCGGTGCAGACCATGGTGGAGCAGCTGTGCCCCTGCAGCCCATGGAGGACTATCAGGGTGCAGAGACCTGCAGCCCATGAAGAAGCCCATGCTGGAGCAGGTGGATATCTGAAGGACACTGTGACACTGTGGGAGGCCCAGGATGGAGCAGGGTCCTGCTGGAGACCTGTGGCTGGTGGAGAGGGAAACACACCCTGGAGTAGGTTTTCCCTGGGTAGGACTCATGGCCCCTGTGGGGGACCCACGCCGGTACAGCTCATTTGTGAAGGACTGGACCCCATGGAGGAGTGACCCACGGGACAGCAGTTTGGGAAGAACTGCTGCCCGAGGGATGGACTCATGTTGGAGAAGTCCATCAAGGACTGTCTCCTGTGGGAAGGACAGTGAGAGCAGGGGAAGGCCTCCTCTCCCTGAGCAGCAGCAGAAACAACAATTGACCATAACTCCCATTCCTGTGCCCTGAACCGCTGGGGGGCAGGAGGGAGAACATGGAAGGAACGAAGGGGTGGGGGGAAGGTGTTTTTTAAGACTGTTTTATTTCTTGCTCTTTGGCTCTTATCCTGTTAGTAATAAATTTAAGTAATATCCCCACTTTGAGTCTGTTTTGCCCATGAAGGTAACCAGAAAGTGACCTCTCCCAGCTCTTATCTCTACTCATGAATCCTTAGCTGTTTTTTTTTCTTCTCTCTACTCTGTCCAGTTGCAGAGGGAGGGTGATAGAGTGGCTTTAGTGGGTGCCTGGTATTTGGCCAGGGTCAGCCCACTACAAGGCCAAAAGTTTTTTCTCACTTGTGAGGAAACAGAATACCAAGCTTGTTTAGCAGAAGTATTATAAGCTCAGAGTAGTTTTTTATTGATAAAAAAAACTTAGCCCAATAGTAGCAACAGAGGGATGGAGGAATCCAGATTTTGTTTTGAACCCAGTTGGACTGCCTTAACCCTACAACCCATTTCAAACACACGTGTAGAGTTTGATGAGCCAATACATAGTTACAGTCTTAACGTGGCTCTAGCAGAGATGTCAGCAGCAGAACAATGGCAGAAGTTAAAAACAGCATACATGGACAAAAAGGAGTTGCCACCTTAAGTTTCAAACACAAGTTGTTGAAGAATAACCCCCCACCTTCCTCCCCCCTGCTCTTTTGTATTTACTAATTCAGGTATGTCAAACTGCTCTCCAGCAGTTCAGTGTTCACAAGATTCTTCTGAAATGTAGGCTGGGTTTAATGGAAAACCGATTTGTCAGTGGCTTTTGACACAGGGCCACTAGACAAGATTTTAATGAAAGTTCACCTCATTGCCTGCCCTAGACTGCTTCCTTTGCAGCCTCTGTTCTTACAGCTACTGCTCCAGGATGTAGTTCTGGTTTTCATGGCCACATTGCAGCTCCTCTGTCAAAGGCTTCCTGTCTGCAGCCACAAGACAAAGTCAGCTGTACTTCTTCCAGCGACAGCATTCCTGCTGCAAAGAATCTCAGTTTTCCATTAACTTCTCTTCCTTTTTTTTTTTTGAGACAAAAACTAAACCTTAAAAATTTTCATATCCTACAAAAAATTCATTTCTTTTCAAACCCCTATTTAAAATTTATCACTCACTTTCTTAATTCTTAAGTAAGGAAATTATTTACCACATCTGCAACTGATTGAAATAAGTAGTGTGTAATCCAACTGACACCAATAGATGAGCCACTAAGTACTATAAAGGCAATGTGCTGTAAATTTTCCTTTCTAATGGAGTCCTAAACCAAGCACAAGTTTCACCTTTTTTTCTCCCATCACTCATAGCAGGATTGGGCATTTTATCATATAAGATAGAAACTTATTATTTCCCACTTTTAAAAATACTAAGTAAGTACACTTTTTCTGTACATAATTTCTATGGCGTGCTCATTTAAGACATTCTTTGTATGACTTTGTTTTGGAGACTTCAGTGACTATCAATTTTTTCAACAAACCACATTCATCTAACATTTCACAATGACTCTTTTCTGCTCAATTAATGAAACAGCTTTTCAAGGAGTAGTTTCTACTGGTTTACTGAAAATTTATTCCATGATTATCTCTAAAAAAAAAAAAATCCAAATCTGAAAAAAAATAACTCACAATGAAAATATCTGTGTAGTACTGCATTCAAATTCTCCTTGGATGGAGATATAGAACAGTTAAAAAATACTCATTTTAGCCTTCTATATCACAAATGCACTTTGTGAGTCAAGTAGAATGATTTCTATGCAAAGGCTTCAAGAGTGAGAAAATTATCTAGGAGAATTTTGATATTAAAACTTATACGTGCGTTTTTTTAATGTAATAAAGCATAGCCTGAGGTTCTCAACTGCTAATCAAACAGGGAATTCACTAATGCATGTCTTAGGCTATTTACTAATCCTGTAAGTGAAGCTGTTGAATAGACAGCATTTTATTCCCTTTGTTGTTTGTTTGCAACATTATCCTAAACATCAAGAAAGCATGGAACTGGCACTTTCTTGGTAAGAACTGTAGTTGCAAAAACTTTTGCAACTGTGTGGACTCTGAAGCCTGATTGAAGAGACAGGATTTGTGGAATCTGGTACTATATTCCAAGTATGCAATTTAAATAAATTATTTCCCTTATTAAGGAATTCTATGATTGTTACATTTTTTCCAGGATATATTTATCAACCAAATAATCTAGCTATACAGATGTATGAGAGAGTTTTATACCACCTATCATAAATAAATACTGCATCTCGGTAGAGTACTTGACTTATTCTTTTATTCATATTTTTCTTATTCATAGTTTTCACTTGAAAACAAATATGTCTTTTTGCCTGAGATAACTCTGTTAATATAGTATTATGAAAGATATTCTCATATCTAAGAAATCCATAGGTTATTTGTCTTCAGTGCAGGTGAAATATACTGTGCAATTTTATAACAATTTCAAGACATGGTATCTTTTATTCAGAACTTGCCTCTTTTTTTCTTTGCTTTTAAATTATGTCAAATAAAAGCAGAAGCTGTTATCCAACCTATTCCTTTCATGAGATATTTAAGGTTTTACCTTTCTAGATACTCCCTTTTTAGCTTTTTTTATTTTTTCTTTAAAGTGATTGCTGACTAGCTCAAAATGAATAATCAGAGGCATACCTGCTGCAGTGTATAGAGTTCTACAAAACAGAATTGATTCTGCCTGAGGTTACCTAGACAGAATATAAATCATCTGGAAACATTACCTGTACATTGTTCACTGTAATGAAGACAGTGACCCCCAACACTCTTCTACTTATTTTTCAATGGAGCAGAGAAACAAATGCATGTGCATTTGAAACTATGCCATCCATCTAGAAGTGGCCACGAACACAGAACCAGTGTGACACCCAGGAATGTGACTGTGTTTCACAACTGCAGTGATCACGGCTGTACTACATAACTTCAGATATAAAGGGAGAAGTGGGTCTTGGGAGGATGGGAAAGGACAAATATACTCGACAATGTTAGATTTGATCCTAGTTGAGCTGGACAGTGCAATTATAACTGGGTTTTTTAGCAACTATTTATTGACAGGCTGCCTTCCTAAATCTCCAGCCTTTCAAGGACTATCATAAGTACCTTTTTTATTTGTTCCCAGAACTTCTTCTATTCAGCAACAGAGTATGATAAGGCAACATCACAGTTAAATAAGATCAAAGCAGTGGGTATTTACTGCTTGAGTTTTTACAAGACCTAAATAGAGCTCTGTGGTTTCTTTCATCTTTCTTTAAGTTGCTTAGCAACACAGAACCATCTGGGTTGTTTTTTTTTTTTTCTTTTTTTTTTTTAACTTTTGTCATGGAGTGCTTAATGTTATTTCTGCCTCTTATAGGAGGAAAAATACACAGCTGCAAGGAAAGTCACTACAGGTTCTTTACATAACAGTTTTGTAGAGCTGTTGGACAAAAGAAAGTCGTTAAAGCAGTTCCACAATGAAATGTTTAAAGAGTCTTTACATTTTCTGACAATTGCTGAGGTTGATCCCTTTAGGAAGAAGGCTCCCTTCAGCTAGCAGGGTGCCTTCAAACAATGCTCTTTCCTTATAGTAAAGCAAACAACTTTTTGCCTACTGCCTCTTGTTGAGGTTAATAAATATTTCTTCACTATAATGAAAAACCCCACACCATAGGAAAGAGGATGTACCAGGAAGAAACAGTGTACAAAAATGGGATGTCCTGGGGACATGACAAAACATCCAGACTAATGGAGAATTTCCAAGAGACAATTGAGTACACTTGCTACCCTGCTATGCACTTTGGGTTTTACAAGGAAGAGGAAGGAAGCATGGGCAGACATACTGGCCTCACCTAAGAACACAGATAGGATTGCAGACTCTTTCATATAGTGTCTGGTCTCATTTTGAATTTAAACAACCAAGAAACCCCAAACAAAACCCATTCGTTTTTTGGTTTGTGGTTTGCTTTTGTGTGTGTGTGCACACATGTGTGCACGTTTGTGTGCCTTTAGGTTTGTAACTTTTCATGCGAATCTTTTAAAAAAGTGTGGCAAAAGAGAATAAAAAATGGTGAAAAGCCAGTCTTTTCCGTATGCACAATTGAGTAAAAATAGAGGGGCAGTAGTCCTGTCCCCCTGCAGAAATGCAAAAGTAAGACCTGGGGACACATGTGTTGGGCAGCCTACAGACCGAAGAGAACTCTGCTCCCTGCCAGACACCTGGGGATCATCCCATTCCACATCACTTAGTCTACAGCTTTTTCCTAATCCTGTGGGATATTGCTGCATGTCCAGTGTGGGGAAAGAGCAATTTTTACATCATAGTTTACAAAGTCAAAGTCTTGTTTCTGTGAATCTACAGATACCTTTTATTCATAAAAGCAATGCTGGATGAAACAAACAGTCAACACAGTGCAAGGCAGAAAGAAGGCAAACAAATGCTTCTAAGGAAAGAACAACAACAGAATCTAAGGATCCACTCGGATTTAAGTCTGCAACTGAGACTCTTAAGTTAGAAAAGCAATTGTTGCTTCAAAGGACAGTTCATTCCTCTTCTTACTGGCTACAGAAGAAGCCTAGAGAGATCAATGCATGTGGAAAGATGGGCTTCAGCAGCCACAGAGACAACCTGTACTGGAATATTTTGTTTCCCCTCCTGATTTAGGAAGCTATTGCAGGATAATTTTTGTCTGTTCTTTTAAATATATTCTTGCTTCCTGGTGGCAAATATGAACTTCAAAGAGAAAAAAAATAGGAGAAAAAGCCCCAATAATGAAGAAAAGAAACAATAAACAATAACTGGCTTTAGGGATGCATAAATAATTTAAATAGTCTTTCAGGCAGTTTTGTATATCTGAAACTCGTTATTGTTATTAGCAAGTTTAGTGATCTTAGCCAAAATGTGACAATTAAACCAAGCAAAAACTACTATAATAAAAATCTGAATTTGGTAAAATCTCAAATTATTGTCATGAAATATCAGAATTTCAAATCTAAGAGATGGCAACTGTCCTTTCTCTCTAATCTACCACTATGCTCTGGAGAAGAGAGAACGGGAAGTCCTATAGCTAATGCTACTCAGTGGTGCTCATGTAGCTCTGCTTTAAATGCTTAATTAAGGCATATCGGCCAAGTGTTCCCATGTCCCTATGAGAAAGAATATAAGAGAAGGCAACAAGAGATAAAACAAAAATGAAAAAAAGTTATCTTTTTCTACAGAAATAACTGAAGAGATCTGTAATACTGCAAACTAGGGCAGTGTTCCTTATGTTTGGGTATTATTATTTGCACGCAAACAGATCTTTTAGTTAGTAAAATACTTTAATTTTTGTAGATTTGCAGAATTTAAAGTTCAAATGCTTCTCTTCATCATCGATTTCTCTTCATAATGTAAGTATCTTGCAAGCCACCAAGGATAACAAAACCCTGATATGAGTGATTATAGATTTATTTTAATATTGATCTCATATTAGTAATTCAAAAAACTCAGAAATGTCAGTGAGCATTCACAGATCCTTTCCATAGTTACTGAGGCTGTTCAGTTCTTGCCAGCTCAATGCTATTTACATCTCTGAGGCACAAATAAGGAGCTGAGACACAGGGCCAGAGCATAACTTGCTAGTGCAAGACAATAGTTCAGATTCTCTTGTACCTCAAAGTAGTTTAGTCACATGGAAACTGAGTACGGAGAACATGACTTTACCCCATACCAACTTGCAAACTATTTCTGCAGATTATCCGGGGGAGTGCTAGTTAGTTGAAGCCAAAGTTGTATGAGGGATCATTCTAGAACTTGAACGACACAGACAAATCATCTTTGAGGGTCTGGGTACAATTTCTGGCAATTTTCTGGCACTGTTCAATTTACTAATATATATTCAGCCTTCAAATACTATGAACAAAAAGCAATCTGCCCAGTGTCTGCTAGCAGTCTGCACATCAGTGGACCATTTACTACTGTGTAAAAAATTTCACTGTTTCTCTCTCCCCTGCAGCCCCAAAAAAGATTTAACAGTATCCACTGAAGGCAGTTTCTAGATGACTTTAGCATATTTTTTAAGCTCTGGGATCCTTCAGCACATTCAACCATAAATTCCTGGCTATTAATGTATTAATAAGTGTATTTAAAATGATGGTGCAAGACATTTAACCAGACAAGACTGCCTTGTACACTTTGATTGCTCCATGGACTTTTTCATTGTGTTAGTCCTTCAGAGCACTTAGTATCTTCCAGAATGACACTGAGCCCAGATTAATTGATTAAGAAGCATAAAGTCCTATTGACTTTCAGCGTGACTTAAAGGCTGCTCATATTCTCTATCACTCTTCTTTCTCAGCAGTTTACATCAAGAGGGGTTGATCCTGTCTGCAATAAGTGGAAGAGGGAGCAAAGCAGAACCTGAGCTTGCATGACCAGGAAGGGTTCTCTATGGGTGCCATTGTACCCCTTCCTACTAACCAGAATATTTCTAAAAGTAAGACTGGACTGTAACTAAATAGTTCTGTGCCAGCATGGAGCAAGTGAAGCTGTCCTTACCCTTAGGGAGCTCATGTAAATATTATGAAGCATCAAATTCTTCTTTGTTGCAATTTTATTTACAGTACTGTGGAAAATACATTCAGGTCGAGGTCAGAACAAAATCTCCTCACGTTCCTTCACCTTTCTGTGTGCACCACACTTATCTACATGGACAAGAATGGACTATGCAGACTCCGTGTTTTTCTCCCTGGTGCTCACATTGGAAAGAAGGGCCTGACATATTTACTTTATGTTTATCTACAACTTAATCCGTGGGAGGAGTCAATACCTCAGCGAGATCTGCCCTGATACCAGCCTTTTTCATCAACACCAGAAAGGGCTGTGTGATCAAAGCCTAACAGGGACATTTTAGAAACCCACTCAGATCTCTACAGTAAGAATGACTTATAGAGCTATCCTAAATATTGTAAGCACACAGGAAATGAAATCCAGTCCCTAGCACAGAAGGGACAAAAGAACCTTCTTGTTCTGTTTAACAAGAAGGCTGAAAACTGATTCAACCATGGTTTCTCTTCCTGGCTGGCCTCCTCTGTGTCCTTACTGTGGGACAAGGTAGGTTTGTACATGTGGGCCTGGAACAGAGGCTCTTTGCTCACCTATGGTTTTTGTCTGCCCTTTCTTGATGATGTCACATGAATGCCAACCTAATAGATGTTCATGTTTAGCCGCCGATTTAACTTTCTGCTACTTTCATTAAAAATTAAGAGAATTCAAATTAATTGGTATGCTTCTCTAATAAAAAATTATTCCCTTTCTACAAAATTATAATCTGGTCTAATTTATGGATAACCCCTACTCTGCAATCAGTTTTTACTCTCCCATGTTTTAAAGAAAAAAAAATTAATTACATCTACGGCTTGCAATGTTTTCCCTTGAGATTTATCTGAGGTCTGATTTAGCCCCCTACATTTCTTCTTAATTACTGGCAAACAGTAGTTCTGTAGCTAAAGAACTTCGTGATTCCTTGTTGCAGGATAAGATACATCTAAATATTTCGTTCAAGCTGTACATCTTTAATCAAATTTGCTTTGGACTAAAAAGGAAAATGAAACTTGTCTCTGAAAAAAAGTTATTAGATATATTACGACACTACTTTTTTCTTCAAAAAGGGCCATGACACTTTATGTCTACTGATCTTTAAAAATATTTTCAAATTCAGAAACAGCAGAAGAGGAAATAATTTTTGCATAAAGCACAGTTTCAAGTTCTGCCTTACAACTGCATGTATTTTTGTCTGAGGTATTAGCTAACCCCTAAACAACTAGGGCCTCTACAACAAAATTATGTCTGCATAACTGTGTTTTACTGGTTAAAACAATTTCCTTCAAAAATATAACAGTGTAATAGGTACAGAGCTAAATAAAAATACCACTTCTGAAAATCTTTGACTTCTTTTAACTTTAAAAAAATCCAACAAAATTAAAGACAGCACTTAATTTGAAAATTAACAGCAAGAGTTGAACAACAAATCTGGGCCCATTTAATGCATGTACTGCAGTTACTACAGTATGGTAATACAATCAGATATCTTAAAGCTTGTGAACAGACCTGTTAGCTAATATTACACCACTCACATGCTTCAAAGGAAGCTTAAGGCAGTGTCTTATGGAGGGATTCCCTTTGCAAGGGAAGGAGGAACTGAGAAGATGTTACGTTCTGTCTTCACCTACTGTGTACATCCCTGGGGAGGCTTGCACATGTTAGTACAATGGTCCCCTAAAACATCTGACCTAATGCATTACTGCCAACCCTCACATATTTTCACAGATCAACAGTGCAGTCACATGAAACAGAATTGTTTATATAGAAAGAAGCATTTAGTCTTTCCCCTGGACCTCCTCAGATACTCACACTGCCAGAGAGAGGAGCTACACCATGAGCAACTAAAGCAACTTTCCTCCTTGGATGCAGCAAGAAAATTTCACCAGAACGTGCTGGCTTGTTGTGCCCATGTGCCTCTTTCAGAACTTCAGTCGCTCAGTGGGCTTAGTTCCCCCAGACTGAAGCAGGGATCCCCAGCAGAAATCCCCCTTGGATTTGCCCCACCAGCAGGAGAGATGGAGACTTGGATGCCTCAGGGCATTCAAGTTGCCAAACAATCCTACTGTTCCTGTTAGCAGTAAAACTGCAGAGAGGTTCACTTTCAGTGAACAGCCAGAATGCTCACAGAGCTACTGAGTTTGCGGGCTAAGTGCCAAAACATATTGCCTAGGTTCAATTCAAGATGGAAGCATGTTTTTCAAGAAACTCTGTACTCCTGAAAGCAAACTGTGTCCTTCTGTGCAGATCTACCTACTGCATAGATTCCGATGCAAAGAATGGGCAGTGACTGTGAAAGGGATTAAAAAGCTTAGGGAAAGGACTGCAGTAAGACTGGACAAAATACTCTCATTAAAGAAACAATGTAGGGAAAAAAACAATTGTTAGGGAAGATAGTTTTAACTTGAAACCACATATATATATATAGTTAGATAGATAGATAGACAGACACATGGATAGATAGATACAGACACATACACACATGTTTTATGATAGTGATACACACCTCATAGGTATATTGCCATAGTAATTCTTCAGGTCCACGCTTGAATAAATGACAAAAGCTCCAATTCTCCAATAATAAAATATGCAGTACTCTTATACATAATTAATAAAATTAAAGATGTATGAAAGCTTATTTCTAGATTTATTTGTTGCTACTGGAAAGAACTGAGTCTCTCAGTCATTTTGCCTTCTTCCACACTATTCTTTCTTACCCTGAATACTTTCCTTCTAATCCAATTACACCTTCTTTTCTTCATCTGTTTTCCTATATCCTTCTCCTTTCTTTTTCCAGAAAGCCTCTGAAAAGCTCAAAAGCCTCTCAGTTCGGATTTCTGTTTTATGAAGGGTGATAGGTGACTGAAACCAAGATCTTTTTTTCTCCCAAATGTCTGAGATGCAACAATGATTTATAATCCAAAGTAGTTTCTTCTAAACACATATTCTATTTGTAATTCCTTTCATAGAATCCTAAAAAAAACTTTCAATGAAGGAGAAACTCAAGGTTCCAAGAACAATCTTTATGGTCTACTTGAATTACCATTTAATTTGGTGATCAGTCCCAGGCCTTACTTGCTGGAGGCTCTACATTCAAGAGCTAGCAATAGACTTAGTGCCAGCAACTACTGTAATGAAAATGATATTTTGAGTTCAAATAAAAACTAGGCCAGATTTCTCATGTCTTGCCAGATTTCTTATGTCTTTTTTTTCCCCTATAAGTTTATATATTAAAATTATATTTTTACAGTCATATAACAAGTGAAAAAAGACATAGCTGTTACTACCGTTGAAGAAAAACTGATTGACATCACACTGGAATATTACCTAAATACACTTATATCATAGAGGTAAATTTGAGCTGTAATTGATTCAAAAAACAAAACAAACCCCAAACCCACCAATTAAAAAAAAAAAAAAAGGCAAACCAAATAATGCAAGATACAGCCTTGAAGTTGAGCTATTTTATTTTGACTTCTCTAATTTCACTTGAATCTTACCTGGACAAGGCAAAATGTTGCATTCCTGGTACTCCAGAGATGGGCCAAGGCAAGGAAGTCCCCCGTACTTGGGTTCAGGATTGCTGCAGACCCGTTTGCGATTCCGTATACCTCTACTGCAGTCACGACTGCACTGAGACCATGGAGACCAGGGTGACCAGGCACCATTGATGGTATGAGCAGAGTATCGTCCAGCACGCAAGAAATCCCCCGGCAATCCTAATAAAATAAGGATTGAAAAAGCAATACTGAATTAAAACAATATCTCACCCCAAAACAACCTTTTCTTCTTCAGATTTACTCCCAGGCTTCTAATAGTAAGTACTATGAACAGGAAGGTCTTGTCCTTTAGTCTCACAATCCAAACTCCAGTTTCATCTCAAGAATCCCTTCCATAATAGAAATTTCCTAATCTTTTGCACAGAACTACAGAAAGAGTTGGATCCAACTCTAGTTAAAACTTTATGGCTGTGTTGACTGAACTAGTCAATTCATTCTACCTAAGAATGATAAAAATTATCTTGCACAGGAATTATCATCAGAAAATCTCCAAATATATTTCATAAATATTATTGCCTCTGTTTTAGAGAAAGAAGGTATCCCTAAGCAGCAATGCACTGTACTTATCCTACCTATATTCAGACTTGAGATAGTGTCCACTAATAATTCCAGAAAGTCTAGCAAAACTGCCCTTTTGTGAAGAGCTGTGTTTTGCCACTTTAAAAAACAGTTTATTTTCATTGAGTTGAAGTGTTCTAAACCACATATAAGCTATGGAAATAGGCCTTTTGGAGACATACACACACACACATATGCACACACAATAGAATACTTCCTAGTTAAAATAACCACCTAGCAAGTGGAAAACATATTTTCTAAGTGAGTTTAGTAGAGAGAAAAGGCAATAGATTACACAGCAATGGATGAAGTCGCTATTTATCAGCGAAAAGGGCACACAAATCTTATTCACAGCATACACCTGGATATAGCCCTGGCTCAATTTCTAATAATCTGTAGTTCATTTGCAGTACCTTTGTCACTTTTGGGCTTGGTCCTGTATGCAAAAAGACCCCCTCAACTGTACTCAGCACAATAGTGAAACCACTCTTGAGCTGTAGCATTGCTGCTAAGCATCGCTACTAAGCAACTCCAGCAACACCACTGGGATTTCCTACTGTTGCCAAAGCAGTTCACCTTTCCCAGTGCTAGCATCACTCTATGACTGATGGAACAATAACTGCTGCTTTTATTACAAGCACTTATTTAAGTAGTTGAGACAGAAGAGAAGGTCCTGTGAAGGTCCTTAAAACAACAGTGGATGTGTCTGCCTCTCTATGCTAGAGCTTCAGTATTGGTGATGTAAGTAGAGATGAATGGTATCATCAGCAGTGGAGAAATGCAGGGGACTGTTTGCAGCTCTAACTGCAGCAAAAACGTCTGTTCTTAAGAAATTGTTTTGTGCCCTACCCACAGGCATAGGTACTGTGGGAGTATAAAATAGAGCCAAAGAAACAGAAGATGTACTTAATGATGAGATGAAAAGAGAAACAAAAAATACTGTGAGGAATCTGTCCAGGACAGAGTAGGACCAGCCATCAGCACAGCCAGGATGAAGGAGCCTCTCATTTGCAGTGTACAGTACTGAAACAATTACACCTTACTTCTACGAGTGGTTATGGCATTATTATCACTGCTTAAGTTCTTCTCTGAGAAGCACACACTCAACAATCCCAAAGTAGATGAAGGTTTGCATATTTTTATTCAACACTTGATAACTGGCAGTATTGGAATGATGATGCACTGACAGAGAAATACTTGTAATAGGAAACTATTGAAATTAATAAGAAAACAGCAGAACAGTAACATAAAAATTACCAAAAATGGATAAAACCTTTCAGGAATTATAGAGGATAACTATTTGTCTCCTGCTGAGCCAGATTCTATTACACAGATATTAAAAGCATCATTTTAAAAAGCATGACATACATACAAAAGCAAAAAAGGGAGCAAGACAAAGAAACAGTATGTGAATTACAAAATACAGGTCCGATTTCCTACTCTGTAAGACCCTTTTTTATGCAATTTTATATCACTTTGGTCATGGAAATGCTCAACTTCCGTACGCAGTGAGCTGTGAGACCAAAATAATAGTATTTTTTATACCAGAATTTCAAATTAAGGGCTTTTTTTAGTTATTAAATTAAGAGCAATGCAAACAATGGAACAAGTATTAATTGGACCAGTCCTCCAGTCATTATCTTCATAAATCACTGCGGGGTGTATCACTTCATAATAATTCTTGGATATTCTGAAGATATTTTTGCAGGACATGTAGCTTTTTAAGTCCTAAGGAAAATTGTGACCTTATATGACATTATGGTATTAGATGTCTTGCTATTTGAATTGGAGACCGGGGAGGGGAATCTTCTAAGGGAAAGCTCTAAGGTACTTTAGTTCTGAAACAGAAAAATATTCCGAAGAATCTTTTCACTGTGGAGTTTGGTCTGCAGCAAGTGTTCCCCTGTGTTTTCTTCTTTCCAAAGCATTAAAAATTTTATTATAAGGAGCAGTCCTTTCACAGTTTTACAGTAATTCATTCAGCATTCATAGAGGGGCTTTCAGAATTTTCTCTTCAGACAGAAACTATACAGTAAAAAATTTACATTATGCCATTAGTGGCATGTAAAATAACAAGATCAGTTTACATTTTGGAAATACTGTTCTATATGTTCCTTGATCAACATTATAGCTTTCTACAATGAAGTGACTAGGTTTATGGATGAGGGGAGAACAGTGGATGTTACTTAACACAGCTTCAGCAAGGGTTTTGAAGCTGACTCCCATAACTTCCTGACAGACAAATCAACAAAGTATGAGCTAGATAAGTGGAGAGTGCAATGTATTGAAAACTGGCTGAGCAACTAGGCCCGGAGGACTGTGAGTAGCCATTAAAATGCCAAAAAACACCTTAGTCCCCCTTATTTAAGGACCATCTACAGAAACAGTTGTGTAATTTGCCAAAAGTATGATCAGCCATAGCCTCATCAGCAAATTAATGAACAGCTTTCCCAAGACAGACAGAATAGTTGTACATCAAATCCAGATCCGACCTTTATGACAGATTCATAGTTCAAACGTTTTAAACTTAATTGTTTTCAGAAAGCCTATCACTGACTTAGAGCCCTCTGAACAACTAGAATGTATGAATTCTGCTTACAGCTTACCAACAGGCTTATTTTCAGTTGTTCAGAAGCTGTACTCCAGTAATAAACTGCCACACACCGAGGCTAGAAAAGGGATTTAACTACTTAATCCCAGCACAATTTTAAACAGGCATGTGTCCCTCCTTATAGTGAAAATTTCCATGAGTAACAACAAGTACTGTAAAAACTTCAGTAGAAGCAATCACAGTGATTTTGTGGAGAAAATAACCATCAACTTTTAAGATCAGGGAAGACAGAAGATATGAACTGACATCTGAACAGAGGACTTTTCTCTCATTTTAAGTGTTTATGCTTTTTTCAATATGGGTAAAATAACAGAGAAATTAGCACTGCATTGCTGATGACTTACTTGTTCGATACTGCACATATAACAGAAAATAATTGCCCAAATAAATTCCATAATTCTTATCTAAACAAAAATGTTTTGATAATTTCTAAGTAAATTTTTAAAACTTTTCAGTTGAATTGAAATAGTTTTATAAAGTCACAAGAAGTGAATCCTGTTTGGAGACATATTAACATGAAAGTCACCTGCCCTGACTAGCGCAGGAGAAAAAATCTGCCTCTGCAAAAGCCTGTTATGAGATCGTGAATCAGGTCAACTTTGACTGACCTGATTCTGCTTGAAAACTGCAACACTCCCAGCCAAGTTCAATTAATTTGCCTTAAAGTAAGGCTTTAATAATGTGCATAGTTTTATAATAATTCCTTAGTCTAGCCTGTAGCTAAGTAATACAGCACTAAATAAGCGAGAAGTAGCTGTGGCACCTGATAAATTATATTACTTGACTGATTTATGACTTACGTCCTCCTGTTCCGACCTAACAAAGAAAATTCAATTATCGAAGCAGTCCAGGTTCATGACTTTGGGAAAAGATGATCTGAAGCCAAAATTCAAGTATCCTGAATCATTTCTAAATGACAGCATGAAACACTGTTTAAAGTGCAGCAGGTAACAAGGATAAGCAAAGATTGTTTCAATATTGTCACTTTCTGAAGACAGCCTGCAAGGTATTTGACAATGTTATTGAAGCATAAAACTTTAATACCTTCAGACCTAAATACCTATAACTTATAGAAAATGTATAAACTCTCAACACAGTAAAATTTAAGAGGTAAAATGTAATGGCCAACAATAATGCAATGCAAAGACAGCATATTCCAAAAACCAAACAGATGGAGGATGTTATGTTAGCACAAGAACTTTATTTCTTGTACCTAGGTTTTCTGTATTTAAATATTTAATCCCAAAATCCTACTAAGGAGTTGTTGTTTGTCAATCAAACCTGAATTTGTCATCAAATTCAGTTCTAAATTCCATAATTCATTTTGTTCTTACTCGGAATACCAGTTTACTTCAATAAGACAGTATAAGAGATAACATATACTTCTCCTGACTAGAGGATATCCTGGATTATCGGCACATGTTTTATTCTGTACTAAATTCTGAATGCACTATAGATTTCCTGTGGTTAACACCAGGATTTAATAAGTATTTTCACAAGAGATCATAGCCACTAAAACAATAATTCAGACAAAATTACATCCTGTTTTCAAAAATAACTATTGTTTTAAGTTTGGCATAGAGAAAGTGGTGACAACTGGGAATCTAAATTCAGGTTTCCAGGTGACTTCTTCTCCTTTTCCTTTAAGGAATTTGTGACTTTTCTTCAGAATTTATTCTCCCTTCCCATCACCTCCCCCCAACTCCCCAGCCCCTCCAAAAAAGAAAAAAAAGAAAAAAAGAAAGAAAAAAAAAAGGGAAAAAAAAAGAAAAAAGCAAACAAAAGACTCTTTCAAACCAAAATTAAAAGTATTGTCTTTGCTTAATTGCCTTCTGAAGCTATTTTGGGAGATAAGCTGGTCTAACTCTGGCCATGTCAAATTCAAGTGTCTTGTTAAGCTCATTATTGCTGTTTGCTTACATCTTGGAAAGAAAGTGGTATCTCCAGAGGGTGATTTGTGCCCATTGTACAAGAGCTTATCTTCAACGGATCCCTCATTCCTCAGGGTACTGTAGCTGTCTCTGAAGACTGCAATGGATCTAGATTTTGGTAAGATAAATTTAACCTGGAAAAAATCAGTCAACCTCATACCTTGTGAAATTTTTACCCCTGGATTTAAAAAAATATGTTTTCAATAAAATTGATAGTGTTTGTATATCACATAATCTTACAGAGCATCAGTATGTTTAATGTAGATATTTAATATGTTTCTGTGGCAGTTTTGATTCTAGGCCTCCCTTGGTAACCCGGTTGTAACCAAGGAACAAAGGCCATGTTCCCAGTATTCCATACGATTTTTACATAAGCAAGGGTATAAGAAAGAAGGGAGAGGAAGCTCTCCCTCGCTCTTCTCTTCCGGTGAGGTTCAGGAGCAGTGGGTCTCTGTGTTAGTCTTGCTTATCTATCAGCTGGGGCCTGCAGTGACCACTGGTCTGCCATGCGGCACAGTGGAGAGTGCCGGCTGTGTTGGGCCATCCTGTTTTTCCAAGGGACGTGGTGAGATTAATTTTTGCCAGTTCTTTATTTTGCTAGTTCTTAGTTTTTGATTGTGTATATCCGTTTTTCCCCTTTTCCCTTTTTGTTTTCCCTTTCCCTCAGGGGGAGGAGGGTGTACTTGGGATCCCGAATATTGTACATAGTATTCTAGCTGTATATAACTGTAAATATATGCAAAATATATATTTTGATATAATTCGGTTGTTTTTGGGTTCTTCAGTTTCTACAGTTTTTTCCCTTTGCCCCGGGGGAAGAAGGGAGGCGGAGGTTTTCCCTGGGGGCTCGGACAGTTGGCGTGAAGCCAACACAGTTTCATAAGCACACATTAAAGCCTATGGTAATGCAATTTCTAGACTTTTAATGCTGGACTGTACAGACATTGCATTAAGATGTGCAAAAATGTACAATCTCAGTTTATTTGAAATAGCTGTCTCTTTCCTATCTGAGCACTGTATGAAAACCGAGAGGCAGAGAACAAGATGCATTATTCCTTCCTCTTAATCAAACTTCAAATCAGAAAAGAATGTGTGCAAATGCTACTGTTTGCTTGATTGACAATGAAATCTTACCACACTCAGGAGGAATTTAGAGGGTTTCTGGGAAGAAGTTCTAGCTCTAAGCTCAGACTGCGAAGAAAGTTTGCTTTGCTAGCATCTGACAGTGAAACATGATTCTGCTTAACACGGGATGACTATAGTTGCACGGTGGGAGATTGTAGGCAATGAAAAAATTTTTAACAAATGGCTCCTGTCTGCAAGGAACACAGCACTGATCTTTTGATCAGAACACATCTTTGGTAATGAGGTATGCCTAGCATGCTGTACCAGAATTAATCTTTCTATAAAAGCCAGAAAATTGCTACAATTCAATATGAAGATAATGAAAAGAATGTTTCATAGTATCCAGGCTCTGGTCAGGTGGAAGTAAGTTATGACGTTTTCTTGCTATCTAGCCAGAAATTAAGGTGTCTGCCACAATTCATGGTTTCACATTCTCATGGGTTCCTTCTGTACCAACAGCTACATCTACTCTACATGACTCTTTTTCATGTGTTTTCTTCAAATGAAATCAAGGAACAGTAGAGTGGTGCTGTGTTGGCCGAAATCTAAACCTGGGAGCGGAGAAGTGCTCCTGAATCCTGCACTTTAGAGGTAGCCAGTAAATTTCATCTGATCAGCAAATCAAAATGGTCTCCCCCTCACTCTCCCCCAGCAAATGTTCCGCTCCATACCACTCTGATGCTCATAATCAGAAAATGACTAAACAAACAGTCTCAAAATAAAATGTGGCTATTTTCACCAGAAGAATATTGGTCAATGCACCCACTTGGAACACTGGTTGGGCTTGATCTTTCATTACAGAATAATTAAAGACTCCCTGGCCAAAAAGAATTGAAGAATGAGCACAAATTAATGACACAATTATAAGGGCACTCACTAGGAAGAACAGACAGATGTATAATGGTTTCTGCCCTGTCGAGTACTCAATATAAAGTATTTAAATATTGAGCAGTTTTGGAATTAGTCAGCAAAAATTCTTCGCCCTGATGAACATTTCTATTACTGTGCAACGCGGCTGGGGTCACCGACATACATTGCTCCAATGATGAATTATTTCCAAATGAATCAAAGCTGCAGCTTCGGCAAGATGCAACAAAAAAGTACACCACCAGGAAATTCAGGAGTATTATGTTCAGAAGCAAAAAAAAAATCTCCGAGCTAACCAGGCAAAGAATGCACCTGAACCACCTCCCATCCCACCATGCTGCCCAAAAGCTCTATTTAAGAAAATATAGAGTCTGTTACTT
The DNA here is from genome assembly GCA_013399855.1 of Oxyruncus cristatus. Taxonomy (NCBI): domain Eukaryota; kingdom Metazoa; phylum Chordata; class Aves; order Passeriformes; family Cotingidae; genus Oxyruncus; species Oxyruncus cristatus. The sequence goes on from VXAY01000166.1 coordinate 135,775, forward strand.
CTGACTATATTCTGAGTCAGTTTATGTATCAAACTCCAGGAGATGACTTAAGGGCTGAGAGAGGTATCTCCATGCCATGTTTAATTTTCTTGCAGCAGTGTGATCTAGTACAAACTGGCTCTTGCACTGGTTTACCCTACTAATCTGCCCTCTCTGCCATGATTGCCTTTTGTATACTGCTTTCTTAAGTCTGACATCTCAGCTGTCAGACAAGAATGTACCTAGATTCTCTTGTAGGTCTGCTCCTAGTTGTTGTGATAACTCTTTTAAGTCTGCATTATCTGGTGGGAAAAATATTCTCTTTCTCATTTAATCTCATGAAATTTTAAAGAGGTGTCATCAATGTCGAAGTGCTGGAAGATAGAGAAAAGCAGCACCGCCACCTGAAAATCTCATTAAGGACAAGGGAAGTACACCTCTCATACACACCAGTCATAGCAGAGCAAAATATTTGCTAAATACTAGTTTGAAATTTAGTTTGGATGAAAACAGGAGATTAGAAGAAACACTTGTGTCAAGAATTGCTCCATGCCAACATCTGCCTTCCTAGCCACACCTAAAGGAAGTCCAACATTTGACACTGTAGATTAACTGAAATGGGAATGACATAGAGCAAAAAACTAAGCCTCATCTGGAGTACCATGGATTTTGTTTCATTATTTCACACAGTTCACTATTGTATATATCCTCAAGAAATTATTAACATACTGCTCCCTCCAAAGAGGCACAGATGTCAAGTGATACAACAAAGGTTTTACCCAGGATGAAGGTCAGGGGAGCAGGATGGAAGTTTCTAGAATCTTATCACAGAAGCCAAGCCTCCCTCCCTGCCAAAACCTTGACATGTAAACCTAATACAAGCAGGAATTTAATACTCACTTCCACAATAGTTGGGCTGTCTGAAAAATATTGAGAATTAGAAAGGCCAAGGACTCAGAAACTGTTCTCTCGTTTTGGTTTTAGATAAGCCAAATGTCTTCAGCTATACACTGGGGTTTTTTTCAGCTAACGTGGGTCTTGTGAAGATACAAAAGACTGTATAAGTGGAAAACAGGTTTATAAATACTAAAATATAATAAAAATATCAGTATTTCTTTAGATTATATGACTAAAATACAATACATAAAAAGATACACTGATATATAATTAAAACTGGATAATTCATCAAAAGTATTAATAAAATTAGAACTGTCAGAAGTTTTCCTGTTTTTTTATATATTTATATATGTGTATATAAAATATTTATTCAAAATATGTATTACCGATAGGGAAAGAAGAAAATTCTGAAACAAAATAATTCCAATTTAAAGTCATCTAAAGTTGAAAAGATTTGGAAGGAGTTCAGTTTTCTGTCTCAGATATAAACAAAATTTAAATTACTAGCAATAGAACAACATAAACTTTCATAACACAAATTATCCAGTTCATAAACTCCTTATTTATTTAAACACCTGTACGAATCTTACAGTTGCTACTTTCACATTACTGAGCAAAAGTTCTTCTCAGCATCAATACTCCATATTCTAGCTAAAGATTCAGCAAATATGGTAATGTTGCACAAATTCTCCCGCAGGAAAAGCTCAAGAGAGTATAAGGAGATTCTTCCAAGAACTGGATTATTGAAAAGAAAATTAAAATAGTCTGGAAAATCTCATAATTGATGGTAAAAGACACTTGCTTAATCTGAATGATGATGCTACACCCAGAAGAAATACAAGCTAGGTTCCCTGTTGTGATCACCATGTCCTGCTTTTCATTATCAGTTCTGCTACACGAAACACCAGCAAGCAAAAACTTCCACTCTGTGCTGAAAATGGAACTGCAGACATCTTGCTAGCAGGAGGCATCATGCAACCACTTTAGCTTTGCTTACCATCTGTCGAGCATCCACTGGTGCCATCACTGGAACAGTAGCGCATTTCAATCCGTTGCCTTCCCACCTCCAGTAAATTTGGGTCAGGCAGGCGTGCTTTGCAGGTGTATCGGAAACGTTGTTCATAGTGACCACCATTGTCTGAAATATTGACTGGGGTCCAAGGTGTCCAGGGCGTTGTCTTTTTTAACTCTGGGCAGGCGTTGGTGTTACAAGGCTGATATTCCTGAAAGAAAAATGGTCATAATGAATATAATCAGCAAATAAAAACACCTCAGAAACACCCAAAACAGACAAAAAGACAACCAATTAAAAAAGCCTCTGATAGTTTTTCCAGCATTTCCAATAGCAGTGATCATCAATAAGCTTTTAATTCCAATTTCAAACTGAAAGTGTTTTTCCTGCTTCTATGCAAGCACCGTATCACACTGCTAAGAGGAATAATATGCCACTACAAATTAGATCTATTATATCCATAAAATCAGTAAAACAAACACTATAAGTACCATGATAAAGCACATCCTTCATAAATTAATAGCCCCAAATAAGGTTTAGCTAAATATGCTAAAGCTTTTAATTAGGAAGAATTCTGATAAACTGCAAGTACATGACACAAGCAAAAAAAAATTCCTTGATAAAACCTAGTGGCATAGGAATAAGCAAACCACTGTCCATTTTGTGTACTGCTTATGTATTACAAAGGAGACAACAGACAAAAAAAAATGTTTTCTACTACAGATTCTGGCTCCCTGAGGTGCATGTTACTCATAGCTCCAGCATTGCTAAACCTATCTTCAGAAGCAAATTCCCTGTGGGCTGAATGCACTAAAAGGAACAGATTGCATCTAAGAAACAAATGTAGAATTGCCAGTATTCTCAGAAACGCACACAACTGCAGTATTGTCAAACCTCACAATATGTCTCCTTATGAGAATCACCAAGATCTGTAGGTCCCGCCTATTCATTTTCCAGAGCAAAATACAATTCATCTGATGCAAATGCTTTGTAAACTATATGGATGAAATTAAGCAACCATTAAATATCAGAATAAATTCCCACTGACAAAAGATAAAAAGAAATAGGCACCAGTGGGACAATTTTTAAATTCTCTCTCTACTTCTGACCTCTTAGAGAGAAACTCAGCAGAAGTAACCTTCTGAAAAGGAGCCCACTAAAGTTTGTAATGGCATTACATTCTAAAAAAATAAGGAAACAATAGAAATAATGGTTTATCACATATTACAACCTCCTTCTTCCATAACCCTAACCCCAGCTGATACCACCATGTTCCAACAAGGAATAGATCATCTGTTCCTCTCTTTCCAATGGTGATAATAGCTTTTTAACTCATACCTTCCTCAGTCCACTACCTCTTCTCTCAGACAGTCTAACTTATTAACATACCAAATGAGTTTGAGAGCAATTGCTTTCAATCCATATTTTGGTTTAAGTGCTGTGTTGCTATTTCAGATCTAAAAGAAGTTTCTTTGTCTGAAAGCCCTTCTAATTTTTCCATCCATTAGAACTGGAAAAAAACAATTCCCAGGAACCCCTGCCCCACTAATAGAGCAATGCATTGGAGAAACCAGTGCTATGTTCAAGATCCTCGTGTTCAGAGGCCAGATGGACTTGTGACAAACTTCCTGCTTTTACAGTTTTGTGGAACTTCAGAAAGAGAGAGCTTTTGGCCCAAAGGCTCCAGCTGGACTACTCCTGTTTGCTCCTCAAGGCTGTGCAAAGTTCCTTCTCACCTAAAACTTGATGATTACTGCTATGGTGACCACGAGTCATACTCAGGTACCATTTAGAAAAGAGGATCTCTTCAGAGCAGAAGGACTGGATCAACCTTTCTGGGATCTGAGTTTCAGCCTTGACTGGTTTCTAGGTCAGAAGACAGCAAAGAACAACCAAACTACCTTGTCCTGTGCACAGCAGGGGACGCAATTTCTTCATGACTCCCCCAGACAACTATTAAATCAGGTATGTTTTAGACTGAGGTCAGAACATGTCTGACTATGGTTGCAGCACATGAATTGTAAAAAAAGAAACCATAAAAATGAACAAATTTCAGCTGCAGCCAGAACTCCCTGGCTACTCACCTGCAATGTGCAGTCCCCTCCAGTGGCTGGATTACAGTGCCTCTTTTAGCAAGACCACTCAGCCTTTCCCTCCCTTATTTTTTTTTAAAGACATCTAGCACTGATGAGTCTATCACCTCCCTGCATCAGCTGTTCCACTGTTTAGTAATCCTCAAAGGCAACAAATTGCAAGTTAATTCAAGGCTGCATTTTCCCCTTAATTTAATTTTCCAGTCACTGAATTTTACTGTGCCTTTATCAACGATACTGAAAGTGTTTCTTTTCTCTTACCTACAAAAAAATTTTTCATGACCAAGTATTCACACATAATGATAAAATAAGTTGAAATTCTTAAAGCTGTGCAGGTTTTAAAACCTGATCTCCAGGACCTGTGCACCCCAATGTCTTCCTTCTGTCCTATTTCCTTATTTTACTTAAGACTGGACACCAAAATTTGTCTTGGCATTCTAGAAGCAGTCTTATCAATACAGCATGCAAAGGCAATCATGACCACATTCTATTTGACAGTCTGACTTTAATATGTACATTATTGCATTAGTGCTTTTTCCTTCCACAACATTGCACAAAGAGCATAAGTAGACCCAATTATCTCTGATAACCTGTCCTTCTCTAAATCACAGCTTTAAAACTACATGTAGTTTCCCATCTCACACAAAAGGAGGGTATTTGGCAATATTAAAATACATTTTATTAGCTTCTGCAATTATCTAGCATGTTATATACTACCTCAACAATCTCTGTCATGCTCAAGCCTTACTGAAAATATCTTATATCACTGTCTAGACTGTTGATAAAAATGTTAAGTGTTATTGACCCAAGAACTAATTCCAGGCAGACTCTGCTAGACACATCCCAGTAATTTATATCTGTCCATTGACACCACATTTTTCAACTTGTCAACGAACCGGCTTTTAATCCATTTAACATTTGCCATATATTTCAGTTTGCTGAATCAAAGTATTTCTGTTGCAAATGCAAATGAACTGGAAAAGATGTGCTGTATTGTTTTCAAACATCTTGAAACATGAACTCTTTTCTAGTAGTATGCAGGTAGGAAAAATTCAATCTGTATAGTAGCTACTACAAAGTTTGTTTCAATATAATCACAAAGGTCTAAAAGTTTCAGTACCTCATTTATTATTGATCTTTGTACTGATCTTTTGCCATCAAAAATAAAAGCTGCTAAAAATGTGAGAGCTTTCTTTACTCACTATGGCATAGACAGATGAGGGTCCTGTAAAGTAGAATATGTGAGATATGCAATGAACCCTTTGTCAAATAAAAATAGGCAGTAGAGGAAGAAGTTAATTTAGTGGCAGCATATTGAATGTTGCTTTGCTAACATACATCTGAGATGAACACATCAGCTCACTCACTCCTGAAAAGACAGACTACTAGTTTTCAGAGTGCTTCAGGATGTGTAGTCCCTTCATACACCATAACAGAGGGTATACTCTTATGCTATTACATGAGCCAGTAAGAAAGATGTTCCTGAAGATTATCTGTGGAGACCATTTGTTAGTTTTCCCTTTCTTCTTGCTTGGTGCATAGCTTATATGAAAGTTTGACTGATGTCAGCCTTGAATATTCAACCACTGGATAATAGCCATGAAAGGCCCAGAATGTCAGGGGAAACAAAAGTATGTGCAGTTTATCCAGGAAATATTTACAGCAGTAAATAATCTCTCTGTGAGAAAATTCAGAGGGCTATCACCACAATGGATGACTCCGTGAAGTTCTGGCACCGATAATGACTTGGCAGAGCCTGCTGGCTGCTCTCACAAACAGCGAGTGCAGCAAACTGCTCTACCAACTACCACATCTGCCACAGAGGAACTGGAAATGGCACGGTGCTTGTTGAAAGCACTGATGTGATCTGATGCTACAAAACTCCAGTATAAGCAGAATAATGATCTTGCTCTGAATGGTCTCAGATTTGAAAGCAAAGGAGAGGAGAGAAAAGGCACAATTCTGATCACACATGGATATATTAAGTGCTGCTAGCATGGAGACATAGTCCAATTGGGAAGATTCAACAGAGACTGCAAATATGGAAACTGATACCTTTGCTTTGATTACCCTCCCCTTATCACCTTGTCCAGTGTTTGAACTCAAGAGGGATTTCAGGATTATGGGCCTCTCCAAATAAATTCTACTGTCTAGAATCATGAATACATTGATCAAGTAACCACATATGTCTCAGCTGAATAAAAGTCTCAAATGAATAAAAGTCTCAGATGAAACACCGAGGTCTCAGCTGAACAGTGGTAAAACAGCGTTAGAAAAGCAGTGAAACATTCTGCTTCAACAGAGGAACTGAGACAGTGGCTACTAAACTCCACCTCAGATGTTCCACATGGACTGAACAAAGAGATGGGGTCAAGCTCTCCTGGGGGATTCTCTAGCTACTCATAGAAGAAAACTTCAGGGGCTCATATAATAGGTTTAAGTACATTAGTTCTTCAGGTACACTTGTGGACTCAGAGCAAGAATTACTTGAGGCCATTTACAGACTCCAAAAATATCATTGCAATAATTCAGACTTAACCACATCCTCAAAGTTCTTTTTGCAAGTTGTCCTAAAACTTGTGGTCTAATTCACCATATCATGGCTTTTAGTTTAGGGTGGATTTAGTCAGTTGAAACAGTTAAATTACAGCCTGGCTGTACCTAGTAAAGATGCAGTAAGATAAGCCCTGTAAAGACTAAATTTTAGGGGACAGCTCAAGGGATCATTGGAAATTTGACACAAAATACACAAATAAATATATGCCTCACAAAATACATGTCTATGAAAATGATAAATTAACAAATTAATTATCAGTGGTGGTATAGTATATAAATATCTAATATATATATAAAATATATATAAAATATACTGGTGGCAATATGAGAAAAGGCATCATAAATTAAAATCATAATTTGGAATCATAGAACATAAATTTTGACTATGCCATTAAGCAACTACCTTGCTTCTGTTTTTAAATAATATTTCCTAGTATTTGTGTATAATGAAAAAAAGAATATTAACATCATGTTTCCTACCAAGATTTATTTAGAATTATTTGGTTATATTGTTTTAGAAAAGGAAAATTAAAATATTATTTTCAAAACATCTTATTTCAAACTGTAAGAGACTTGCTAAATAACATAAAACAAATTTCTACTGTTTTCTCATGGAGAACATGGGACACAATAATTTTTCCTTTGCTTCTGCATAGCTACTTCAGTCAAATTCCTGAAAATTTTGATAATCTCTGAGACTTTTCCTCCTAGTTTAAGTTTTATTTAAATTAACCAAACAGCACGATAGTCTGATACTTACTTAGGAAACTAATACAAAATACTATCTACATTTGAACTACAATATTTTTAATTAAAAACAGAATTCAGATAGAGAGTTCTATTCCCACTTATATTATGTCTATATGATGGAGGGATTTCTCCTAACAAGCTCTTATTTCTTTCACGTATACAGTATGTCTAGGTTGAATGCACTTCTTTAGCTCTCATCTGTGTTTTTCTTTCTCACCTGTTAGTCTGACAGACAAGGCAGCTAAATCAACATTAACAGTCCATTTAAATATTTTTAGAAAAATCCCTAACTGAACTTGAAAAAATTAATGGTTCATTTATTTTCATTACAGAAATGTAAAACCTTATCCATTTAGAAAAGCATTCTTAAACTAAAACAAACAAAAGATAAGTCCCTGATCATATTTACATTTATTTCCGCAGTTTAAAAAGACAGGTTCTTCAACCAAATGCCATTAAATATATTGTAATTTAGTGTCGTTTTGCTGCTACAATAACATAATGTCATAAGCATGACATGAAAGAATACCCAGACCGCATTAAGTTCAAGGCATTAAGCAAAGCATCATCTGCATTGTAAATTTCACAGTTACACTTAAAAAACAGACCACAAAAGAATTTTTGAGATCCCCATTTTATTTTAATCACACTAAGACATCCTAGTTTGTAGGCCATATTTTTGCTTCAGCTGACATCAACGGGAGTAGTTTTATTGATTCCACTGGAACCAGGACTTCAGAGACTACTGCTCAGTGATGTAAAGTAAGGGTAGAAGGTTGTGTCCACAACAGGTTTTTAAAAATATTTTGATGGATAGAGGGAGGAAAATAATTTATTCTACGCAAAAAGAACAGGTTTCTTCTGAAGTGAACAGATGTGGTTTTTTGGCTTCAAATACTGACTGAGCACAACTTTTCTGTTTCAATTTTCTGTATTTTAAACAAATATTTCTGTATTTAAAAAAAAAAATCTCCGTATTTTAAACAAAAGAATTGGAAAAAAATCCTTTGTTGTAAAGGGCAATTTAAAAGTAATTAAAGGCTGGATTTGGATCCCTTTTCCCTGCAGTCATTGGACTAGAGCATGTCAGGACTCAAATCCTTCCTATATTCGACAGCATTCATTTTACTTAGATAAGAAAAGTTCCTACCTTAATCACCTCTTCGTAAACCCATCAAATTTTGGAGTGAACAAAGCCTCCACTTTCCTCTTACTTTTTCTCTACCACCCATTTGTATAATTAATTCCTTTCTTGAAAGGCACATTTTATGTCAAACTTTTCTGAAGGAAATATTTACTACAGAAAATTACTGTTTTACAGTTAAGTTCCTGCTTAGGAGATAGGTCTTCAGGGATCATTTGACAGCCAGGAATCTTATTGAAAATCCCACCTTATCTGTGGTTTTGCATGCAGCGTTATGATCTGGCACAGAATAAACCTGCCTCTTGTTCCAGCAGCTCCACCGTGAGATGGCAACCTCTAGAAGTGGAGGGACAAGAAGCTGGGGATGTCACCACTTCAACCCACTAAAATTTGAGAAGCCCAGAAGGGCCTGTCAAAGGATTAAATTATCTTTGCCCAAAGTATTGTCATTTAGACTGCTGCAAAGCCTGCAGAAAGGAAGTATAAGATATTACTGAGTTGATGAAAACAGGACACATGGGACCATAAAAAATCAAGCCTGTAAGACTGAAGGGGTTGTCCACCTATAAATGACTGCATGGATTTACCAAAACTGACTCAAAAGTGATTTCAGTTATATTGCAACATAGCAAAGGCCTCAACTGCAGTACAAAAGCCATGACCAAATTCTGAAGAACAGTATGACAAGCAGACAGTGAAATATAAACATCATTAAAGGTAGATGATGTGTTTTTTGTAAATGTATCAAAATTAATCTTATCAGCGTTTAAAATCAGCATGTAAACAGCAGCTTTGAAATGCAGATTTATAAATTTAAAGAGAGGGAATTAAATTCTACCCTTAAATTTGAGAAAGCACTATGTGCCATTTGAAAAGATCTGGGAAGGAAATGTAGTTCACCTGATCACTCAACATTTCAGAAGTGGGGAGAAGGAGGTTGTTCAAAATTCCATTTTGGGTGGTATGATTAACTGATAGGAAACAAGTGAGTTGCTCCAACTTAGTGAGTTACCACTCAGCTGGGCCATGCTAAGGATCTGTGCATGTGGCTTTATTCCTTACAAATGTGAATGCAAAAGAAGGCAAATTAGGTCAGATGGAAAAGGGGTGATTTACTTTCCTGTAATAACTCAATTGTTTGCAATTAATTTTAAATACTCTTACTGAGAGGCTTAAGGTTTTTTATTTGGGCCCTATAGTTCCTGACAAAAATCTTTAAAACAGCTGAAACAGTTATCAATAACTCAGAATATTTTTTTTTTAACTGCTGGAAATCATGGCTATCAAAGTATTTAATAACTGAGAGTAAGAATGTGAGAATATAATCCAATAGTCAGAAAAGGCTATCAACTCATCAATTTTAGAGACTGATGCTTTGTAATCACTGGAAATCTGTCATCACACATATATTACTTTAATCTCTAGTTTTTCTTCATGTAGGTTTCTAAAAAGAAAAAGAGAGCTGTTCTCGTAAAAGGAGATCCCCAATGACAAATTTTTAAACACCAAAAATGGAAGCAAATCTGGAACTTCAGTTTTCACAGGCAACACTGAAGTTACTTTGTGACCTGGAAACAGTTTGATCCTTACACACACTTAGATTCACCCATTGGTAGCCATAATGTTTGTCCATGTGCTTTTTCCTGAACTTAGCAATGGGAGAAGCTGCAATCAAATTTCATCTAGGTTTGTCTGTGACCACGTATCACAAAGTCCACAGGTTGCTAACAAAATTGCATGTAATTGCAAAACAAGAAGAAGAGAAGAAGGTATAAAAGCTGCACAGCCTATAATCATGGGGCTGAGGATAAGGAACCAGGGTGAAACTTCTACAGAGCATATTGGCTCCTTTCTTTAAAAAAGCAGTTTCAAATTAGGCACAGTGGTAAAGTAGTTCTGGAAATGCACATAGTGAGAACACATTTACTTCCATAATATTTAGACCTGGAAAATCAACTGTGTGAAAAGCTTGCTAACAAGTAATGCAGAAAAATAAAGCAGTTCTTACTATTTTATATCCATCCACAGAGCACACTTTCAGATTCTTATTAATTTATCCATAGTCATTTATTATATGATCAGTGCAGCCTTATATTCTAATTAATGCTTTTATCAGCCTACAGTTCATCATTGATCTTATTTTCTACAATTAGACAATCCTTTAGGTTACGATGAGCTATCACTTTTAAGATCAAAATCTGAGGGAAAAAAAGATGCAACTGCTAATCACTGGTACATCAAAACTGACCTGAGAGTATGAAACTATTAACTGCTTATACAGACATTTGGACAACAAGTATTTAATTGCAGCTATTTTGTTGTTTGTTTGGATTTTTCCCACATTTATTATAAATATTTATAAATTGTGTTTTTAAAAATAAATTGAAGCAAAATTTGAGAAAACTAATGTTAGAAAGAGCTGAAGCCAGTTTTTGATGTGCAAATCTGATTATCCTAATATTCTTACTGTATTTTTCATTTAAAGGATGACTTAAATGATATACCAATCACTGGGGGGAAAATCCTATAATGTCACCACTCCTGAGATAACACTTTAAATGTTAGAGCAGTTCCTAAATGACAAATGTTTAAGTCATGGAAATAGTAGAAACTGGATAGATGAGGAGCCACAAACTTCAATTCAGAGTTGCCAGTCCAAAGGCAGAAGCTGTACTGAAAAACAGAACTTGTTGAAATGTGTTAAACTGTGCAAGTATTTAAACCCATTGAAAATTGATTTAGTCACACAAATGAAACATGTTCAAAGATTTTGATCATTTGCACCTTCCGATGAGGTAGCAGAGAGATTATGCTCTGCACTTTAAAAATGAAGCCACTTAGTAAGGGATCTGAATATGGATTTGCAAGCTCAATGAAGGTGGCAAAATACAGTTGCCAGAGATCCCTACAGCACCAGATGGATTTTATGTCATCTTCAAAAACTCCAAATACTTGGAAGCTCCAATTATCTACCAGGAGGGAATTCAAGAATGGAAAGTTAATGTGCATATGTGCATCCATGTCTTCCTAGCTCAAAGGCTACTCTTCTGCAAATGAGTGAAAGGAGAAAAACAAGCATAACTCCTATTTCCCAAATTCCTTTAAAGCAAATTTTCTATTTTTTTTTTTTAGATGTTGAGAGAGTGGACACCACCTGTGGCAAATGGATATAGAAGATAGGTTAAAAAAATACATTATGCAATAAAGCTCTTTTTCAGGCTTTGACCCAGGCCCGTGGAAGCAAACTGAACCGAAAATGCACTTAAGCACAATTTAGTATGCTATCACACCACAGACATCTGCCTTTCCCCAGGGCAGAAGTCACAGCAGAGCTGACAGATGTGAATGTATGCCCACACTTCAATCAATGCTGCTACAGTCAAATATATAAACACAGAATCATCTTCAATTATACCTTGTAATCACCTGGATGAGGAAGCACTGCAACCAAAAAGCCAACATGTTTCCTTCTGCGAACTACACTATGGGAAAATATGACCTCTAGAAAAGGGGGATACCTCAGCTGGTTAAATTGCTGTAGCAAGCATCGGTTTAACTCATAGGTCAGAGCCCCTGGCTACGTGGGGAAAGAAAACCTCCACAAAAAGTAAAAAGACAATCAAAATAATAGCATAAGATTTTACAAGTTACCTAGTTGAAAAGCAGAAACACAGAAACAGATATATGAAAACTATGCCCTTAGTTGTGATAGTAAATGTAAATTCAAATTACCTACAAACTTTCATAGGTTTGTGCTTAACATGCTCAGTAAGTGAAACTGCAGAGGCAATTATAAATACTGTCATTTTCTCATGAGTGGGTATCAACTTCTCAAAGCTTGTACACTTAACACAGGATTCAAACGCCAAAAGGTAGGACTCTGTTCCCATTTTTAATGCTTTGGGTTATCTCACCTAGCTTCCAAACTGTTCTAAAAGCATGTGGGTCTCTCACACAGCCTCTGACATATCTCTACATCCACCCAGGTGTTACACATGCATTATGGCTTCCCAAAAAGGAGCACGTCTGTTTAGGCAAATCTAATCTTGCCCTTGAATCCACCGATGGAGCCCATGATTTTTCAGAATTGTGTCAGAACTAAACCTTCTGTTTCATGTTTTCTATTTAATTTGTGTCAATCTAAAAAACTCCCTATAAATCAATTTCTCTCATAAAACACTTTTAATTTTTAGCCACCTTAATGCTGTGGGTTTTACATAAAGTTCATTTCCAAAGGTTTTAATTTGTCAACATTGTATATTTGAAACTCTGTGGTTGCAAAGAAAACACTTTTTGACCTTCAGCCAATTCCTGGTAAGACAGATGTGTCTGGGGAAAAAAAAAGGCACTAAAAAAGCACAAATATGCTGGCTTCATATTATGCTCTGTTTCCAGTATGAGGAAGATACAGCAAAAATAACCACGTGTGCTTCCTCTGCATCTCCTCAAACATGAGCTGTTCTGTAGCTGGCACGACTCTAGCATAAAACAGATCTGATTTTAATTGACAATAGCCTGTGCGTTTCAGCTCAGAACAATATGCTCCACTGCTTTGGGGAAACTCCTTAGGAGAGGATTAAAGCTCTTTTATTTTACACCTTGTTTGAAGTCTCAACAAAAAAGCTAAGCACAATACAGGGGAAAGGTGGCACTGCTAAAGATATTCAAGTCGGAAGGTTAATGAAGAAAACAAAAGGAGAAAGAATATAATGTGGTAATGAAAATAAACTGACCAAGAACAGAGTATGGTTCCCTGATAGTTAAATCAAAGAACGTTTCAAACAGAGTGTTTTATGAGTTGAATGCATAAGAACAGTATATTTTCTTAACACAGTACTCATGAGGGCTCTTAAATAAGCAGGACTTTACCACTTAAAGCACACAAAGGATCCTTAGTTTCTCTTTATACACAGCTACGTTCATCTCAGTCTTGTCGCAAATCAAATTTCCGCATGACAGCTCTGCCCCACTTCTTGACATAAAAATTCATATAAACTTGTTTATCAGAGGAAGAAAAAAGGAGATGAGAAAGGATTGATTCACACTGCAATAATCAAATTGGGCAGGAAAAAGTTTGTCCGTGAATATGTCATCGACCAAAATTTTTCATTTCAACGTACCTGAAAAGGGACAAAAATAGCTACAAGCTACAAGAGTTGAGTTACATGCCAGAGGTTGGAAAATTTAACTTTGGCCCATGCCTTCAGGATGCTGAAGCTGCAGACTGTCATTTGGTAGTTAGTAATGCTGTGTTTCCTTATCAAAGCAATATGTAAACCCACATTAACGTTTTGGAAAAGAGGGACGGGTAATGCATGATGTTGTATTTCAGATATGCCTAGCAATGCGGAGAGGACTTACTGCCAGTAACTGTGTAACCATGGCTGGAATACTCAAGTCAAATTCACATGATAGAATATTAGCTCAAGGCCAGGATGGGTGCCCTGAACTTACACTGTAGGCTTTATAATGCAGGGTTCCTTTTGACAGCTCAGTAAGCACACTCTTTGGCATTTTCAGGACAATGACATTAACAGCTGTAACATAAAAAAGTTTGTTTTATTATTTTTCTATAAAAAGCAATTTGCTCTCTGTAAGTACTTTGTATTCACATTGTGATTTTAAATTTGAAATGTCTGACCATTTATAAAGAATTCTAGTTTATCAAATAAAACTCTGAAAGTAAGTTTTATGAGAACTACACTGCTGGAGTGGTCTGTCCTGCAGGACTGTGCCCTGTGGAAGAGAGCCACGCTGGAGCAGTTTATGAAGAATTACAGCTTGTGGGAAGGACCCATGCTGGACAAGTTCATGGAGAACCCCACGCTGGAGCCTTCTCATCAAGGCACAGGTGTTTTAGTAAATATTTTAGTAGCAGTGAAAAGGTACAGAAAGTGAGGCCCACATGCTGAGAAGTTAATTCTTGCTTTATAAAAGCAATCACTCCGCAGACACTGAACGAGGTATGGACTCTGTCTTAATGGATCACAATACTATAGGAAACCTAAGCGATTCAACCCAGGTATTTGTGTGCCAGTAGAGAGGCATAAAAGAGATGCCTTAAAGGATTTCAGCATGGAGGAACAGTACTTGTAAGTTTACTAAAGATTTGTTAAAGGTGTACAAAATCATGCAACATTCATTCTTAACATCAAGTATTGCTTAGACAAATTGTTTCAAAATATGCTATTAAAAAACCAAACCAAAACAAAACCACCACAAAACTTTTCATACAAGCAAAAGAATATTTTTGCAACTGTTTTGCCACCCAAGATTGCATCTCTGCCTCTTGAAGTTCAGACAGGTCTGTGAGAAGTCACAACTTGAAGCTATTTGTTCCTTGAACTGTGGCTGATGTAGCCAACGCATTTCTTAAATTATGGAAGCACTTTTTTAAAAACCCACGCTAAAGGAAAAGAGTTAATGTGATCACTCTGCAGGAGGACAAAGAAAGTATCTGATTTTACAAAACATAACGTTCACTATTTGTTTCCTTTGGAAGAATCTGTGGCAGATGCAACAGGGTAATTTTTTGCTTTTAAACAAGGACTCTGGAAAGAATCAGTCCAAGGTGTCAGGGTTTTATCCTGCTCAGAGGCAAAACAACATTTCATTTTGTATGTGTGAATGTTCTAAAGAGTGTTTAGCTAACACATGAACACAGGATCTATAATCATATGGCTGCTCACATGTCCCAAAGACAGAAAACATTACAGAAAATGCAAATTACTTTTTATAGGATTCAGTGACATTAAACCTCAAAAAAAATTAAATCATTCAGTATTTCAAGTCAAATGAAAGTAACATCCTCAAATACTTTACATCCCCATCACTCCTTCCATCAATTTAGCCTCAGAGAACAATTCTTAGCTCCGAAGGAAACTGAGTGAAATACAGGAACCACATCTACTGCTGTAATAGTACTAGATGTGATTATTACTCACATCCTACTAGATGTGATTATTACTCACATCCTACAGTCGTGTTTGATCTGAAAAAGCCCCCTGCATGCTTTCTTCTAGCAGGAGAATAGCAGGAAGGACAAGTGGGTGCACAGATTGCATGCATTTCTAACAAAACAAAGCAATTCCTTGCTGGGGGGTCAGATGGATTTACATGAACGCCAAATTCAGATTTCTTTGAGACTTTTAATGAGGTCCCATGTGTCCCTTTTATACACTGAAGAGTATTAATTTAAAAAAAACATAATGTTAGGCACAGGAAAAGTGATGAGAAAAGTGATGAGAAGGAAAACTGTGGGGTTTGTATCTACTTTAATTGAGTAATAAACAGAAGAATGTGGCTCAGAAGAGCTTTTGATCAGAACAGCAACATGTAATGTTAAGATTGTGTAGTTTCATCAGTACAGTGTATCATCTCATTTTTGGCAAAGTGAAAGCAAATGTGGGCCTGCCTGGCATCACAGACACATATCTCACAGACAGTGAGGTATGAATACAAAACAATTGCATTTGATCAAGAGAGTTACTTACTAATCAGCAGTTAAATGAGAATGGCCAGTGTTCCCTAACAGGACCAAAAACCAGACATATCTTTATTTGCCCATGGGATAAGACTACTAGCCAGCATTAAGAATCAGAAGCTCATGACGTAAGTTATTTGTTCCAGTGGATGTGAAGTCTACTGCATAAATTCCAGAAACAGAGAGGTTATTTCTAATCAAGGTTGTGATCACAATCCTTAGCTCAGATGGGATTTGCGAAACATGGATGTGAATACTAAGAGATTCAGCTACTGAAAATCTAGTGTGTTTTGTTTTCTTTTCATGGGTATGGCAAGTACCATTAAACCACCGGAGGAGCCATTCCAGCATGAATGGTCCACCTAAAATCTAATCATAACTAAACCACTAACATGCTTCCTAGGTTAGTAGCTCAGTAAATAGGTAGTAAGTGCTGTTTTTAACAGGCCACGGGGCTTGCATTAAGCTAACAAGACAGGCTGTGGCACCTGCTGGGCTTTGCCTGTGCTTGTATTGGTCTGCCTGAAGATTTGTTTTTGTATGCAATAGCAATTATCCAATTACCAGATCTCTATTACCTACTTTGTTTTGACTCTTACATTAGCTCTGTATAATTGTTGTTACTATGGGTAAAATGACCTATCAGACCCCCTTAATGAAACAAAGCACAGAGGAGTATCAGAAGCTTTGAAAGAAGTGGCAGAGAGCAATACCTGAAGGGGCTATAAACATCACTCATGGGCTATTAATGGTCATCAAATGAATTTAACCTCAGGACAAGGTAAGTCAAGTCATTCTTGTCAATCTTAGGGGTAGCAAAGAGAACAAAGATTAAGCATGCAGCATATGTAAAACACACACTACATAGTAAATTCAGCTGCAATATGGACCTGCAGATCAATGAATAATAAAAATAAACAAACATAAAAAAGATCCCAACCACATCCTAAATTGAGAAGAAGGAGATCATCAACATCAGTGTCATACTTCTGGCAAAGAGCTTAGGATACTGCCCAGTTTCTGTAAACCCACCTCCAGACTGTAACCATCAACTTTAACACATAAAGGGGCAGTGGAAGGGCGAGCCTAATGCCGGAGAAAGGGGAAGGCTAACAGGTTTGTGTATTTATGCTGCCTGTGTGTAATTTAAACTATTTGATAATTGTTTAATTATCAAATTAGAAACATTAGAAAATGTTAGAAACATTAAAACTAATCAGACTAAGATTAACTTCTTGGCTTTTCATGAATAGCGTATTCTTTTTTGCCTATAACAGGATTACAAGTGTTGAATTGGTGGGAGTTCAAGAAATCTGTTCTCTAACTTGACTGCAACGATTTTTTCATAAAATATTGCATCGTTAAGGGTATTTTCAAATTTTCATGGGCAACTTTAATTCTGTTTAAGTTTGCAACTTCATAATTTCTTTAAATCAAAAAAAAAAAATCATGCTTCTTAGACATTATTGCGATGAAGACTTTACTGTTGTCAACAAAGTTATATTAAACTTATCTACTAGTATTATCTTTGAATTCAGAACTCTTGAGACAAAATAAGAAAATGTGAAAGAAAAATCCAGATGCTTTGTATCTGATCTGTCTTTATCATCAGGTGATATCAGCAGAGACCTATTAATGTCCTGGCCTGATTGTGATTATAATGTAATTATACTCATCTGATACAGAGGATGCAGATAGGATAGTAAAATGGAAATCTCTTCAGAATGGAGACCTAGGACAACAATGTGGAGAACTACTCAGAAGGTTTAAAATTTGTTTACGAGCATTTTGATACTTTCATAAAGGTTTAGGAATTGCTGTAAGGTAGAAACTGAAATTTTATTTTTTCCTTTATTTATTTATTTTATTTTTCCACAGAGCTTCCATCTTCCATTTTTATACTAAAAGAATCAAAAATAGACTTCTCATTCATAGCATACCATTTCAATGTTGGAGCAGAAAAAAAGTGACAGAAAGGAATCCTCATCAACACCAATTCACGGGGAATATTGTAAATCATAAAGTAAGTTCTGAGCATGAGGTCTGACTCAGGTAGACCTACTCCCTCCTCTGTAGGGGGAGTCATTAGTTCTTAGCAGAGGATTAGCTGAGGAGGGAGGGGAAATTCTGTTTCAACACTTCAAATCCCATGGAAGTTTTAGACACTGTTGAGTGAAATATGGTTTCTCCCTTCTTTTTGTTTTTGTTTGTTTGTTGGGTTTTTTTTTCCCCAAAAATGAAATTATTTACTTAATTTGTTATGTTGTGAAGATCTAGCATGTAATGATTTTACCAACCAAATAACTGTCCTGGAAGTTAAGAATTTTAGGTACTGGGAAGAGCAGGACAGTAATAGAGGTCCTGGCACAATTCAGCTCTGTTTTCCTTTGCTCAAGACTGTAACATAACCAAGCAGTGAACTGTGAACCTGTAGGATGTGCTAGTATAGGTAAAAGTGCATTCATCATATACTATCACCTTTTCATTTGTTTCTCCCTCATCAATAGATATCCTTCAGATTTATTCGTAATTTTGAAGCTATGTAAAAGATGAGCTGAATTTAAAAAAAAATGTATTGAGATATCTTTCCTCAAAATTGGTAATATTTTTTCATTGTTTTGTCCTAGACACAGTATAAATGTAAGAAAATGGTGACATCATAATTCAGAAAGTCAGGAAGATGCATGGAGGATATGCAACAGGCATCACAGTTATTGGTTCCTCATCTGAAACTAACAGCATTGTAATTAAACAAGCTATTTAAGATAAACCTTTGTGTTTTCTAATGTTGTCTTTTGTCTAATTTGTGTAACCTGGAATACTGCCAATAAAAGGATTCAGAAGGCCTGTTCTGCAATACTTTCAATTATAGTTGGGACTGTGAAGGACTTATGGTGACTGAGATGAAGATTTTATTGGTAGTAATTCATAGAAGCTGTTCATGCTTTGCTGCTTTTGATGAATGAAACAATCCCAAGCTCATCAATAATAGGTATTATTCAAAATAAGAGAAATGAGAACAACACCATGAACTAAACCACTAACTGAAATAGGTGAAGTCATTCTTTATCTAAATCACCACTCCACAACAAAATGACTTTCAGGAAACTGAGATGAATGTGACTTCTCCAAAGAAGAGCCTGATCCTAGCATGGATGATAGTGATTCAGTCAAGTCAGAGCTCAAAAATCCTGTTAACCATTCTCAAATCAGTTTTGTAGCCTTCTCCTGTATCCTTTACTTCAGGCAGTCACCCAGACAAACCTGGATTAAGTTGCACCACAGAACACAGATGTCCATTTTACACTCCCAGCATGGCTGTGCAATTGATTCTTACTAAAAGCTTAAATTATGCTCAATTATCATGTATGTCCTGAGCATACACACCTTTAAAACCATCTATTTACAGCCCAAAATACGTCACAGATATACATGTATATATATAGATACATCCTTCTGTAACTTCAACACCAACTGAAAGTTAGACTCCGCTGTTAGATTTTAGTTGCAAAGTGTTAGAGGTGGCTTTTTTGAGGCAAAAAAAAGTCTTCTGAGATGGTATAAACTCTGTAGAGTTAAACCTTCAAGCATTTCCTGTCACAGAAAAACTATACCACCTCCTCATTTACCTTTCAAAACCCACGTCCAGAAAAGCTCTGATAACTACATAGTGTTTGTACAGCACACTTAAAAATACGCAAACATATGGTTTGCTAACTTTAATTAATGGAACTGAATAAGCACGCATCCATTTAGGAAAAATTCTTTCTTTGTGAACTTGTATAATCACTTCACCACTTAAAAACACCAACAAACAAACCACAGAGCACTTAATATTTTTCCAAGGAAAATGTAGGGAAGGAATCAATTGGAACAGCTTTGTATTCAAAATCATCTGTGAAGCATCAAAGTTATGTTTGTTGGCATCTGTGCTCCAGCTGTGGAGTTTAGAGCTCTTCATTTTTTTTTAATCACGTTCCTTATTCCAAAGAATAAGTACTTGGTTCTGTGCATTTACAGAGTTGGAAAGTTAATTCATCAGGGACTGTTCATATTCCCACAGCCTTTAACAAGGTTTCCCTTAAAGAACATGTCAACTTTGAAGCTTCAAAGGAAATTTTTTTTCCCTGCATCTTGGTAAGTGACAATTTCAAACTAACAAGCTGGATTTGAAAAAAAAAAAACCAAAAAATAATTGATTATACTCATAGAACTGTGCAGAGAAAAATATGCCTAAAAAGATAACTAAACCCTGCCAAACAAAAGACTCTTGCATCCAATTCATAAAGAATATATTTCGTGACAGCATTAACTAATTCTTTAATTTTTGAGAATCCATATATGAGGAAGTCCTTATCTTTTTAAAAAAGCAGAATGACACAGAAAGTCTGAGACAAACTTAGTCAACCCTGAAACCAGAGGAAGACTATATTGACTTCAATGCCTTTTGGGTAAGGCCCCATCTTAGCAGTCAAGCACTAAAACCACTTTGTGTGTCAGTTTATGACTCCATACAAAGTATAATATGACTTTGAAGAGTTACAGAAACCAAATGCTAAATCTTTCAAAAATCATGGATTCTGAGTCCTCTTGCTTGATCTCTCATAGACACCCTTAGGGTGGAAATGTGTGTTATCAGGGTGCAAGTGTGGGAGAAAGGGCATTTTGGGGGTTTTAAATGAAACATAACTGTTTGGTAGTTGTGAAAAGTCCCCTGCAGAAATCCACCTTTTACCCTTGACTAAGCAAACTAGGTCTCTGGTTCATGGGTCCCAGGTTAAGAAATATGAATACAATAACAAAAATAACTATATTTTGGACAACTATTTTTTTCCAGAAAAACATAAAAGAATGGCTTTTGCTGAATTCTGCTCCCTTAAAAGGTGACGCTACTCAACAGAAAAGTATTCGGGAGCTAGTCTCTGACTTGTCTGCAGTACAAATGAACAAAGACAGCTGAGTTCAGTACAACCATTAATGAGGGACCTGAAGAGGGACATGACCCAGCAGAGCACTACAGGAGGAAAGCTCATCATGGCCAGTGTATTAGAGGCAGAGAGCAAATGTTTGCTGTCTATCAAGAAATCTGAGGAAGGGCAAAAAGAAATCATCAGAACTAAACAGTAGGGAGATGAAACCACTCTTCAAAAAGCTTAAGTCAGGTACAAACAAAAAATGAATAGAAATAATAATGAAACCTGGCATATTAAATGTAAGAACACAACAAAAAAGGCCAGAAAACAATTCAAGGAGGTATTTTGTAAGGTCTAAAAGCTAAGACACAGTCCTACTTCAAAGACTTTAGGGACAGAAAGATTGCTACAGAGTCTATAGGCCCAATATACTGTGAAGGAATACATGGGACATATAGAAATGGCAAGACCACAGGAAGCTGTTAGTTGAAAACACGACACAAATAGAAAAAATGAGCCAAACCCAAAGAATATAACTACAGAAGCAGAAATAAAACTAATACTAGTGCCACACATCCTCTTAAATATACCTTCCTATCTGAGACATGGAAGACTGTAAACGTGATACCACTTTTAAAAATACTTCAGGAAGTTCAGGGGAACCATAAAAAAAATGAGCATGGCATCTGAATTGCGCAAATCAGGGAAATCGTAATAAAGCATGAAATTAGTGGAACATGAACAAATATGATCTGCTGGAGAACAAAATTATATGCCCTGCTTTTCTATAAAAGGAAGCCCCGAACCTACCAGAGTCTCTGAAGGAGTCAACAAACATATGGATACAGGTGCTAAGTTGATACAGTTTACTTTGAATTCAGGAAGACATTTCACAATGTATCTCAAGAGCCCTTAAAGGAAACTTGCAGCTACAAGCTAAGAGGAAAATTATTTTCCTTTAACAGATAATTAACTGGTTAAAAGATGGGGAAATGGAAGAGAGGAATAAATGGTCAATTTTTCACAATGAATGGTGTTCAACATGGTCTCTGCTGCAAACCTGTGTGGTTAAACTTATTCATGGAAAGTACTATAGTATCTAAAATGGCACCTACATTCAAGAAAACACTGTGGAGGGGATATTACAGGGGAAAAAAGAAAGGGTAAGTATATAGTTAAGAAAGTACACCCTGTATCAGGTTGGAACTAAATTAATCAGTAAATTTCTGCCAAATAATCAAAGGTACCTAACTTATAGAAGACCAAAGATTAATAGTTCATTTTCCTTTCTATTTGTCTGACTATATGAGGCAAAGCCCTTCTGTGACTTTAGTAAGAACAAATACTCTTGTAATAACTTAAAATAACTTGCTCTCTTGTTATTAAATTTTCCTTTCTTCTCCACATTTCATCCTACCAGCCTCTCACAACACAGGAAATTCTGTTCATACATATTTATTCTTCCTATGAAATTTAAGGCAACCTTAGTTAGTTTTTCTTAGGACTTCGCTTTTAATTGGGACAATTATGGAAAGTCAGATTTAACTTTATAGATAGGGCATTTTGTGTTGTTATACTTCTTTTTACTTAGAAAACTAACCAGCTAATAAAATGCCAGTCATTCTGAAAACAAAGTAAAGAAGTAAAAACATTTCCCTAGCTAGAGATACCAAAAAACACTGCATTTTTTGCCTTTTTTTTTTTTCAAATTACATTCATATGGCTGCCAGCAAGGCTTTTGACGGATTAATTCCTATAGTCCTTAATTTGTGTTTTTTTTTTCCCTTGCATTTTATGTAATGGATCATTTTTACACTTCATACCAAATTGCTGATGCTAGATTTCACTATGTCTAACATTCCTTTTAGCCCTCCATTTCAGAAGAAGATTATATGCACTGCTATTACTTCTTTCTCTAAGTACTTTAAAACTCTTTAACAAAATATTCATTCTACCACGCTATTTCACACAAATGCTTCAATAAATGAATTGGGATTCTGGATCAGCTTTTCAATAAGGGACAGGATACATAAAACTATTTAATAGGAAGCTTAATGCATTTGCAAAGTGGGTTATGTGTTCCTATGTGAAAGCATGCAGCATACTTCTAGTTTTGTGAACAAATGCTTGAAAATTTTTGAAACTTCTGAATTAATCTCTTTTTATGCTTTAAATACAGTGAGCATATTTCATTTTAGATTAAAGCATGAATATAGGTCTTGGTTTTCTAGATAGAGTAACACATATACTCTCTGGACTTCTGGCTGATATCATGGAAGGCTGTGAAAAGACTTAGCTAAGTTAGGCAATGCTGAGAAATACAGGTCTATTGACTATCTCTCAGGTTTTTCATAGAGCTTGTACTGACTTTGCTGGGGACAGAATAAACTCACGTGCAGGAAATGAAATTTTTGCTAGTAAGTGATATATCCACAGTAGTATGACATTACCAGAACAGTAAATTAACGGAGCTACACTATCTGAGCCATATACAGTGTCCTCACCAGCGCCAACATGTACATGGCCTTTTATAAAGAATTTTGGAATCTGCCACTACCTTCATAAATAACCCCTAAAGATGAGGCTGCTTTTGAATAAAGGAGCAATAACACAGAAGAGTCTCATGCTGAGCACTTGTGAGTGCAGATGTTGGCTAAGTAACAGTCTCGTATCTGACCTGGCACCTGGCAATCCACCCTGTGTAACTGGCAAATAGGATCTGGGGAGAGATTTCAGTTTCCTTTTCCCCTCTAATCCACAAAGGAAATGAGAGGTTTGAGTGCTATCTCTGGCACAGCCTGTTTCTCCTTGATAGTTGTGCAGTCTCCTAGCTGGTGTGTTGTAGGAGAAACACCAGGCCACTCGCACAGCAGGATGAACTGCACAAAGAACTGCCAATGAGGGTGCCCTGAGCTGGGCACCATGAAGCCATTTAGGATTTCCTAGTACTGTCTTATTCTTTGTCAAGTTGTAACTTAACAACTTTTCTCATGTATCCTAGAGGGGATCAACAGGGTTTCAGCAATTTGTGCCAGCTGTGGACCTGGTCAACCCCTCTTAATTTTAAATGGAAGTAAATTGCTAACAGAACTAGCGTGTCAACTCTACTATTTTGTGTGTGGGGAGGTTCCCAACTTTTCCTTCTGGAAATTCATTCAAAGTACAAAAAGATCAAAGTGAGCCTGTCCTTCCTCTGAATCTGATAGCTGAAAAAATACAGGGACAGTCTACAGCTGCTTTTCTCCATCTAGAGCCCATCTGACAAGACAAAGCAAGAATTGCATATCGGGGCTGACTTATTTCTGGATCACTCCCAATCTGCAGAGGGGCTTCAAATAAAAGATTCAAATTCCAAAGATTTAAATTTCAAATTAAAGATAAATCAACTACTGTATCTTCACAAAGTAGTAACTTCTTCACAGGTCTCTCATGCTAGAAATCGTTATATGTAAGAAAGCTGGAGATTTTCATGATGTAAACTGAAAGGCCTGGTTTTATAACTTCACCTTTCTGATGTTTCAGACGATATAACAAGTATTGCTGAATTAGAAAAACTCTGGTCTTGAAGATGCAGGATTAGTATTTTTTATTTTCGGCTACATTAGCAGAAAAGAAATATGCTAGGTGATGCTGCTTTCAAGCAACATAAAGGGTCCTGATGAGGGACTGTGAGACTACATCCTGCCCTTCAAGCTGCAAGAACAATTCACTGTGTATGCTGGTAAATGAGCTCACTGTTTGCATGAGTTTATATTCTCAGACATGAAGAATACAATCCCATCTACTGGAGTATTCAGATCTCAATATTATTATTTCAGAATGCTGCAATAGACTGAGTCACAACACCCTGAAGATACAAAATAAGTTATAAATAAATACAATGAAAATGTATGTTTGCCTTTTTTAGGGCTTGTGAACATGTTTGTTCAAGATGAATGGCAGCGGCTTTGAATAACTTAATGTCTTTTATTTGGTGGCTCTAGTAGAAGTGCAGAAGTCTTCTAAGCCAACAACTTAATTTAGAAAGGAGGAGGGAATGAATCCTGGTGGAAAAAAAAAAGGTAGTTTTAATAACTCCATCAATAAATATTCAGAATTTTTTAAAAATTATTTCCCAACCTGATATAACCTGGGTAAAAGCAGGGTTGCCTGATGCCATTTTCAATGAAAAGCACAATCCTATGACAGACTAATAAATTAAAAATTACTACGATGCTCTGAGACTAAGTAAGAATAAAAGCTGGCAGATAAATATAATTAATTTGGATGGAGTTCCATTTCATTGCACTCAGATGGCTAAGGACTGCTGTCAATCAGCTCAGTTAACAAATCAGTCTTGCGCTCTTCAACAGTTGTTGCGTTAGTGAAATGATAATGGCAACAGCACGTATTACTTATTCAGGCTTCATCCATCCCTCAGTTTCCTGAAGTTGAATTGAAGAAAAGAAAGAGAGCTCTGGTTTGTGTTAAGGTCTACATGTGAGCAGACTTTTTAGTATAAAATGTGTAAGCATGATTACTATGTTTGCACCGTACCGTTTTAAGCAGAGGTGACCAAACCTGAAAGGAACAAAATAAATCAGAGGGACAATTTGTTGCAAACTGATTCAACACTCACTTACAAAGAGTAACAATGGAAGTGCCATCCTAGACCAGACATGCCTTCCCTGGTTATCATCAAATGGTAGCACAGAAATAAACGGAATGCCAAAAGCACAGCTCTAAATCTGATGCTTAATATTGAGGGCAATGATTTAAAACGTTAAAATTTTATTTACTGTGCTATCAAAAACGTAATTTTTTTCTATTATAATTCTAGTTCATCCTGATATCCTGCACAATTTTAGTTGTGTGGAGTTTTATTGATTCTTCAGATTTAAGCCTCAATAATTTATTGCAACAATTTACATAATTTAACAATGCCCTGAATAGAAATGAATTCCTTTTACTGGCTTTGTATTTCCTTAAAACTCAGTGTATTACAGCACAGAGTACACAGAAATCCCAGTGTTCCCTCTCCAACCCTGTCATTAATTTATATATTAGTCTTTCATACACTAGAACTCTGCCTACTCTGACTTGTCAGAGTCCCAATCCTTTGCCTTTCCTTGGAACACTTTCCAGAGCTCAGCTCACTTCCACCACGTACCATGTCCTTTAAGAACAGTAAGCATGGCTACAAAACAATGTTATCTAACTGCTTGGTCATGTTTCTTAGGTCATTTTCAATGCCATGCTTCGTGCACCCTTTTTTCCCATTATGATTGCAACTGTGCAACGGCTTAAGCTTGCTAATAAACTACCTACAGTAAAATCAAGTTTTCTGCATACTTAAAAAAGACATATCTTAGTAATGGAAGAGACTTTAAAAATTTGTAGATGAAACTGTATGAGCTTTCATGACTTCAGTCATTGATACCATGCTCTCAGGTAAATTCAGCTTCAAAATAAGCTCAGCTTGGAAGATAGCAGCAGTGGTGGAGAAATCACATTACTTGCAATACGTGAAACTAAAACTGTGATTTCAACTAGCTTCAGTCCAGACTGTTACAATCATCCCTTGTGAGATTAGTTTATATGTGAATCCCCAGACTACCTTTTTTGTCTCTTTTAGAAATACCATGCTGAAACATTCTAAATGCTAAAAATGAATCTAAATTTTTTCACCACTGCACAAACTTTCTGGCTTATAGCTAGTATCATAAACAACTCACACACCAGGGTCATTCTCCTGTCTTATTCCTCACTGTGCTTCAGGGTGAAAGCAGAAGTTTCTGTTGCTTTTATGTTAAGTTCATGACTTTGCAATTATGGTACAACACTCTTCATTACTATTACTTTAGCCATCAAAGAAAGACATCTACTGCCTTTCATAAGACTTGCAAATCAACCTTTATATGGATGATGCCCCAACACTTCAGGTCACCAGCAAATATAATCAAAATTTCCTGCCAAAATTACTAAAAACACTCATAAGTAAGATCTGACTAAACTAAATATTTTAGGAGACCTAGAGTACCTTCCCAATAATCTGATGTTTCTCCTTCCAGGAAAAACCACTGGTATGTCCAGTTAGCTTTATCAATCTTTTAACTCCTGCACCTTTTTGCTAGTATATCACTTTAATGATGACCCTTTTTTGTAACATTGTATCATGAATTTAATACCATGTACTTTGAAGCTGCTCCGTTTTGGCTGTCAGAAACACCTGTTATTTTCTTGAAGAACAATGTCAGAAAGGTATGAAGTGGTTTATATTGGTAATATCCTAATGGACTTCACAGCACTTTCCATTTATACCTGAATTATGTTTTACCCTGGAGTGAAGCAGCCCTCTTTACCTGCATCATTTTTTTCTTTTCTTTAAATTTGGGTTAGAGGTTTAATATTTTTATTTTGCCTTCCTAAAAACCAAACAAAATAATAAATACCCCATATTGAATACCACTACAGTCATTCCAATAACTCCATGATACTCCAGGACAGACTTTTTCTTTTTTTTTTTTTTTTTTTTTTTTTTTTGCTAACCGCTTTCTCTGTTTATGTCAGTTCTGATTTTGTGGAAATATTACTTATGTATGAAATACATAAGTACCCATACACTACCCATACTTCAATAACTAGATCCATAAGCACTGGAACTAATGAAGCCTGATTTCCTATAAGTTTATATTTCAAGTCTTTTAAGTTTTCCTCTTTAATTTCCCCTTCCCATATCTCCTGTCCATAGCATTTAGCAGTCCTATTGCTAAAAATTAAAATACATGCAGTATCTAATCACAAAGGACCCATATGCTAATATGTACACTCATTTGACCAGCACCTGACACCACCTGGACCAAATAAGGGACTCAGCTGCAAATCTGTCTCTTAGCATAGAAATCAATTTAGGGTTTTTGGCTTTATTGGGCCACTGTTTTTCATGCAACTTGGTGCAATTAAGTGTTGACATCTAAGACCACCCTCCAATCAAATACAGTTGTAACAGGAAGTGGCTTCCTTACTTATGAGCAGAGGAGTAAGAATACCTGACCGACTACAATATGATCCCTATTACCTGACAAAACTAATCTAAAACCATGCCTCCTACTTTCTGTTCTGATTTCTAGTGTTCAGCGACAGTTATGGATTATTTTCCAGAGATAAGTGAATGTTCTAGGTCCACAGCAATGAAAAAGGCTGGATGAAGCATGAGTCCCTAGGAAATATCCTCCAGCTTCAGTATCACTCATTAATTCATTCTAAAATTAGTGCAGTACAAAACCTCAGCATCTGACATTCTTTCTCCCAAACTATCTTTCTCCTTTTTCATTCATATTCAAAAACCAGCCAAGTCAAAGGAAAGCAGAAGTTCATATCTCATAATGCCGAGTCCTTGAGCCCAGCACTGCCTGCTGGGCCCAGAATGAAGAGGGTTTCAGATATTTCAGCTTTCTGTGGCTATCATACACAGCAATGATCACAATTCAAGCACAGATATAGACAGATACACTATTTTACAACTAAGGAACCATAACCAAGACTACATCTACAGCAGAGGACTGCAACAAATAGCAATACTTGCACACTCTGGTGTTTCAGGAAACAGTGTGGCAAAGTCTGGATATAGTAAAACAGGTCTCCAATCTTTGATCAGTACAACCCCCTAATCGGATGAAGGCACTTGGCTATCACTTGACCTGGAGGCACACACTGGCTGTTCCCTACATACAACGCCCTCAGAAAGCCTGTGTACAATTACAGTAAAATTTGTTTCCTACTTTTTTTTTTTTTTTTAAATAAGATTTGGACTTCTGAATCACACATCAGCTGCATCACAGGTCCAATACAAGCTCTTGAATGTGAGAACACTCACTTCAGTGAGCCCTATTAATTAGATTTGAAAGAGATTTCAAGTCAGCCAGCACTGGTCCACAAGAAGCTATTGTACGTGACCTGGAAGTCCGTGAAAGAGCTTGGTACAGGAATCTCAGAACACTGAAGCTAGTGCCAGTTGTCACAGGTTGAATCGCTTGGAGTTTCACAGCAGCTAAAAACGTATTTCTCACCTTTAAATTATTTTTAAAGTTCTTAACAAAGGGATGCTTCACTCTGTTCTGTTTTAAGCAAGAAAGAAAACAACTTGAGTTTAGTCTCTTTTTCAAAATTAAATAAATCAAACAGCTAAATGATGGCTGGATGTGTGGCTAAATACCACATTAAACAGATCCATTAGTTCAACCAGTTTGTATTTCACATGTACTTTGAATATGCATGCCAAGTTGGTAAGTCATTTTAATGACAAAGTTGAGCACCACATATACCACTGATCAATGTTTTAGCATTTTTTGGAACAACCTGCTAGACCACCTGTTCACAAACAGAGAGGGGCTGGTGGGAGACGTGCTGGTCAGAGGCCGTCCAGGGCCCAGTGACTACAAAATGATAGAGATTTCAATACTCAGGGATGCAAAGAGTGCCATCAATAAAACTTCTACCCTGGACTTCCAAAGGCCAGATTTCAGCCTACTCAGAAGCCTGGTTCAGAGGGTACGGTGGCAAACAGCCCTGGAAAACAAAGGGGTCCAGGAGGGATGGACTTGCTTCAAGAAGGAAGTCTTGAACGCATAGGAGCAGGCTGTCCCAGTCTGCCGAAAGGCAAGCCAGCAGGGAAGATGGCCAGCCTGGCTGAACAGGGAGAGTTTGAAGGAAATTAGGGGAAAAAAAGAGAGGTTACCTACCATGGAAAAAAGGCTGGCTACTCATGAAGAGTTTAGGAATATAATTAGGTTATGTAGACAGAAAATTAGAGAGACAAAGGCACAATCTGAACCCAATCTAGCCACTTCTATTAGGGATAACAACAAGTACTTCTACAGATACATCAGTAGCAAAAGGAAGGGCAAGGAAAACAGCCATTCTTTGTTGGACATGGCAGGGAACATAGTCACCAAAGATGAGGAAAAGGCTGAGGTACTTAAGACCTTTGTTGCCTCAGTTTTCAACAGTAAGACAGGTTGTCCTCAGGACAACTGGCTTCCGGAACTGGTAGACAGAGACAGGAAGCTGAATAGCCCCCCTGTGATCCAGGAGGGAACAGTTTGCAACTTGCTGAGCCACCTGGATCCTCACAAGTCTATGGGACCAGATGGGATCCACCCAAGGGTGACGAGGGAATTGGCAGAAGCCGCTCTCCATCATTTACCAACAGTCCTGGCTCACTGGGGAGGTCCCAGATGATTGGAAGTTGGCAAACATCACACCAATCCACAAAACGGGCTGCAAAGAGGACCCGGGAAACTACAGGCCTGTCAGCCTGACCTGAGTGTCTGGCAAAGTTATGGAGCAGATCATCCTAAGTGCAATCGCACAGCACCTACAGGATGGACAAGGGATCAGACCCAGCCAGCACGGGTTTAGGAAGGGCAGGTCCTGTCTGACCAGCCTGATCTCCTTTTATGACCAGGTTAGCCACCTGTTGGATGAGGGGAAGGCTG